>JAVHKY010000003.1:27117500-27717500 GCA_035079385.1 Aspidiotus rigidus
CCAAAATTTATCGTTCTTCTTAACAATTTTTTTTTTTTTTTCCAAGTCCATAACTCTCGGTGTACTTAGAAACAACAAGCAACGTAAACATGTGAGAAAAATTCGAATTTTTCTAAATCGAAGAGGAGCTTTTTTTTTCTTCCTTCCTTATTCTGTTACCACTACGCAGCATTTTTTTCATTCGTATCGCGGCTATTATGTTTTGGAAAGCTGAAGCATTTTTGTAGTGATAAATGTGCGTAAGGATAAGGAGCAAAACCTTCTTCCAGGAAACATTTTCTTTCAGCATTATGCACGTAAAAAAACTTTGAAATTGTATTCGATACGTACGGTACCATATAAATGAGTCGTAGCTTGAAAGTAAATTTTTCTGACTTCCTCATATACACAGTATATGTGCAACTTAAAGATCAACATTTTTCCAAATCACTTCTTCTCCCTTCGTACCTAGCTCGATGGTCAGAATTTTTGGAATACCCCATCCCCTTACACATACAGCTCGACATTCGGAATATTTTTTCGATCATTAGAGTTAGGTCAAAGTCCTCTTTTTCTTAGAAACCACAATTTGCTCTACAAATGGCAGAAGTTCTTCCCAAATCCCCTCCTTCCTCCAAAAAGAGAAAATCTCTCTCTCAAAAAAAAAACAGTACGAACGAGGATCGCGCAAATTTTCAGATAGATTCCGGTTGCCCACTCTTGGACTATGGAGGTATAAGTATGAGGAGAGATACCAGAAAGCATTTTGATAATCGACCAATAAAATTGGGAAACAAAGATGAAATAATTTTTAACAGGATACTGTACTATGGGAGGTGATTCCGAGAAATTTGCTGTGCGCCGTATGATGTCCGGCCAAAATGAAAATGTTCTAAGTCCATCATGATTTGCGAAATGGTCCAAGTCTCCCCCCCCCTCCCCGATCGTATATAGCTCAAAGGCTGGACTTGGAAAAATTTCGACTTTTGAGTCATAACAATATAATATAATGGGAGGGGAACTTGGGAAATTTCGACCTCCGAGCTGTGTATGATAAAGGGGGACTTGAAGAAATTTGCCACGCGCCAGGCACCCTCCGGCCAAAAACACGTTTGTGTAGTCTTCAAACATTTTTTTTATAATAGTCGCCAATAGAACAAAGCCGATCTTGCGTTTCTGCGAATGCGCTGGAAAGAATGACGATTCTCTATCCTGTTCTTATTTGCTCTTTACCTTCCTTTCCGTCATGTGATGTGTACAGCGAGAACATAATTTTTATAATAATAACAGCCTCATTTTGTCAATTTCTATGGTGCGGTATATTTACGGTGTCCTAGTCCAGCTTAGGAAGGTGACGGAAATGGTGCCTTATTATTACACGTTCGTTCTTGTGTTTGAAGCGTTTGAAGCGTTTGGTGGCATTGCTACTCGCTGATAAAGTATGATTTGTTTGTTTGTTTGTTTGTTTGTCCTCTTATATTATCTTGAGAACCACTCGACCAATCCCTTTCACACTTTCAGGATTTATTCGTGTTATGCAGGAATAACTTTAAACGTATAAATGAAAAGTTTAGTTCCCATAGAAGAAACGTTCTAAATAAAAATTGTGATCAACGTTTTGCAAGTCTTTTCCTGGATTGTGAAGCAACCTTTCAAAATACAAGTTTGTATTAGCGCCCAGAACCGAGCTGCCGAATGCGCTCATGGCGCGCCTTAGCAGCTAATCTAAATAAAAGCTGAAAGTTTGTCTGTCTGCCTGTCTAGCTGTTTGTTTGCCCTCTTATATCTCGAGAACTACTTGACCGATCGCCTTCAACCTTTCAGGATTTATTTGTGTCATGTAGGAATACCTTCTAAGCTATAAATGAAAATTTTAGCCTACATAGAAGAAACGTTCTATTTTTTATTTATTTATTTTTTTTTTAATACACCTTTTATTGTGAAAATAATAAAAAAATAAAGAATAAAAATAAAAAAAGAAACATTACAAAACAAAGAAGAGAAAAACAAAATTACAGAAATTTAGAAGGAAAAAAAAAAAAAAAATACAAAATACAAAAATAATAATAATAAAAAAAAACGAAAAAAAATAAAATAAAATAAACAGGGTGTTGGAGGTTGGCAACTAGGCCTTATCTCGTTTAACAAATTTGTTATGAATTATGTAAGTCAAATTGTGATGGATTCCGGAAGATTTTTAAGGAAATTAAAGATATGAGGGAAAGTTGATAATTCTTTGGATGAGAGAAGGTCAATAGCTCGAGAGGGGTTGGAAAATTTAAATTCATACATTCTGAATAGAGTTTTTGTCTTAAATTTTGTAATTCTGAGCATTCAAAAAAGTAGTGGTTGATGTCGGCTTTGAAAGGGTTACCTGGATGGAAGGAGCATGCGTCAGATTCTATGAGATTTATGCGGACAGGGAGACGATCATATCCGAAGCGAAGACGGCTGATTTTGACAATGAGAGAACGAAAAATTGTGTTGAACATTTTGCAAGTCTTTTAAGAGATTGTAAAGCAATCTTTCAAAATAGGAGTTTAGGTGAGGGCCGCCAAGCACGCGAGGCGCGCTGTAGCGCCTGTTCCAAATAAAATGAGAAAGTTGGTCTGTCTCTTGTTGTTTGTTTGTCCTTTTATATCTCAAGAATCGCTCGACCGATCGCTTTCAAACTTTCTGGATTTTTTTGTGTTATTCATCAGGAATAACTTCTATACATAAACCACAAATAGAAGTTTCACTTCTCATAGAAAATGAAGTTCTCATTAAAAATTACTTTGTGACTCAGTTATGAAGCGGTACAAACACGGCCTTGCAACCCAAAAGGTTCGCGGTTGATATCAACTTCGAGCAAGCGTTAACAGTAACAGGCTATTTCTCAAACAATCACTTCTAACATCGTACTATCTGTTAAGGTCACTGAGCCGATCAATCTGAATGTGGAACGAGTCTTATAATTTAGAAGTGAGGTTTACCAGCGGTATTTAAACGTTCAAACAGGCTTGTGCGGCAGACGAGAAGCTGTGGATCTGGTCTAGCGTCGTAAAGACTCGGTGAATCGGCTAAACCACTCAAGCACACGCGAAGGAAATTAACAAAAAACGAAGACTTCCTGAACAAAGTTGAATGAGGAATTTGGGGAACCTGTTTGATGCGAGGAAGTCGATTTTGAAATTGGGAATTGAATTGAAAATGGAGTCCCCAAAATAACGCAAACCAGTAGCCATCCTCTTTCCAACCTTCTTTTTTTTTTTTTTTTTTTCATCTTATGATTTACTTTCTTTAAATTCTAAAGAGCGATTAAATCATACTCTTTTAATACAAGAAATCAAACTCGGCTCCAGTCCTTACAACGGATTGCTATGTCGGAGGACTATTGTTTTCACCTTTTTTTTTTTTTGTTTTTTTTTAAATTCATTTATGCACGTGTATAATTTTTTCCCCTATTCTTTTTTTTTCTTCGTTTTTTTTGTTTGTTTTGTATTTTGTTTTGTTTTGTTTTTTTTTGTGTGTTTTTTTATAATTTTTCTCTGGTTGGATGTAATAAAAAAAAAAAAAAAAAAACCTCGATACCTAATTGAAATTTTTTCAAACCTTCCTGCTATCACACTGCCGAAACCAAAAAAGCTAAAGAAGGAAGGGGAAGAGGAACAAGAAAATTTTCAATCTTTGAGCTATAGATATATGGCTATTGAGGAGGGAAGGGTTGAGTGATGTCATCAATTAGTTGAGAGAAAACCACTTGCGCGTAACGTTTAATTAATTTACCAAGTCACAATTTAGTAGGTCGAAAGTTTATAACTAAATTGAAGTCAAAAAAGTTTAAATCAAACTGAATTTTTTAGGTCGAAAGTCACAATAGAATTTAAATAAACAAAATAAAATAAAAATTAATTAATTAAATCAAATAAAATAAGTTGAATTGAGCAAAAAATGAAGTAAGAAACGATTTCATCTGGTAAGTTACAGCGCGACCGGTTTCGACACGTCTGGCGTATCATCATCAGGCAAACTACAGTGAGAATAATTGCGGAAAAGAATGTACTTGTAATTTTTTTTGAACAGTAAGCTTAAGATCAACAAGATTAGTCATGAATTAATGTCTGGTGAGTAATTTAATATGCAATGGACTATTGGACTGAAGTGTGTTGCTTCCATATCGTTCAGAGAATGATATACAATTTTATCGATATTATGGTGTCTGACAGTTTCTATTTATTCTAGACTTCGCTCGAGAGTGGAGGAGCTTCGGTGTAATTTTTCGCCTGATGATGATACGCCAGACGAATCGAAACCGGTCGCGCTAATAATAATTTATCAAGTGAAATCGTTTCTTACTTTATGTTTTGCTTAATTTAACCTATTTTATTTGATTTATTTAATTAATTTTTATTTTATTTTCTTAATTTAGATTCTAATGTGACTTTCGACCTACAAAATTTTGACTTGGTAAATTAATCAAACGTTACGTGCCTAAATGGTTTTCCCATCTCAATTGAAATGGTTCGTACCTTAGAGGATCGAATTAAGTCATCAATTAGAGTTTAAGTGTGTAGTTTCATAGCTGGGGATCCTAAAACTCACTGCTCTTTTCGACTCGAGAATCCGAAAAAGATTGAATTCTCAATACTCGAGGTACAATTTGCTGGACTGAATAACAACACGAGCTGTACCTTCACGTATATATAAACAATAAAAATAGAAAAATTTCGATGATGGGCTATAAATAGGTATGATGAAAAGTAAGACTTGAAAAAGTTTTCACCTCTCAGAATGGATGGCTGTCGGATGATAGAAATCGAAAAATCAATTGTTTCAGAATCGATTTTGTTCCGAGTACTGAGCTTTCTTCCTTCATCGCAGATTATGATGAAGCAATCTTCTAAATATGTACTTTCAAGATCTGTTCCCCGCAGAAGAAACGGAAGCTACGTATGATACTTTGAAAACGGAAGCTACTAAAAAATATACTACCTACATCTCAATTCTGCATTCCCTGTTAACACCCACATATTTTCATGCTCAACTGCATAAGAATTAGAAATAATTACTGCACTTCACAGTCGAGAAACCCTCAAAAAAAGTCAAACTGTCACATTGTACAAATAAGTTAGAACAACTGTCAACACCAGTCTGCATCTATCTTTAATAATTACAAGATCACGCTCTCAAATATTTGATTTCAATTTTGTACAATTCCGTCAGCTGAGGTGGGAAGAAGTTAATAAACGACTTCCACAAGAACACTTGACTTCCGATTGACTCGTACTGTATATTATTAATTTGCATTTCGTTAGCTCGTTTCCGTCGCATCAACTGTAAATCATCCGTCGTTAGAGAAGGATATACACAACGTGCACATGGTTGGCGAACCGACATTTACTATAATCCCCGAAGATTCGGAAGCGTACATGGATGTGCATTCGTACCCATATATAATTATTGTGAGAAGACCCCGGTAACGTAAACAGGGCGTCAAGAGAGTAAAAGCAAATAACAGATTCGGTCATTTGGCCGGCTCAGATAAAGACACCCGAGAAGAAAACGCAGCCTGCGCGTGAGAGAGCGTCGACGAATAATGAAATTTCGTCCGACGACAATAAAAAGCCGCCGAAAATAAATAAAAGCGAAACGCGTACCAAAAGCAAAAAACAACGGCAACAAATTTAATGACAGGATAAAATGAAATCGATTCTTACGCAGCGAAAACTTTCCATAGGTACAACGCCGATGTGGTACAGTATCAGATTGACGTGTGAAGAGATGGTAAAAATTTTAAATTCGCTGGTCATCTCCGGCGCTCGGTCCGTGAACTCTTTCAATAATAAGATATACGTATTTTTTCGACGACGTTGGCTCGAATTTATTAGTCGGGGACATTGTTTTACATCGAACTCTAATCCAGTATACCAGCGAGAAAATGCGCCACGTTTCCATCGTCACGTCTTTCCTGGCCTACGTTCGCGTTTATACACTGCTAAAGGCGGCCTTTGAATTTGTTTTCAAGGTTTTGTCGTCGTACATGTCAGCCACCGGATGAATTTATAAAATGGAGAAGTATCGATGGAAGTGAAATGCGGTATGTTTCCTTACACGCCTGCTCTGTGTTTACGTCCCATTCCGAATATTTTGGAGACTTCAAATTCAGTCGAGTTAAAATGAAGAGGAAAGTAAGAAACCTCCTGTTCTCGAATGGTGAATACAGAAATGATTATAAAAATTTAATTAAAAGGTTTTCCGCTTTTTCGTCGATGTCTTAATATAAAAGTGAGAAAAAATTGGAAGAATAAAAGAGGAACAGAAAATTTGAAGTTTATTAAAATGATATTTAGGAAGAAGAGTTTCAACTCTCTACGCTTCCGGTCACCCAACGTAGCCAAACTAATCTTTTTTTCAATATAACTAATGAAATAAATTCTTGACCATAAGCCATCTAGTAAAATACGGGTACCGTTCTTTCATTATTTTAAATCTGTTTGAAAAAATGAGGAATAAAAATAATAAGCGCAGGATTGTACAAGCGGGTAAAGTGACGTTTAAACGGGTTGCGAAGGTTTCCCGTCCCCAGCAGAACGCGAGTGTCGGGAACACAACGAGTTGAAAGCTCACTTGACCCGCGAGTCCAATATGACATTTTATTCACTAGTTTACTCACGCAGTAGAATAAACAATTACATATATGAAAAAATATTTTAAAAGTTGAGAATTTAAATTGAGGAAGAAGGGAAGAAATTTAAAAAATTTATTGTAAGTATTGATCAACAGCAGGGGGTGCAGGGCGGAATATCTGGAGACTTGAGTATAGTACTTAGATGACGAGTTTTTCTTGTGATGACTGGATAACTACTGTACTGATGATAAATGACTCTGTATTTGATAGGCTCTACGTTTGGGTCGGAGTTACAAGTTTCAGTAAGAAGAGAGGAGTGTGATAGAGTCGTTCCGCGTCACTGAAAAAGGTGTCTCGGAGAGTTTTAGCGGGGAACCCGCTATCCCTTTTGTTGGGGGTACTACCAGGAAATTTTCGTCCGCGGGCGCGAGCCAGGTTGATGACGTCATGGAGAGGGGAGGGGGACTTAGAGAAATTCCTACCTCCGAGCTTTATATGATAGGAGGGGGACTTAGAAAAATTTTGACTTTCTAGCTATATGATAGAAGGGGGACATAGAAAAATTCCGACCCTCGAGCTATATATGATAGGAGGGGGACTTGGAAAGACGACGGCTTCCTTGAAATTGCAGTGCATTCAAGTTGTCACGTCATGATTTTCAGGACTTGGAAAAACTTCAGGCTCTAGGGGACTCGGGACGTCTAATTTTTTTCTGTTTCTGATAGTTCTCAGAAAAAAAAAATCTGTCAAGCAACGAATCTTTTTCACGGAAATCACTGAAAACTTTCATGGTAAGAATTTCGAGCTCAAAATTTTGTCCCGTCTCACTACTCATACGTATGGCTCAAAAAACCCAAGTTCCCTATCTACAGGAGTTTCTAGTCCCTAAATCAGGTCAGCCGTTCGTATCATGATCTGAACGCTTGAGAAAGCTGGAATTTTGACAGCAAGTCCTCCGCTACACCTAATGATCACCGCTCTTTTCGCTGGCTGGGTCACATACTTGTGGACTTACTGGGGACAGAACTGCAGAAAGTCAACATAGCAAACATGGAGTTTTTGCAGAGTACCTTTCGAGGAGGAAACGTCCCTGCGGCGACCCTGCACAAGGGGCTGACTACCTGCTCACCTCGCAACAACAGCCGACTAATTGATTGGACTAACGCAAATACGAGGTCCCAGCTCTGTGGAAAGAGGAGAACCCGCACTTCACCAGTACTTACCGGCACCAACGATGACCTGTGCACTGAACAGGTCCTGCCTATCGCATTCCGGGTTTTAATCATCTTCCCGACTGGCCTGAACTTAGTCTAGACCGTGACCTCAGGTGACAGCTGAGAAGAGAAAAAAGTGGTTTAGTGGAACATAACTCGGGGTCTCCTCTACTTTTATCCCTAGACATTGGGTTAGAACCTTAGTTTCAAGTTGTAAAATCTGGAAATACACCCGCCATCCCCAAGTCAGGTGGCATTCTTTCGTTCACGCTTTGAGGATGGTTGCTTAACCGAAAACGCTCGGCGACTGTAACAGTGTTTCTCATGGTTTTTGTAATTTTATACTCGCCTTTCCCTCATATGTTGAACACTACGGTGGGACGTCGGTTCAGAGAGTCATTGATGTCTCTATTGAGGTTCTCTGGTGCTTTTTCAACATACTACTCCCCTCATTAGACATTAAGTTGGTACAAACCGCAGCGTGGGTCAGCACCCGGCGTCGAGATAGGTTATAAACATGTCGTTTTCACGGAATAAACTACTCCCGTTTGCAGGGCCGTATTCAGAGGGCAGGAGTCCCGTGATCTCGGCCCTCCAAAATAAGGGGACCTCCACATTTTCTTCTCGATCTTTTTTTCAATTTGTGTTTTTTTTTCTCGCGAGTCGAGAAAAAATTGAAAATATTATACTTCAGTGTTCGCTATTTTTCAAGCCTACAATGAGCGGAGACGGCACTGTGAAAAGAGATACAGTCTTGCTGGTTAAGTTGGTTTCTATCTTTTCAACTAAACAAGTCAAAGCATATGAATTTTCTGTTCAGTCATCAAATAAATGAGGTATTGTTCAGCTAATTTGCAAGAGTATCACAATGAAGGTGGCACGAGAATGTCCATCCCTTGACGAGGAAGTCGAGAGACTCTCGAATATATCATAGAAACCTCTTAACGTCTTTTTATGTTGTCAAAGAGGCCAGACAAGTAAAATCTCCTTCGTACATAATCATTTAGAGTTCGTCTCTTCCTAATGTATGAAAACACATAAGTCCTTTTCCTCCTTATTCATAGTTGTGAACTTGAAATTTTTCAAATTCGTAATATTTTCACGACGTCACACCTGTCCGTTGGTAACTCGAGACACTATCGCAGTAAAAAAGGTACATTTCCTCTTTCGAGACGGCAAAATGCTCTCTATCAAGTCCTTTTTGTTTTCATTCTAAACAACCTCGATGTTAACTAGTCATAAATTTACACGCTCCGGTTACAAACAAAAAAATCTGCGGATGCAGGAAACGATAGAATAGGAAAAATATAAACCTTCTTCACCTAAAATTACGGCAAAAGAACTTAAGTTCCGAAAGTTTTGTTTGTTGACCTTAGTTTTTCCGATAAACACTTCGGACAGCGATGCTTTCTTTCCAGGAAAATAGGAGACGAAGGAAACTTTAGACCTGATATTCCTACACGACCGTTTTTCCATCATTTAAACCAATTTTCCGCGAAGCCGACTTTGACGAAATTAAATCATAAGATTCAATTTTTTACAGTAGACGAGTTTTTTGAATATCTTTTATAATATAGGCACGCCTACACCTTTCGAACATATATAGTTATTTAATATTTTATTTCGCTATGATATGCCGCGCTCTGTCTATGGGTGCAAATCGCGATAACGCGTCGCTATCGGGTGATGTTTTTTTTTTCTTTCCGCTCGAGAGGTATTTCTCAGGGAAAATTTTTCTGGTCTACGATATCTACTTTTTCAATTTATTTTACGAAGTTTTCCAGCATAACGATATCAGCGAACGAAATCAGATTTTTCCAAAAATGAATTCTTCCGAGCAACCAAATTCGATTTCTTTTCACTTTTTTTTCTTTTCTTCTCTTTCTTAAAGTACTTGAGAATACTTTATATGAAAGTGAGGAAAAGTTTTTCGAAGTGCGCCCACCTCTACGGCATCCGATATCATTGGAGAAGTACGAGGCACGTTCGAGGGATCCGCGAATAATTACCTCTTGTTCGTCTTCCCAATGTCAGCCAAATGTCGGTGGGCTAAGAAAGAAAGAAAAAGTTCACCCGGCGATAAGTACACATGCAATTTGATTCGTGTTTACGAAATTGGCAACAATCGCGAGAAAGCTATGCACGAACAGATTGTATGTCGTGTGAATACACGCATGAGAACGTTGACGTTCTTTAACTTTTGGTAAATGCTAAATTGGTGATTGAAATATTCCGTATGGGCGCGAGATCAATTCATTCTATCAAGATGAGGTAGCCCCCCATGCATGTGAAATTGGGAGAAAAAAACTTCACCTAGATAATGTCTTTATGAATTGACGTGCGTACCCAGCTGGTATATTTTTAAATACACTGTAGAAAATTTTGTGAATGAGTTCGCCAGCGTTACGAGTGAAGAGCCTCTCGCATAGAAAAAGATGTTGGCCACGAAGAGGAAAGCGTGGAGGCTGTCCATCTACATGCAGTATTTCACGGTCGATGACGGTGTTTGTCGTTTCTACGTAAATTCATTAATGTTTAACTATTTTTTGACAAATAGCGGATAAAAATAATAAATGAGGAGGCAGAGGTGGCGACGACAAAATGAAAAAAAAGAAAAAACGATAAAAATAAAGCGCTGCAATTAGGTAAAAAAGGAAATACGATTACATGAGCTAGATTGAAAAGGTAATAACAACAGCTGGTGGTTTGAAATTCCGTTATTTTAGACCGAGACATACGTCATTCGTCATTTTTGTTTTTTTTCCTTGATGTTCGTTCGTCTCGTTTGTAAGTGAATGATTTCTTCACGAACCATAAAAAGTTCAAAATATTTCGCCAAATGTCATTAACAATATTGGCGAATGAGAATTATTATTAATGATGACAGATGAACTTCCTGAAGAAAAGTTTTTGAAGATTTGACATGCTTTTCAAAGTAATGAACGAGCATAAATAATTATAATCAGTCGACTCTGGGCCACGGATCGAACTCTTCCCACCTCTCATTGCAAAAATTTTCAAATAGGCTGTATAGCATGAAATCTCGGGGACAATTTGCAGGTCATTTCCATTAGCTATCGAGAAAGGTCGGGGGGGGGGAGGTTGCAGCAAACATTGAAAGATACCTCATGAGACAAAGAACTACACATACGAATTTTCACAATTAACCCTAATGTACTATGTGCCCAGAAAGAGAGTTTTTGAAAAAATCGCCGCGCGCCGTCCTGCGAAAAACTTGAAAACATTTCGACTATCAAGGTATATATATGATAGGAGAAGGAGTTAGAAAAATTTCGACCTTCGAGCTATATACGATAGGAGGACGACTTAGAAAAATGTTGACTCTCAAGCTATACAATATGATAGGAAGGCGACTTAGAAACATTTAGAACTCCGAGCTATATTATGATAGGAGGGGGACTCTCGAGATATACATTCCGAAGTGCCTAAAATAGATCCAGGTCACTGATGATGTCCTATTTTATTCTAGGTATATAGTAGGTCTAGGCCTCCTTCATGCTAGCTTTATACTAGGTCTAGGCTCGCTTGACCAAAACAAAACAGGTTGCCTGCGTTCCTCGTTCAACTTCGTTAAGGAAGCCGTCGTTTTAGAAGAGGAGATTACATTTTCTTCTTGAATAATCTCAATGGTACAGGTGTTTTTATTAAATTTCTTCTTGAGAAAACGACTTAACACAAGAATGAGAACCACCTCCTTTGGTGGCTAATTCCTGTCCTCAAACCCCTAAAATAGCTAAATTCATATACAAACAACAAATCAACGGAATAATTTCTACAGAATTTTTCTTCAATTTTCTTTACTACGTGGATGGGTCCAAATCAGGACCTAGAACGAATATACGTATGTAGTTTTCATTTAAAGTAATATCTCACTCTTCCATATGAAAAACTTCGTTCGCTTCCATATTCATCGCTGACTGCTCCCCCCCCCTCTCTCTCTCTCTCTCTCATTCTTACGTATTTGCTGTACAAGATACTCTTTCTAATTATCCTATTGTCTAACGAATCCTCATTCTTATACAGCTTCAAGTTCTTTCTCATCGACCATTTGTTTTCTATGAGGATACCGGGACACGTGACCTTCAAACATGCCGAAAACCAGCCACTGCATTCACCTTCCAGACTTATCCTTCCCCTTTCCCTCGTGCGATTACTGCTCCCTCATCCTCGCCTACTGACATAACTTCAAGTCCTCTATAAACTTCAATAAGCGCCGATCCATCAAAAAAAAACGACGGCTTCCTTAACGAAGTTAAACGAGGAACGCAGGGAACCTGTTTTATGAGTCAAATAGGATTTGGTATTGAAAATTCAAGGAAGCCTAGACCTAGATAAAGCTAGTATAAAGAAGGCCTGGACGTAAAATAAGCCTAGTATAATGTAGTCCAAGTTTTTCTCAAATCTCGAGCTATTTATGATAGGAGGGAGACTTGGGAAAATTTGTCCCCTATCATATATAGCTCGCGAGTCAAAAGTTTTCCAAGTCCCTCTTCTATCATATATAGCTTCAGATTCGAAATTTTTTCTAAGTCCCTCTCCTATCATATATGGCTCGAGAGTCGAAATTTTTTCAAGTCCCTCTCCTATCATATATGGCTCGAGGGTCAAAATTTTTTCCAAGTCCCCCTCCTATCATATGTTCTCGAGAGTCGAAATTTTTCCAAGTTCTTCGCTGGACGGCGCACCGCGCACGGCGCACGCCAGATTTCTCAAATAGCCCCCCATAAAACAGGTTCCCTGTTAAAACTCCAGATTCTTGGTCTATCTCAAGTCACCCTTACCAACGCCGAAAAATCATCCCAACCCATCTCCGAGTTGGTCATACCCGTCTCACCTATTCTTTCCTTTTTTACGCCTTTCACCCCCTCTCCTTAATGCATATACTCCAATGTAAAGGATCCATCAATTCAACTTTTTAACAGGGAACCTGTTTTATGGGGGGCTTTTTGAGAAATTTTCCGTGCGCCGTGCGCCGTCCAGCAAAAAACTTAGAAAAATTTCGACTCTCGAGCTACACATGATAGAAGGGGGACTTGGAAAAACGACGGCTTCCTTAACGAAGTTAAACGAGGAACGCAGGGAACCTGTTTTATGAGTCAAATGGGATTTGGTATTGAAAATTCAAGGAAGCCTAGACCTAGATAAAGCTAGTGTATAGAAGGCCCAGACCTACTATAAGCCTAGTATAATATAGTTTAAGAAACTAAATTTTTCTCGAATCTCCACTATATATGATAGCTCGAGAGTTGAAATTTTTCTTAGTCCCTTTCATATCATATATAGCTCGAGAGTCGAAATTATTTCCAAGTCCCTCTCATATTATATATAGCTCGAGAGTCGACATTTTTACAAGTCCCCCTCATAAATAGCTCGAGAGTCGAAATTTTAACAGGGAACCTGTTCTATGGGGGACTTTTTCAGAAATTTGCCGTGCGCCGTCCGCCGTCCGCCGTCCGGCGAAAAACTTGGAAAAAATTCGACTCTCGAGCCATATATGATGGGAGGGGGACTTGGAAATAGTTTCAACTCTCGAGCTATATATGATAGGAGGGGGACTTGTAAAAATGTCGACTCTCGAGCTATATATGATATGAAAGGGACTTGGAAAAATTTCAACTCTTGAGCTATCATATATAGCTCGAGAGTCGAAATTTTTACAAGTCCCGTTCCCATCATATATGGCTCGAGAGTCGAAATTTTTCCAAGTTTTTCGCTGGACGGCGGACGGTGCACGGCGCACGGCAAATTTCTGAAAAAGTCCCCCATAGAACAGGTTCCCTGTTAAAATTTCGACTCTCGAGCTATATATGAGGGGGGCTTGGAAAAATGTCGACTCTCGGACTATATATGATAGGAGGGGGACTTGAAAATAATTCGAGCTATATATGACTAGCGGTTGGCTGACCGCTAGCTGTGTGTTGAGTAGATATCTGTGTTTTATAGGTATCTGTATCTTATAGGTATGTGTGTTTTGTAGGTATCTTGGAATTCAGATGAATTTTTAAAAAAGAAACAGTGGAAAGAGTTTTGCAAAATTCACAACTATTCAGTTCAAAAATAAGAAAATAGACACCAAAAACTGCGACTGTACAGTGGAACCTTTGTAAGTCGAACCCACGTAAGTCGAAAAACCCTGTAAGTCGACGTAAAACTGATTTCCCTTGAAAGTCCCATAACACTCAATGTAAAATTAAACCATGTATGTCAAAATTTTGTAGTCGTAACTCGAAATGAATTTATTGCGTTTTGAAGAAGAAAAGACTCTATAAGTCGTACGTTGTCCCATTTTCGACTGCATAACTCGAAGCACAACCGGATTAAACTCTATACGTCGAACGTGGTTCAACTTTTGATTGTGTATCTCGAAATACAGTTCTGTACCATCTCATAATTACACCATGAAAGAGGCGAAAACAGCTGTCCACATTTTGCAATCTTTTTTTGAACAATCCGATAATGTGGATAACGACGTATTTTTAACTTTACTGAATGTTGATAATTTTGTCGATTTGAACCGTGAAAGTAGAATGAAGCAAACTTCGATCGAAGATTATTTTTCCCGCGATTAAATTTCATTTTCTTTTAAAAGACAATTACAGCTCGTTGGTCCTTATTTATGTATGTACATGTACAAACTATACAATAAAAGTGTACCTATGTATGTACTTGAGAAAAAAAAAATTATTTTAGAAAAAATTCGCATATGAACAGCTATATTTTTGAAAAACTGCATAACTCGAAAATACATCGTAATTCAACTCTTTAACTCGAAACTACAGTACTCGAAAAACCCTATAAGTCGAAATGCTGTGTGTTTCCCTCCAGATTCGACTTACAAAGGTTCCACTGTACTTATAAAATATCAAAGTTCCGAGTCGCACAAAAATAAAATCACCAAATTAAATTTTTTACACACTAATTCACTTGAGAGCTGACTTAACGCGTGAAGCCTGTATTCATCGCAGCAGAATACAGACAAATCCATTGACATTTTGCCAGTCCCTAAGAAAACACACGGACAACAGGTAAAAAAAAGGGTAATTTCCGCTAGCCCATACGCAGTGCGCACCGTGTCTAGACATTGGTTCTTGTATGAGATACCGGATGTAAAATCCTTTATGTAGGTGTTTTTAAAACTGTGAATAAAATAACTTGCTTAGTATGGAAGTACAGCGAATACTGTAGTCACAAAATTTCCTCCTAAAAATCTGGAACCGGGCTCATTCGAAAGGAAATTACAGGGGCTACAATTTTTCTTCTCTTCAATTTTTCATAAAAATGAGTTATACTCGAGTTATCACAATAATTCAATTCTCGAAACTGCGCCACTCAACGGCGCGTAGGTCTAACGTACATGGCAAGCTACACCACCACGTTTTTTTATATTGAAAAAAGTCATTGTTTTCGCCCTTTTTTGAAATTACTCAGCACCTCCCCGTCAAATTTTTATTTTTATGAGTCTATGTGCTCCTCTGGGATGAGGACAATATATCCTGAAAGTTTGAAAGCGATCGGCCCAGTAGTTCTCGAGTTATAAACGGACAGGACGACGGACAAACTTTCTGCTTTATATATTAGATAGGAGGGGGACTTGTAAAAATGTCGACTCTCGAGCTATATATGATATGAAAGGGACTTGGAAATAATTTCAACTCTCGAGCTATATATGATAGGTGGAGGACTTGTAAAAATGTCGACTCTCGAGCCATATATGATATGAAAGGGACTTGGAAAAATTTCAACTCTCGAGCTATCATATATAGTGGAGATTCGAGAAAAATTTAGTTTCTTAAACTATATTATACTAGGCTTATAGTAGGTCTGGGCCTTCTACACACTAGCTTTATCTAGGTCTAGGCTTCCTTGAATTTTCAATACCAAATCCCATTTGATTCATAAAACAGGTTCCCTGCGTTCCTCGTTTAACTTCGTTAAGGAAGCCGTCGTTGTTCTCTTGCGCAGCTCTCGAAAATATCCGGCTTCACCATTCTTATCTCTCCAGCATGCATCACCATCTCCCTCTTAAAGAATCATGGACAAATCATAAGCACAATGAACTATCTTTGATCCACGTACTACAACAAGACCCTCTATGTCCATTTTCCCTATATGCCCACTCCAAGCCAGTTGCAAAACTCGTTAATTTAGAAAAAAAAAAGGATTAGGTACCCCACACGGGCACTGCAACTTTACACGAATTTTCCCAATCTATCTAAATAACAAAAGAACAGAAACAGCAGATACCATGGGAACCCTGACAGGCTGAAGGCTGCAATTATAGTGTGGAAAAAGGCAATGAGACCGTCAACTATTTGGACCTCACACTAGAGGACAACAGGATAGAATAGCAAATCTACAGGCAGCCAACGCACACCGATACCATCATCCCCAACAATTCCTATCACCATCCCAAGCACAAGTTAGCGACGATTCAGAACTACTGCTACCGAGCAATTTCTATCCTAAAGAACAATGAAGCAAGAGGAAAGAAATCGTGATGGTAAAGCAGATCGCAGCAGGTAAAAGCTACCCTCGAGGTGTGGTTGAGGGAGTCCTTGGAAAATGGAAGCAGAGAAGGAAACTAGTGACCGCACTCGTACTCCAGATCAGTACCACACATGGGAAGTTGAAAGGTGTTGAATGGTCATGATATGAGCATCCATTACAACCCATCCTTGATGAAAAGGATAAACAATGACCAAAACGGGGTAAGGGAAGCTTGAGCGGAGTGTACAAACTCAGTTGCAAACAGTTCGGATGCGTCGATATTGGTAAGACTGCGAGAAAGTTCGACATCCGATGATAGCCTTATTAAACTATAAGAACTAATGTTTGAGAACTTGTTCTTTAGTAGCGATACAACTGACGTTAGAGCAGCACCCGAAAGTACTCTTGTAAGCTAAATAACGTACACTTGGGATCTTTTTAGTTTTCAGTGCCCTACTTACATCTCATCACACTCAATATGAGAGTTTCGATGATTATGTATTGAGGCGACACGCCCATCAAGAAATCTTCAGCAAGATGAGTCTCTTATTTAAGCTTTCTACTCAGCCGTGACCCTTTATAGAAATCTGAGCTTGAATTTTTTCAAATCTCTTGATATAACACGTCACGATCCAGACTCAGAAACTCTGGTGACCGCAGCTCAAAATTTCTCCTTCACGTAGAATTTTTTTTGAACCCGTTTTGTCAATAGAGTGCCTAAGCCTTCGCTTTCTTAACAGAGCCCGGAACTTGTCTCTTGAGGAATGTAATCGTCGCAGAAGCAACAGCATAAGATTCCTCACTCCATAAGATGGATGGAGAAAAGTTGACCTATTTTTCTTCTCCTCTGCAGCTGAGCTCATCAATCTAGCGCTACCGTCGTTCAAAAGAGACGTACGACTTCGATCGATAACAAGAATAATTTCGATATCACTCGGACCAACCTTCAATAAATCCAGATTTATTAACAGCTTTTGATGGAAATCGTACCTTCGCTTGCCGCAAAGAGAAACGACGGTGTATCATGGATGACTAAACGACAATTAACCTGTAAGAGTTTCGTATTCGTATTTTCCTTATAACCTACGCACTAATACTTCAAAAAGGCTCGTAAACAAAGGCGAAAACCCATTTAATTGGAATACAATCGTCTTTTATGTGAAAATTATGGAGCTATGGTACAAATATATATACACGTATATAAAGCACCAATAGGTACAGTACATTAAGCGCCACAAAACACGCAAAAGTAACGATGAAAATGCCGACAAGGCGGAAAATTGCTGCAAAACAACAATTTAAAACGAACCTATAGGTATCGTATCTATAAAAGGTGCGATTTTGAAATATCGCTTCGGGAAAATATAGCACACCGAGGTATACTACAAGCAAGGTGTACCCCGGTTGTATATCGGATGCGTTTCGACTTTCGCACAATCGTAGCAACTGTTCTTCCCTTCTCGTTAATAGCGTATTATAATACAAAGTGAGAAGTTTATTTACCGGTTAGTTACGAGCTCATAAAATAACCAGTAAATAATAGTGTGCAGCACGAGTTGCTACGCCTCCAAAGATGCTCGAGACCGCGATTCGTATTTTACCTCCTTAATGACTTCAACCATTTCTATAACGCGTGAGCGCACAGGTGGACGGAAGAAAACGTTTCTCTCGGAGAAATAAAATTTAACCGTGAGAAAAGCTATCTTGTTTCTAGTCCCAAGGTCGCTCGAAAATAATAGATAGTTGGTGTATGTATACTTGCGAAATGGTAACCAAGTTCCTTATAAAAAGTGGAATTCAGGGATTGATATGTCTCAATTTTTCTCATATATTTACCAAGTTTGTGTCATTGGGGAGGTCAATCAAGGATTAATTGAAAACAGAAAAGTGCGGCAGTCAATCAATGGTTTAGAACTTCCAAGCATGTACCGAAGAATTTCTTTTGACAAATTTGCGCGCTTGGTGACCGATTTTCATAAACTTATTCGTCTGTACACAAGGACATCCGTAATCCTAGATAAGTAATACGAATAAAGTGCATAGGGATTTAGAACAAAAAAATTGTCAGAAAGCTGGATTAATGAGATTGTCAACCTTTGGGCAGTATACGCAGTTTTAGCGTTCAAAAATATTTCGACAACTTGATAATACTCGTAATTGATCCGAATGGCTTATTAAAATCAATTAATCAAATCAAAATTGAAAAATTTCCCATAAAACAAAGTCCTTACTCGCCTCAAAACGGTCTTTCGTCTTTCAACACTGTATCCCTCTTCATTTCACTTCGTCTGCCCGTCATCTACTCTAAAATTTGGACCTACTTTCTCACCTTGAGTCACTCCTCTCCTTCTCACCCTCTTTCTCTTTTAAGTAACCGGAGCACAATTCTTCCTCAAGAAGAGGTCCTTCAGTTTTAATGCTGATTAACGCTAATTTCTGTTCACATACGAGTAAATGGACTACTGGCAACGAAACCACCCTTACTGGGAATCTCGCACTACCACTACTACAAGCCGTAAGCTGTGTCAATCTATAAACACCATCAACGCATCATACCCTTCTAATGACAAGCCAATATATTGACCCAGCGACCGTAATAAAATACCAAACTGCATCAACTTCTCTATTTCACGTACAATTTTAACTAACTATCAATAATGTCGATGACCTTTCATCAAACTCTTAACCATAGTACCTCCCGCAAACAACTTTCGTTTGAACTCCCAAAAAATTCTCTGGTTGGGAAGCCTTCCGTGAAGGAGTGAGCAAAAATGAAAAATATCCTCCGAGGATGTTTAAAAAGTACATTCCTTCACCAAGCTACTTCAGCAAGAAACTAAATCAGCAACACTTGCAGATATTCCAGGGCCTCACAATTATTCAAGTTAGCCCAATGAAATTGTGGAACTTGTCAAAAACGCAGATAAGCGCGACACCCTTTCGCAACAGACTCCCTACCCTCAGCGAGCATCAAACTGCATTCAACAGTAAAAAATAACGGCTTCCTTGACGAAGTTAAAGAAGAAACAATGGGAACCTGTTCTATGGGTCGAATTGGTTTTGCTATAAGGAATTGAAATCGAAATCTTGAAGAATCTCAAATTTTTCCGAGTCTGAGGTGTCACGGTGTATATCTTCTGATGATAGAAAATTTTTCCAACTTCCTTTCCTATCACATTTTTAGGGATATGTATGTACTTCTTTCACTTTAAGTCAACCAATGAATAAATAAATTGGTAAAATTTCGATCGTGACGTCACAGGGTCCAAAGTCAAAACTTTTCTAAGCTCCGAGCTATAATTATGATAGAAGGAGTACTTGGACCATTTTTGCCAAGGTGTAACCTGGAGTATTTTGACGTCAGCAGATCTTGACGTCACAGGATCAAAAGTCGAAATTCTTCCCAAGTCCCTTTCCTATCATAAAACATGGTTCAAAAGTCAACATTTTTCCAACCTCCAAGCTATATGATAGAAGGAGTAGTTGGACAATTTTTGCCAAGATGTAACCTGGAGCTGACGCCATCAGATCGTGAAATCACAGGGTCACAATACGAAATTCTTCCCAAGTCCTTTGCAAGGATGCCGTGAGGCCATTTTCTTGAAGATGATTCTTCTTAGGAAATTTAGGGGGGTCGGTTTATTCCTTTGTTCTCGTAACATTATTGCAGGACCTTTTTTTTTTTTTTTTTTTTTGCTTGTTAAATTTTTTTTTTTTTTTGGGGGGGGGGCGAAATCTTTGTAAGCTTTGGGGGATCACGGCACCCCTGCCTTGCCTATCATATAACATGGCTCGAAAGTTGAAATTTTTCCAAGTTCTCCTTCTATTATGTATTATGGTAAGGGACCCAGAAAATTTCGCTAACCTATGAAGTCATCAGATCGTGAAGTCACAGGGTCACAAGTCGAAATTCTTCCCAAGTCCCTTGCAGGGATGCCGTGAGGCCATTTTCTTGAAGATGATTCTTCGTAGGAAATTTAGGGGGCGGTTTTTTCCTTTGTTCTCGTAACATTATTGGAGGGGCTTTTTTTTTGGGGGGGGGCGAAATCTTTGTAAGCTTTGGGGGATCACGGCACCCCTGCCTTGCCTATCATATAACATGACTCGAAAGTCGAAATTTTTCCAAGTTCCCCTTCTATTCTGTATTATGGCAAGAGACCCAGAAAAATTCCGCTAACCTATGACGTCAGCAGATCATGACGTCACAAGGTTGAAAGTCGAAATTCTTCCCAAGTTCCTTGGACTTGGAAAAAGTCCCCCGCCAGTCAGAAAAAGACCCCAACCTATCATATATTATTGTTCGAAAGTCGAAATTTTTCTACACGGCGTACGGCAAACTTTTCTAAAATACCCAATAGAACAGGCTCCGTATTAAAAATTGCATTTGCAAGTATAACAAAGACTCCTTCAACCATTTTATTACCACACTTGGCCCTGAAAAAACACGGATTATTCGCCACGGAAAGTGCCCAAATTGACGCAAAAATCGTTCGATTTGATTCCCCCATTGTGACGATCAAATAAAACTTGGGACGCGTTCTGCAACCATCTACCGTCAGTCGATGATGAAAATCTGCGGAAACAAGTTTCCATCATCCGATCGTCACACGACGTCGACGAGCTCAAGAACACGGGAACATTTCCGTCGCTGGGTGACGTTTTGTGTGGTTACCCGAACGTTTCGGAACGCGAAATCGTAGGATGACGAAAAGTGTAGGTGTGGCTATCTAAGAGAGTTTTGGAACACATCGAACGTCGTCCTGGTTTCAGAACACACTCCAAGGCACGTAGTGATGACGAGCACCTTCCTAGAGCAAAGGATCCAACCCACTGATTTAGCACAGACGTGAATCCAAATATCCAACTGACTGTAGAAGATGAAACCAATCTTGTGTATTCTCATCAAAAGAGGTCAAAAATATGATCAGTAGAAAACTGAATCCTGAAAAAGCGCCAAGCCCTGACCAAATCTCGGCTCGCATCTTGCATGAGCTCCCTTGCAAAAGGTTACTAATGCCAACTAATTTGTACGATGCGGTACAAAGACACCGGTGTGTTTCTAAACCGTGGCGACTGATCGAGATATTATGATACCAAAATCAGATGAACCTTCGGAAGAATGTAGTTCATTCCGACCCATATCACTCTTCTCCCAGAGATATCTAAGCTATTTGATTAGTTGTACGCCCTGCACCTCATGAAACTCTCGAAGATAAACAACTGATCCTCAGCCACCAATTTTGATCCTAAGTCAAACACTCTATTGTTTAACGAGTACACCAAGTCGATGCAACTATAAGGCAGGCCCTTGAGGAGAAAAAATCTCGCCCAGATGATGATCAAGCCCTTGACAGAGTCTGAATACCAGGGCTCTTGCATAAGGTTCTTCGGCACAGATTGTGAAGATCCTGACGTCGTACCTCAGTGATATGCCATTGAAAAGCCAGTTGTACTTCCTTTACATTTTTGGTATTTCAGTACAAATTAAGACTACACTTGCTACTTCTGCAGATGATTCTGCAGTACTATAAACAGCAGTCATTGAAATAGTCAATTGGACCACTAGAAGGAAAATCAAGATAAACGCAAGGAGGACAGTGCGAGTTGACGTTGCACTACGCGCCCATTGATATGACTCATTAATCATTAATAATATACCTGTCCAGCTGGCTGAAAAGGCTCACTATTTAGGTTCACATCTGGATGGCGTAAGTTGAACTGATGGAGAACTCACATTCAAAAAAAGAGAGAACAACATAAAAAATGCACTGGCTGATCCACGCCAAGAATCATCTTTCGCTTACAATCAAAAAGTTGCTTTGCATTATGGTATTGCGGCCAATCTGGATGTATGGCACCTTAGCAGCGAAAAGCAACATCCAAATTCGGGAACATTATTCTTCACAAAATCACAGAGGCTCCAAAGTAATGACGAGGTTTCATATCGTAAACAAATCTCAGACAAAAATGTTGACGTACCAAATATAACTTTCTAAGACAGAAAATATGAGTTGATTATGAGTTGCTGTATAAGGCGATAAATGACATACGTATGTGCCAAATTTAAGCTGTCCCCTATTAAGTCCGTACTGATACAATTTTTTAATCGGATATGATTGGAATAATAATAAGAAATTTTTTAAAACTGGATATTGGGTACATACATCGTTTTGTCAGGCACTGCAATCGCGAACTTACAACCAGGATCCAGAAATACAATGGGGCGCCAACGGTCCCAACATCCATAGGAATAGCTCGAAAGTCGACAATTTGATTATGAAATAACGAAAAACGCATAAATTCTTGTTCCCAACTAGTGGGGTGTGAATCTAAGACTTCTGCCAAAACCACTCCGTCACTCGAGCTCAAGGGTGCTGTAACCGAGTGGACGCATCTAAGAATTGGGGGGGGGTCGGGTTAATGAGTTATTTTATGCGAGTCTAAAATTAATATTATTCAGGAAGATAAAATTCCTTTAAAGGTTTTCTTTCAATATAGACAAATAAGATCACAAAAGAGTGAATTCAAAACCTGTAATTTACATAATGTAAGAAGAGAGCGAAAGGTGAAATTTGATTTTCCAGTTTATTCTTATCGTCGTTGCTTGGCTCATCATTCATTCAGCACGCGCAATCAAAATTATGCTCCACCTCAAATTCGAAGTTTTTTCTACACAGTGTTTTGGAAAGAAAGACTGAAAGGTACGCATCCGCATCCAATCATTATTCGCAGGTAAAAATAATAGAATACCGAGGAAATTATTTTTCCGCGAATTCTTCGTGATATTAAATTAGCGTGCCGGCTGGATACTACGCGCGCAAAAGATAATAAAAATGCGTAAACCTTTTTTCGATAGAAATTATGCGTATTAAGCGGTGATTTAAATGAAAGTTTACGGAATAGGTATCCGGTGGGCGAGAGGGAAAAACAAAATACCGCCGGTGAAATATTGTCGAGCGCGTCTAGAGCTTCCTCTCTTCACCATGTTGCGAGAAAACATTTCCGTTCTACAAATATCAAATCTTTTTCCGGAAAAAAGAGCCGCTTTTCCATTTTGAAATCTTCTATTGTACAAATTGTCGGATGATGAAAGAATCGTGTCAGTTCGGTTGTTTTCCACTTTTCATCGGCCGCGCGATCGAATTTCTCTCGCGTAAACGATCGAAATCAAGTTTTTCCCCCCATTTTCTTTACATAGTTTCTGTTTATTTTTTTGTTGACCTCCTCTTCCTTCTCTCGGACGGCTCGACGTTCGAATGTAATTTAGCAGCTGACTCGAAAACAAACGTTAATTGACGTGGACAATATTGTCCTACATGGAGAGAAGGTCGCGAGAAAAGTGTGCGCTCTGTTTTTCAGTGTTTTTCCTTCCATTAGAACGGATTCGTTTGCAGAACAATTGGCGCGAATCTCGAGTATATACGTATCGGAAGCTGTCGAGAAAATTACTGGCGGAAACGAACGGAGTATAGGTATTAGTTGTTCGTGAACGAGTTTATTTAAAAATACGTACCTACTAGAAGGAACTGATATTTCTCTCCGGTTTATAAATGCAGGTACGATTGAATCGGAATTTTATTTAGAGAGAGCTACGCTTTTTCAATAAGGGAAGTGTGAAAAAGTAGTATCCGATTCAGAGAAACAAGTGTCTATACTGATAGTATTTGCTTGCAAGAGATATTTTTTACATTTCTCATCATCTCTTTTTCGATCGGCATTTAAAATACATCACCTCACCGTGTTGTTGGAAACAAATTCAAAGTCGTGAAACGTGGCTAAATTGGAAGTCGTTCAATTGTCAAGTAAAAAATAGAGAAATCAATTTTCGTTGCTGACCGCCGCTCGCGATGAATTTGATCAATTTTCCTCAGTCAAAGAACGTAATTTTGTTATCTCTTGAACAGAACTATTTTTAACAGGAAACCTATTTTATGGGGGGCGTTTTGAGAAACATGCCGTGCGCAGTGCGCCGGCCAGCGAAAAACTTGGAAAAAATTTCGACTCTCGAGCCATATATGATAGGAGAGGGACTTAAAAAAATTTCGAGCCATATATGCTAGGAGGGGGACTTGGAAAAATTTCGACTCTCGAGCTATATATATGATAGGAGGGGGACTTGGAAAAACAACGGCTTCCTTAAGGAAGTTACACGAGGAACGCTGGGAACCTGTTTTATGAGTCATATGGGATATGGTATTGAAAATTCAGGGAAGCCTAGACCTAGATAAAGCTAGTATAAAGAAGGCCTAGACCCACCATAAGCCTGGTATAATATAGTTTGAGAGTCTAAATTTTTCTTGAACCTCGAGCTATATATGATAAGAGGGGGACGTGGAAATATGAGTCATAGTATTTCTAAGTCCCTCTCCCATCATATGGCTCGAGAGTCGAAAGTTTTCCCAGTCCCCCTCCTATCATATGAAGTTCGAGAGTCAAAATTTTTTACAAGTCCCCCTCCTATCATATATAGCTCGAGAGTCGAAATTTTAACAGGGAACCTGTTTTATGGGGGGCTATTTGAGAAATCTGCCGTGCGCCGTTCGCCGTGCGCCGTGCGCCGTCCAGCGAAAAACTTAGAAAAATTTCGACCCTCGAGCCATATATGATAGGAGAGGGACTTGGAAAAATTTCGATTCTCGAGCTATATATGATAGAAGGGGGACTTAGAAAAATTTCGACTCTCGAGCTATATATGATAGGAGGGGGACTTGGCAAAATTTCGACTCTCGAGCCATATATGATAGGAGAGGGACTTAGAAAAATTTCGACTCTCGAGCTATATATGATAGGAGGAGGACTTGGAAAAATTTCGACTCTCGAGCCATATATGATAGGAGAGGGACTTAGAAAAAATTTCGACTCTCGAGCTATAGATGATAGGAGGGGGACTTAGAAAAATTTCGACTCTCGAGCTATATATGATAGAAGGGGGGACTTGGCAAAATTTCGACTCTCGAGCCATATATGATAGGAGAGGGACTTAGAAAAAATTTCGACTCTCGAGCTATAGATGATAGGAGAGGGACTTGGAAAAATTTCGACTCTCGAGCTATATATGATAGGAGAGGGACTTGGAAAAATTTCGACTCTCGAGCCATAAATGATAGGAGAGGGACTTGGAAAAATTTCGACTCTCGAGCCATATATGATAGGAGAGGGACTTGGAAAAATTTCGACTCTCGAGCTATATATGATAGAAGGGGGACTTAGAAAAATGTCGACTCTCGAGCTATATATGATAGGAGAGGGACTTAGAAAAAATTTCGACTCTCGAGCTATAGATGATAGGAGGGGGACTTAGAAAAATTTCGACTCTATAAAACAGGTTCCCTGCGTTCCTCGTTTAACTTCGTTAAGGAAGCCGTCATTTTTCCAAGTCCCCCTCCTATCATACATAGCTCGAGAGTCGAAATTTTTTCTATGTCCCCCTCCTATCATATATAGCTCGAGAGTCAAAATTTTTCCAAGTTTTTCGCTGGACGGCGAACGGCGAACGGCGCACGGCAAATTTCTCAAAAAGCCCCCCATAAAACAGGTTCCCTGTTAACTCGAGCTATATATGATAGGAGGGGGACTTGGAAAAATTTCGACTCTCGAGCCATATATGATAGGAGAGGGACTTAGAAAAAATTTCGACTCTCGAGCTATAGATGATAGGAGAGGGACTTGGAAAAATTTCGACTCTCGAGCTATATATGATAGAAGGGGGGACTTGGCAAAATTTCGACTCTCGAGCCATATATGATAGGAGAGGGACTTGGAAAAATTTCGACTCTCGAGCCATAAATGATAGGAGAGGGACTTGGAAAAATTTCGACTCTCGAGCCATATATGATAGGAGAGGGACTTGGAAAAATTTCGACTCTCGAGCTATATATGATAGAAGGGGGACTTAGAAAAATGTCGACTCTCGAGCTATATATGATAGGAGAGGGACTTAGAAAAAATGTCGACTCTCGAGCTATAGATGATAGGAGGGGGACTTAGAAAAATTTCGACTCTATAAAACAGGTTCCCTGCGTTCCTCGTTTAACTTCGTTAAGGAAGCCGTCATTTTTCCAAGTCCCCCTCCTATCATACATAGCTCGAGAGTCGAAATTTTTTCTATGTCCCCCTCCTATCATATATAGCTCGAGAGTCAAAATTTTTCCAAGTTTTTCGCTGGACGGCGAACGGCGAACGGCGCACGGCAAATTTCTCAAAAAGCCCCCCATAAAACAGGTTCCCTGTTAACTCGAGCTATATATGATAGGAGGGGGACTTGGAAAAATTTCGACTCTCGAGCTATATATGAAATGAAAGGGATTGGAAAAATTCCGATTCGAGAAAAATTTAGACTCTCAAACTATGTTATACTATGCTTATAGTAGGTCCAGGCCTTCTTTATACTAGCTTTATCTAGGTCTAGGCTTCTTTGAATTTTCAATACCAAATCCCATTTGACTCATAAAACAGGTTCCCTGCGTTCCTCGTTTAACTTCGTTAAGGAAGCCGTCGTTTTTACATGAACCGTCACAATGACATTTACATATAGATACTCGAGATAGGTAATGAGAAATTTGACGCGAGTGACTATGCTGGGCAATCACGGCTAGTCAGGATATTGAAGGTATGGTGATTCAGTTCATGTTTGCAATGGCTCTTCTCTCATCTCCAGTACCTGATTTAGGCATAGGCAACATAGGCGCGTGCCTAGAGCGACAAAATTTTAGGGGCGGCAAAATTGTCGAAGAAGGGAAAATTTTTTTTCAATTCCGATAACATACATGAGGGCGGCAGGACGTTTTTTGCCCAGGGCGGTCAATGAGTTAAATCCGGCACTGCTCATGTCGCTATACACGTATGGCGACGGGTTTCTCGAATAGAACCAGCATTTTCATGTTTGTATGAGTGTGGAGTGCCTCAGCGTATCTGTCCTTGGCTCTAGATGCAATCTGGTTAACTGTTTCGAGAGCTAGGTCTTGATGCAAAGGTGAATCAAAATCAGTACATTACCAGATCATGACCAAATCTTCACCACACGAAATGATTAACAAAGTATCTCTTCTGTTCGGATTATTGATAACGAGAACGATTCAAAATATGTCACAACTTACCTGTAAAAATACAAAATGAAACAAATATGTTAGTAATATTATGGTGGCAAGTTTCAACGAATTAAGGACGAGGAAGGTCCGACTAAACTAAAATGTTGGAGTTGGGGAGACAGGGAGGGAGGGAGAAAATTGAAGAGATTTTGGTTCCAGTTTCATGACAACAGCTGAATTCGTGAACTTCCATACATCGTCGAGCCTCATTTTAAAAATAAGATTTCTGACAAGTTGATTCCTATACAAGAAAGTAGTCACGAAAATGGAATAATTGATGCCCGGTGCTGGTCTCCCCTCAAATCGATCTGAATCAATTTTAACGAGAGAAGACGACTTGTAGGAAATTTTACACTTTACAAATTTTGTTCTCGCAATATCGCCCTGGGCCGAGTTTACGAACTCCGAGATAACGATCGTTAGCCGTCGTTACTTAACGCCACCTCGAGAGGTGCCGTTAGCTAACGATCGTTAACGATCGTTACTTCGTTAACGCAAAATTCGTAAACCTTACCCTGATCCCTTTTTCAATTTTGCCGATCCCAGCGGATGGCCGGTCCGAATGGTCGACTCATGATTTACAAATTCAAGCACTCATTTTCATTTTGAGATGGTGCTTAGCTGAACGGAAGGAAAGATACCGATGGGCTCAGAGATAATAGAAAAAAATAATTTCAATACCACCTCACGAATATGTATGTGAAGTAACGTACTTTCTGCCGTCTGACTGTTACCCCAAATAAGACTCACAAGGGAGACTGCGTACGTACCGATGCAGAGTGTTGTTGGTTGCAATTTTGAATTTTCTAACTTCTCAAAATGTTTTTCACAAAACTTGATCGATATTAAAACAAAAAAAAAAAAAAAAAAAAAAAACTTCACAAAAGTTCATTGACTGGGAAATAGCGCTCAGTATGATGATTTAAAACTATACGCTGAGGCTAAAATTCTTCCTCTACAATGACGCTCATTATCGCTTACCGCCACCTTTCTTGCGTCCAAGGTCAAGTTTCTCCAAATCCCTACCTTTCTCCCTCTCTCCGCTCCCCTGTCTCAAATTTAAGCCCCATCTCTCTATTTACTCATCGGGCATTCCAGAGGCCTCACATTTGCCTCGACTTGGCTAACTTACTGAGATCACCCAACATAATCTACATTAGAGACATAAAAGCTTTAATGCTAATTAACGAATTTTCCTCCCACAACCTGGATCCAAATCGGATTCCAAAACTTTCTCTATCGAGTCTCGCTCTTCTGTATGAAAAACTCGGCCTCTATGTATATTCTGTCGAACTATCTGTCACCTATTCCCGCCTTATTCGCCTCTCTCTCCTCCTTCTTTCCGGCTCTCTTTTTTCTCTCCAACCATGAAAAACCCCCACTCTTCTAACCTTATTGTCAACGCGCCGGTATACTTCAACATCTTCTCTATCTTCAATTGCTTTCCGCAGGATTCTTGGTCATATTGACCTGCTGGAACACGATGCAATGGACTTGAAAGCTAAGCAAGCCTTTCTCTCTCCCTCAATCCCTGATCGCTCCCCTTCTCAAGCCTAAGGCTTAAGATCTTACTACGTTCTTTAATCGCCTCATTGTGGAAGAACTTCTGGTATTCTCAGCCCCACAGTAAACTTACTTTGATTAAAAAATCCTCGATCCATGCCTCATGCTATGTGAAAATAGTCATAGCACGATTCAGGATTGAGCACTCGTCTCCTTTCCTCTCCTTCGCCTCACCTCTCTATCCTCATGCAAGTACTGAAATACTCCGGAACTATCCGTCGACCATTTCTTCTCAAAGTCATTTCCTGTTCCCTCTATAAAACCTCATCTGTCCTCTTCAACAACTCAGAATCTATTACTAGCGCACCAAACTTCCTCCGGTTCACATACTTTTACAAATCCATGACTCCAATACTTCTTCCCAAGCTGATGACTTCCAGAGCCCAGTGTGTAGCTCAAAAGCTCGTACAAAGAAAAAAAAAGAGATAGTGTCGATGTAACTGTGAGATGGTGTATATGAGTACCAAGATTGTTCTTTACTGGATTGAGTATGTCTCAAGAACCATTTGACTGATTCTCAAAAAAAGATAAACTAAATAAAGCTCTTGCGCAACTTCAGATAGGCAGCTATAACGGACCAAATTTCTAGAAAATCTACCCAGCAGTTTTGGAAAAGAAGACCATAAGGGCAGCAGAAGTTTGCAGTGTCCTCCAATCGAGTCCAACACCTCTCTTCTGTTATTGACTGGAGATTTTTCCGAAGTTTTCTTTTTTCATATAACTTATGACTCGCAATCTTTCAGAGTTCCTCAAATAGGTTAGCCGCCTCCTTCTCTCGGACTAATCCGAAAGAATTGAACTGTTATGTTGTAGCCATGTCCGCAGAATGGACGAAGATAAACGTCCCAAAACTGTCCTATACTTTTAGGGAATGAGATATGACGAACAGAAATAGCAATACAATTATTAGCACTCAACTGTCCTAAACCAATCTACTTCCTTGGCTTCACAAAGGGACCATGACGGTAGGATATTTTTGCGACCACTGAGAACAGCATATCAATTCCTCTGCATCACCTCAAAGAAAGAAATAGGGTAATATCGCTCATCAACTGGATCAGCAATAGTCAGAGGTGGCTTTGCACCAGCCCCACATTATCATAGAAAATAATTTTGATGAAATGAGAGACACTCGACGATTACAGACATCGTTTTTCGACAGCGGAAACCCATAAAAAATTTTAAGGAGACGTGTATCAATTTTGAAATCAAACAACAAGAGAGATGTTTAAGCACTTGAAAAACGATCTTCGATTAAAAATCCGTAAGTATCTAGAGTTACGTTGAAACGAATAAAATGGAATTCTCAATACGCTTTTAATAATACGGAGAATCGTCTCGAGAAAGACGGCACCTTTTCATTCATTAATTTTTGATACAAGAGTAGCCAACTGTCGCGTCGACAGTACCAACGTGCATACACAGTAGACTTTCTTCTCATGAAATACGACATCCGTAAAACTTTGCAGCGATAAAAATAATATTGCTAATATTGTCCACCCTTATTTCCCATACACCAGTACCGGTGTGTAATAAACGTGATAAATTCCACCGGGAAAATCGATTCCATAAAAACTTGGGCCGAATTTAACGTCGGAAATTGGTTTTTCATTTCCTTCGCCGCGTGTTCTCACCCTTAATCCTTTTCGGGTTTCCTTTTTTAACGGGCTCGTTAAGAAAATTTCGATACATCTTTCGATTTATCGCGCGCGCACACACCCTTCTCCCTGCCGGAATGGAAGGACTATTTCAGGTTTTGCGATACATGTGCCGCACCAGTGCCGAGGATATGACCCAGACTGAAATCCCTGCGCCACTCCGACACATTGTATTTTTACTTTCTGCTAATGTTGTTTATACAAAATATAGCTGAGGAGGAGAAATTCGTCTTGTGCGTCGTCATGCTTAAGAATTTAAGCGCCTATGATAAATGCGTATTCATGACTGTCTTAAAGTTTTTACCCGCTTTCTGGGCGCGTTCTAAAAAGAAAAAAAAAAGAATAACTAGCGACACTAGATGTATCGTATACACTTTTCAGTATATTACCAAGTTTCGATGTTTTCATTTCCCTACAATGTGCTGCATATACACGTACTCGTATAGGGTACTTCCTTTCCTTATTCCGAGCCAAATAATTTATTTCATTATATTTTCAAGATTTATCGTGGCCCGTAAAAGAAATGCGAGAGAGAGAGAAGGACAATTTGTCGACTAGCAGTCGTACGAAGATGACACGACTCGGAAGTAGAAGATTCAATATTTTTAGCCGTACAAAAGATGTTTATTTATTTATTTTTTCTCGATTTATTTATGATATATATCCTCGTTAGTTTGTAGTGACGTGATTTTCGAAGCACTATATTTATAAAGTATATCTTTCATAATCAGGTCATCGTTTTCGCATTCGTCGCAGCTTCCTCGACGGTCTGTTCAGGAATGGGAGGATCATTATCTCATTTTGTTAGAACGGCGTAACTGTAATGTAGTTTATTAACATAAATCAAGCCACGCTCGCAGTGTCGAAGGAGTATAAACGATGAAAATAAACAGAAGTTTCCTTCTCCCAGAAGCGGGGCTCCGCATCAATTTCTTCTTCGCATCTAGCCTTTCGATAAGAACGTGGGTTGGTAAACGATAGACAACACTACAGGGTATATTACTAGCTTACACTTGGTCTTATATTCACGTCTTGAAAAATATTTGTCGTTTGTTCGGTGATTGTATCCTTAGTGATTTGAATTGCCTTTTCAAGGTTGTCGGAGTGCCCTCATTTTGTGCGAGTAACAACGCAATATAACCTTTTGCCTAGTAAAGTTACCATTTGTCAGTAACCCGAGATAAGATTTCTTCTTCGGATTGTTTTAGTGATAGTGAATAACTTGTATATTTAAACAGAATATTCTTTGAACTTGGAATTTCGTTTCTTTTTTCCGCATCAAGAGTATAACGATCAATGGGGTCAGAATCTTGTACGATGCCAAATTCAGCGAAAACAGCACATTTACAATAATCTTCGAAAAGTAACTTCCAATCCCCGTCTTTTTAATTCCACAGGTCGAAAATCTCAGAGGCAAATTACTTAGAATCCTACAATATTTTGTCCATAAAACATACAAACTTTCAAACTTGTTGAATGAACATGAATGATCAAAGCTTATTAGACACTCAATACAATACCATTTGCTGCTTTTCGATATTACCTCTCATTATTGTGCAATACTCTAATACACATGTTCATTGTTCAGTTCGGGCGCTTCATTGCGACAGGCAACTGTACCTTTACGCATATGAAATTTTGTAGCTCGATATAAGGTACGTTACGGTTCGCAACGAACCGCGGTTACAATGATGAGCATTTTGCAATAATGAGAGGTAATATTGAAAACTTTGAAATATTTGTTCATGTCTGTAATAGGACCAAAACTCTTCCTCCTTCTTAGGTTCTCAAAACTCGAAACTTTTCAAGCCCCCATGACGTCATCAGAGTTCCGATTGGAAATTTTGACCTTAAGATTTGGGCCTCGCAAACCTTCACTCCTTCCTCCCATAACTAATAGACATTTTCACGTCTAAACTCAGCTGCGCACTCCTCATCTAAGAATTCTCGGAGCCAAAAAATTGAACTAGTCACCATTCTGATATACCTCTAGCTAGATACAAACGAAAGAAAAACGACGGCTTCCTTAACGAAGTTAAACGAGGAACGCAGGGAATCTGTTTTATGAGTCAAATGGGTATTGGTATTGAGAAATCAAGCCTAGACCTAGATAAAGCTAGTATAAAGAACGCCTAGACCTACTATAAGCCTAATATAATATAGTTTGAGAGTCTAAATTTTTCTCGAGTCTCCAGCTAAATATTCCAAGTCCCTTTCATATCACATATAGCTCGAGAGTCGAAATTTTTCCAAGTCCCCCTCCTGTCATATACATATATATATATATATAGCTCGAGAGTCGAAATTTTTCCAAGTTTTTTGCTGGACAGCAGACAGCGCACGGCGGACGGCGAATTTCTCAAAAAGCCCCCCATAAAACAGGTTCCCTGTTAAAAAGTCAATAAAACGACGGCTTCCTCACAGAAGTTGCACGTGGAATGCAGGGAATCTGTTTTATAGGTCGCATCGGTTTTGATATTGAGAATACAAATTGAAATCTTGAAGAGTCGAAGGTTTTTTTGAGTACCTAGCACGAGTATCATGATGTATGTAGCCTGAAAATAAAAAATTTCTCAAGTTCCTTTCCCATCATATATCTTCCAGGTCCCCAAAAAATCATTATTTTTCCAAGTCCGCCTCCATTTACGTACTATGGCTCAAGAGTCGACATTTTCGTATGTCCAAATTTTTTATTAGGGTTGGTGAATTTCGTCGGACCCCACTCGACGTACTTTCGAAATAACCTCTCATAGAACAGGTTCCCTGTTAAAATTTGGACTTTCGACCCTGTGACGTCACGATCTAAGGTCAGTTTTTGCCAAACACCGGTCCGTGGGACGCCTAAATTGTCAAAAAGACTCCCAAGTCTACTACAGTGCCAAGCTCCTCCTTCAACTATACAATTCTCTAAATCGCTTTCAACTGGACTGCGGTTCCTCAATCTACAGACAGGCTGACGAATCCTCCCAAAGGTCCTATACAATCTCCCGCCCTACATTCAACCATTGATCCCCTGCGCACCAGTCCTACGCTCAGCCTATGTACGCGAACTCTATGATTCCGCTCAATATCGCTTACCTACGGCCCAGTTTCCCCAACTCTCTATTTTTCTCCTTCCCTCCGCTCTTAAAAGTTACTACTTATTTTATTCCCAATTAGACTACCACCTCAAATTTAGGCCTCTTCTTTCTACCTACTTATACCCATCTCTAAGTATCCCCAATGCCCCACATTCGCTTCGACCTGGCTATCTTACCGAGATCGCTTAACATAATCTACATTGGACATGTCAAAGCCATTATTGCTCTCAAAACCTGTGCTCTACAGATGGGTCTAAACTGGGTTTTAAAACCAGGGGCGTAGCCAGAACGTTCTTTCGGGGGGGATATGAAATTTCAAGGGGGGCGTACCTCAAATTTTTAATCTCTCATGGGTTTTATTTTTTTTTTTTTTAGTCATAGAAAGTTTGTTCAGGGGGCAATGCCCCCCTTCGCCCCACTGGCTACGCTCCTGTCCAAAACTAGCTACCCCTTTCCTGTCGATGAAGAAAACTTGTTTTTTCGTATGGAAAAACTCGGTCTCCATATATTCTGGTGAACTATCTTCCGTTTATTGCTGTTTCACTCACTCTCCTCTCCCCCTCCCCGTAAATTCCGACTCTTTCCTCTCTGTAAGCCATGCACGATCCCTACTTTTCCAACCCTATCGTCAGCCCATTCTCATTCTCTGGCACACCTTAAGTTCTCTATCTTCAATTGTCTTCCTCTGGATTCCTGGTCACATTGGCCTCCTGGAATGAGACGCAGTGAACATAGCAAGCAAGCAAGCTCTGCCCTCCTTCTCAATCACTGACCCTTCTCCTTCCTCGGCGTATGACTTACAAGTCTGACTGCAGTTCTCTAATCATCTCATCATATGGTACGAACAAGTTTTGATCCTCTGAATCCCATGCTAAATTCCGTTTAACAAAAAAATCACCGATATCCCTAACTTCTTCAATTCGTTCCTCAGGCCATGAAGAAATTGTCAGTTCACACTCGCCTAACCCACTCCTTCCTTCTTCTTCTTGGGCTCTCCACTCCACCCTCATACCAATACTGCCACACTGAGGAATCATCGGTCTCGCATTTCCTCTCTTGTATTTTCTCGAATATCTCAGAATTTACTCGTAGTACCAACACCGCAAACTTCTTTTGGTCTATACACTATTGAAATTCTTTCAACTCCCATACTTCTTCTCGAATTAATAACACCCAGTATAGTTGAATAGCTCGTCAAAATGAGATCGTTGTCGAAGCGAAAGTGAAAATTTTTTCTCAAAAGTTTTCTCGTCCCTCGAAATATTTACCAAGAATCGAGAGCTTTGTGCTCGAACTTCTACATTGAACATTGCTCAAGTGAAAAGCTAATTCTAATAATAGACCGTTCAAACGTTATTAACGATACGACACTTCAGAAGATTGACAGTATCTCAATATTCGCAAGTAAAGCGGCGATTTTTCTACAGGATAGTGTTATAAAAAAAAAGCATAAGCTTTTATAAAACCGACTTGTATAAAAGACTTGAAAAACTTAGGAAAAGAAGGCGTTAACTTTCAAACCATGAATATACAAATCATACGCTTGACAGGATAAAAGACCAAAATATTCTTCATCGTTTTTATTCAGTTAATAGGTAACTTTGTACGCTCCCTCCCTCATTCAACTTTTCTTTTTCGGGGACATACCCGTTTTCTTGAAGGGAATCAATCGCTTGCGGCCAAACTTACCAAGAGGGAACATGAAAATCTATTTCTTTCTTCCTTTTCTCTATCATCAGTCCATAGTCGTGCTTTTTCCGTTTCTTTCTTGTATAGTTGTTATTAGGAAGTAGAAAGTAAAGCTGGGTTAACCGTAAAGCTGTAGCAGACTACAAATTAAGTAAGATAGTCGAAGACTTCTCTCCAATCAACGTACAAAAATTTTCACCTCGTGATGTGAGCGCTGACCTTCGTAGCAAAAAAATGAAATTTAAAAAAAGCTTTGAAATTGATTTTTAGGTGGGAGTTTCCCTCGTCAGAGAGTGGAATATTTCCCCTGATCGTGGCCCAAGATCAATACAATCGATAATCACATATGAAGAGTCGGATATGGATGGCGTCACAACGGATCTCGCTTCAGATCGTTTCATTGACTCCATGAAAATTGCGCACCAAAACTCTTTCTGTTTCAAGATCCCTGTAAAGCTCTGAACTCAAAATCCTTTCTGCTATGAAACTCAAAAGTAACTACGTACGACTCGTGAGCTATCAAGTTCCCATAACTCATCCTTATTAATTCATCGAAAATTTTAATCATCCTTCACTTTGATAAAATATTATAATCTCGATGAAACGCCGCAAACACCTGATGCTCGTAATTTCGTGTAGTAATATATTCGAGTTCAACATTATCATTAGCTCATTCACATTACCCGACTTATTAGGAAGAATGGAAAATAAAGGTTACCACTTCGTGGTTAAACGGTAGGGTATAGTAGCAAATAATGAACCTTCGTGTATATTTAATATTATTTTGTCGCGTTTTCAACGCGTTCACCCAACGACGCTCCTCGATAGTAATATTTTCCTGCTTCGACGCTTCTTTTCTTTCAGGGGTTTGTAAATTATTATAAAGTTCAACATTTTTTCCCCTTTCTATTTTCTTCTCCGTATATTTCCCTATTTTGTAGCGTTAAATAAACGCGAGATTAATTTGTTTAGTCCAGATTCTTATGAAATTTAATTAAATTCTCTCTTTTGTTGCCTATCTGCCACCGTTAAGGCGAAAACATTCACCGCGACGAAGGACGACTAGAATTTTCGAAAGAACGCAAATGCGTTCGATATAAGATGGTAAAACCAGAAGAGTGAACTGTACACTATATTTTTCATAATCGAAAACTAGTTGGCCTAAATAGAGTTTTTGTATTTGCCGCGTTGAAGCCACAAATGCTTGGTGAAGAATTTTCAAAATTCTTGTACAAGTTAATGGGCAAGTTTTGCAAACAAATTTTGGAAAATCTCAAATTCGAATTTTAACGCGTATAACTGAGAACCTTAATTCACTCCAGTAGTAGGTTGCGAATCTCATTTTCCAAAAAAATAAGTTTTCAAACTTTCAGGAATCATGCTCAATTATCTGATGAAGCTGAGGTTGTTACCTGAAAGTAATGCATAATTTGTGAATTTAATCGTATTTGTATAAGCGGAGAAAAAGAACGATACATCGTTAATCTTGCCATATTTCTCCATCCTACTTGCAGTGAGTATGCTTGACAGAGGAGGTTTAAAAAATACATCCGTACAAAAATCTTTCGCTCAATTAGGGAAATAATGGTGATAAACCTGTTTAGAATACTAAAAAATCATCTCTTAAAATATAAAAAACGTTCTACAAAAGCATCTTTCAAAATCACATTTCTCAATCTTGGGTTTTTCTCTGTTCCTCCTGTCTCACAAATCAAATGAAAAATTAATCCACAATTTACGACTTTCACTGTTCGCGAATATCATCCATTAAGTGCATTAATTGAGGCGAGAATTAGGTGAATTTGTTTTACGGCGGCCTCTCTATATAGATACGAGTCAAAATATTCACAAGTCCCTTTACTCATTAAGCAGACTTGGAACGTCAGCAAAATTCTTCGAAGTCCCCTTATTGAATTCGAAATTTCCAATACTCTTGACTCGATTGGAGTCCTCGGGCACTCTGGATATACAATCTACGGTTTACTAGTATAACTCGGAACCCGACATTTTTCAAGTTTCTAAACTAGTTCAGAGCCCTCTTTCTCGAAACCACAATTCACCAGATTGAGGGTGGTGGGGTCGAAATTTTTCCAAGTCTCTCTCCTCATCAATCTCTTTTCCTTAGGGCTTCAAAATATTTCCGAAATCTTTTTAAAATGGTCGAACTCTCCGTCTTTGTCCTGAAAGAACCTTTCTTTATTAATGAAATTATTCAAAATACAAACTGTTTTCCATTCCTGATGATGATACCGAGGCTTTGTCGAAACGTCGACTAAAAAGTTCAAAAATTGTGACAATGAAAGCCGTTTTATAGACGTGTTTTGTTGACTGGTTATTACGGGAAAATTATTCATTTTTTATTTAACTACTTTTGTATGGGACGGCACATTCAATTCAGCACTTTTTCTCTCTTTGTTTCTCTTCACTCTGTGGAGAGTATTTTTGAAAATTTTGGCGTCCCATCGCCACACGCCCTGCGAAAAGTGACCTATTCTAATAGAAGAGTGTCCTTAAAATGATTTCAACTTGTAAGCTATATATGATAGAAGGGGCTCGGAAAAATGTAGGCTCTTTGAGACTCTAATTTTGAATTAAATTCTCAACAACAAAATCAATTCAACCCATAGAAGAGATTCGATAAACTATCGTTTTTCTTACTTTCGGAAGTTTGTTATCAAAAATTGTTGAAGATCGATCGACATTAAACCATATTCTTTGATCTACAAAACGCGTGCTCTCGTGTTTAGCTATATTAAATTTCCTCTGAATCATTTAAAATAAGCCTCCGTAACAATTTACTCTCCACATCCATATCAGTCCGAATTCATAACCGATACTCTTCCATACACTCCATTCAAAATGGCGTCCCTCAGGGAGAAGTTTGAAGTGTTCCTCTCTTCCTAACTGCCATAAGAAATCTAATAAATTGTGTCACCTTCCCTCTCTCTGAACGACTTTTTGCTCATGATTTCAGTGTCCTCCTCGTTTCTACAAATCCCAACGTCCACTTTAACTCTTCCTCGATAGAGTATCCTCGTGGGCCTCCGATCGTGGGTTTCGTTTTTCTAGCAAAAAAAAAAAAAAAAAAAGTCCTACTTATATTCCATAAAAGTCACTTACGTCCTCTCTCTCCCCCAACTGCTCCTCCAGAACTACAAGGCAGTCTCCCATCCTCCGCTAAATTTTTCTAGTATTCCTTCCCCATAATTCCGTTCATTAGAGCTCATCGTAAACATTCTTGCGTCTATAGCCCAGTTTCTCACAATCGCTATCTTTCACGCCTCCACGCCTCCTTTCGCCTCCGAACTCGGCCTTCGTCTAGCCTGCTGGACTATCTGTTTTCTATCCCTTGCTTAGTAACCGCTCTCTGCACATCCTCTTCGTCAATTCCTCCTCCTTTCCGACTACGTTTCTCATCACCAAGCCACATTGCAAGACTCCAACTTTTCCAACCCCATGACACGCCTTCTCATCATCCGGTATACACCTTAACGTCTTCTTTATCTTCAATCGCCTTCATCTGGATTCGTAATCATCGGTTTCTTGGAACACGATGCAATGAACCTAGGAGCCAAGCAAGCCCGCTCTCCTCCTCGATTCCTGATCCTTCCCTGGCCTGTAAGTTGAAATCTTACTATCGTTCTTTAATCATCTCATCATGGTAGAGCCTTCTGTTCTCTGAATCCCACAATAAACGTCGTTTGGAAAATATAACCCCGATCCACTAGACCTCTTCAATTCGTTCCTCGCGCTGTGAAGAAACAGTCATATGCGTACTTGAAAATGAATTGAGAATTTCGCCTTCTGGGCTGCCGAACTGAATGTCTTTCAATATCAATTCTACCCTCGCACAAATTACAGTCACAAGCTCGTCTTTCAGTTGTACAATTCTCTAATCCGTTCTTAACTGGACTGCAGGCCCCCGACCTACAGACAAGCTTACAAATCCTCCCCCCACAAAAAAAAATCACTGGATGCGATACAATCTGCTGCCCTGTATTTAGTTCTTGGTACCTGCGCACCAAACCTTCGCTCAGCCTATGTGCTAGGGCTGGTATTCTCCTCTACGATTTCGCTCATTATCGCTTACCACCAACTTTCTTGCGTCTACGGTGTAATTTTCCCAAACTCACTACTTCTTTCATTAGAATACTACCATCTCACCTTTAAGCCCTTGCTCCTTATCAACCCATCGGGCACCCCAACGCCTCACTTTTGCCTCGACCTGTCTATGCATCGGTTATTCACGTGTATAATAACTTTGTAATTCGTCAATCAAGTCCCCCGAATTAAGCTCCGTGAGCTAAGTCTTCTCGTCCCCAGGCACTGGGAAATGGTCTCTTTTCTGCCTCATTCTTCTCTCTTTTTGTGAGAAATTTCGATCGTCCAGCTGTATGAAGGGAGGGATAGGAAAAATTTTCTTCTTTCAAGTTGTTCATGATGGGAAGAGGACTTTGGAAAACTTTAACCATCACAAAGGTTGAACAAGGAAAAAATTCAAACATACATGATAGGACAGGAGCAAGACTTAGAAAAATTTCGACTTCAAGGGACTGCAAATTTTATATTCCAATACCAATATTAAATTTGTGCCAGAGAACAGGTTCCCTGAATTCCTTGTTCAACTTCGGTAAGAAAGCCGTTGTTTTTTTTTTTTTTCGTTTATGAAGCAGCGTTAACAGATAGCCTTCACCAAGAGGCTTAAGAAAACCGATACTTGAGACTTGACTTATAAAAGTTCAACTCTTCGAATTGACCCAGCCTTTACGTATATTAACGTTCAGAAACTAACGCAATGAATGAAAAAATATAGGCTCATAATATGGAAACTTTGAAATTACTCAACTTTCAGAGACTCCAAAGAAAAACTTTTTTCACCGTTTCAAAACGACTATTTCTAATTAATAAGAGTACCGTGAACACAATAAAAGCAAAGAATGATGAAACTTGGTTCTCTATAAGGATATTTCTATAATATTGGTACAGTAATTCTAAAATAACACTGTCTCTTGCTCTTTCAGAAACACGTGGCCGAGATGCACCGCCGACGCGCAGTTTTACAAACGAAGTCTATACTCGTATTGGAAAAAGCTTTTCCGAAACGTCCATTCTCGCCGAATTCCTTCGCTCGAGATTGGCTCCATCTCAAGAGAACACGATAACTTAATTTGGGCGAGTGTGCGTTACAGATTCGACTGCAATTTTGGCACGTGTACTTCTTGTTAACATCGCTCGCAACTCGGGCCAGTAACGTGAATTTTCTCTTGCGTGCAAAAGCGATATTTATGAATGGGAACGAGCCTTTCAACAATGTAACGTCCATCTGGGAAATTTTTAATGTCAAATATACGGCCAAAATTTTAGAAGCTTTACACACATCCATCGTCATTAGGTATAATACCTAATTACTTCTCATTACTGATGCCGACCAAGTGAGAAACGAGTACATTTAGATTTTGGACATTTACGTACTCAAAAGAGAACATCAAATTTCATGGGATACTTGGAAAAAAAACCACTTTCGAGCCATTCTCTTATATCGTATCGTTATACGAAACTTGTAGACCTAAAAATGTAGTAAAATTCTGAAAATTACGGTAATAATCATAAACATAAAACTAATAACTATAAAAAATCTAAGCGAGGAAGAGAGTTTGAAATTTTCGAAAAAGTTGAAAAAATAATTATACTACCGCTCGTTCCGTCATATCTTCCATAGTCTTGAGAGACAATTGAGAAGTTAAAAGAATACGAGTATCGTCGGCGAATTTCTCATCTCCGTTCTTACTCTTATTAGTAGAAGTAGGAACACACAAAAATCGCCGGCGTGAATGATATTAATGTGAGTTGAAGCATAAAATATTCCATTCGTAAAATATAATCTGCCACCTTTACGCAGAAATACCTGTATATTATCGAACTCGTGACCCATCCCAGTGACACACGTGAAACGCAAAATACTACAGAAACTTTTCCTTTCAGAATGACTCAATCATTACTTTCGATTTCCTTTTTTATCCTATTCTTACGGATGGTACCGTCGGTAATACCGCAAAATGTGTAGAAGTTTTATCCCATCTCCTTCAAATAGTATATATCTTGTCGAAGAAAATTAAATTCAGATTTTTCTGATCCGCGAAACACGAATGTAAAGTAGATGAGGACGAATGAGGGTCTCTATGCGCGCGCTATGCACAGCTTTAGATATTTTTTTGACGGTCTTGGATATCTTGTCGATTGCCAAAGATCTCATTGAAAGTTTTTATTCTCTCGAAGGAACACAGTCGCTGTCGTAACCACTAAGTGTTCGATTGAATAAATTTCCGAAAAACCATACTTCCGTGTAAGAATGAAAGTTTTTGACAGGTAGGTATCGATCAATATCGTGACAAGAAACCTCGAAAAAATTATTTGGAATAGCAGACTGCGCGTATTGTCGTAAAGTGTGCTTGTTGCCATACCGGCTACAGAGAAAACGAAGTTCAAAGATGAAAGAAAGTTTTCCAAAATAAAGGAAGTGGTTTAAATCCAATATTTTAGTTAATGCTGAAGTCATCCTCATCCCAAGTTCAAATTTTATTCGTTATCCACGGCGGGGACAGTTGAATAAGTTCATCAAGATGCGCAGGAAATCTTTCTTATTGACGAAAATTTAGACGATAAGCTCAAAATTGAAGACAATGATCGATCCCTCATTATGAAGAGTTCAAAAGAATCAAGCTTACCTCCGGCGAAAGAAAACTTGGACGAGCTTGTGAGAATGTGAGTACAATGGCTTTCAACTTATGTGAAGTATATGGTAAAATAATTTCCTTATTACGTCTTCTACCTCCACGTCTAATATCTCAGGGACTTTTCCTTCCTCCTCTCCCCCGTTCCCCACCTCTTCGCTCGCTGCTCCTTTTTCCTCCTTGTATAATTCTCTGTATTATTCTGTGGCTATGACATTTATTTCGTTTCAATTATAAACTTTATTCCCCTTTTTATCCAGCAAAAATGTTACCCTTACAGCGGGTTTTCGTCCACGAGAGCGAGCGGTCCACGGTCGATGAAGTCACGGAGAAGAGGAGATTTGAGCTACATAATATGATAGGAGGGGGACTTGGAAAAATTTTGAATTCCAAGCTATACATGACAGGTGAAAGACATAACAATTCTGATCTCCAAGTTTTATATGGTAAGAGGGGGACTTGGAAAAATTTCGACTCCCGAGCAATATATGACAGAAGAGGGATTTAGAATAATTTGGACTCTAAGTTACTCGTGTATATGATGGGAAGGGGATTTTTTTTTGTGAATCGCCCCCTTGAATTGGTTTAGAGGGTCCGCAAATATCAAATTTTATGCTCTTTTCAAAAAGGGCACGCTTATTGTCCTCGCTATAAGATAATGACAATATAAATTATCGAATAAAATACTCCCATTATAAAAATTTGGAATAATTATGTAAAATAATATGACCTATTGTACGTACTCGTATCATATGTGTAAGTGAAGGGATATTTTTTTATCATCGTACAGCTTTCCTACTCTTTTCCTCTGCATTTGTTGCTTCCGCAGATCTTCCTTGAATGAGAATTACTTTTATGTGAGCCTACATGAGACTAAACTTATAGCTTCACTCCAGTGATATAAACATACTACTTAATGCTCGTACATCGGTAGAATACTTTAGCCTCTCTGCAATCATCCGTAAAGAAATAAAGTAGGCAGTTTTTAGTACACGAGAGAGTTCGTTCTGTTTCGTCGGATAATCCAAAAGAAGTTGAAAATACATACGTACGTAACTTGAAGAAAAACAGACTACCAGCATAATGCACATACAACCCGTCCGGACGAAACAAAACTTACACAGAAGAAAGACAGAAAAAGTTATCTCACACAAAGATAGGGGCCTGTTTCTGATTAAATACAGCCTCCTGTTCGTAAAAGCAAAACCCCAAATAACAATTCATAGACGACCTACAAATTTGTTTTTCGAAACTTGATAAATTTTCTTGATTTTTCATTGAATTCTCCAATTACTCTTTCTTAGGCTACCCCACTCAATTCAAGCTCATCCGTCTCCAATATTTTCCAGTATTCCTTTTCAAAACAATCCTAATTTGAAAAAGGGTTTTTCAATTGTACAAATCTACTTTATTAGTTGCTTATACAAGAGTACTTTCGGGTGTTATCCCATCATCAGTTGTGTCGCAACTGGAGAACAAGGCCTTAACCATGAGTTTTTATAGTATAACACTGTGATCTTATTGGCTATAACAATGCTGTGTTGTAATTGGTTCACTTCTTGGAAACTTATTCTTACAATAATATGACATTGTGTTCTTATAGGCTAAAAGATACTGCTTTGTGATTGGTTCAATCTATTGTCCTAAATGCTGCATTTCTATTGGCTACCTGGATTCCTGCCGTCTCATTGGTTGGTTCCGTTCTTCTTCTCTCGTCCAATCACCAGGCCGAATAATTTTTCGCTGTCAAATGTGATTACATTGTTCAAAAGGCAGGCTTTCTTCCTCTTGGCTTTTGCAATCTCCATTTGTGCCCAGACTTTTTTTCTCTTTGTGCGATTCTCTACGTGTATGACTTCAAATATTCCAAACGCACCAAGATGCAAGCCGAAAGATTGAGAGTGAAGAACGAAATTGGTGAACTCTACAAGAAAATCACCAGGCTGAATGGTCTACTGTATGATCAATATTTCCATCTGTCCAGGTTACTCTACCCGCAAGAAGTTAAAGAAATGATGTACGAAAAAGGAGGAGAGGGGAAGAAAGGAGAAGAATATGTGGAAAAACGAGTGGAAGCCCAAACAAAACAGATCAAGAAGAAGCTTGCCGAACTGACCCGGAAGAAAGAAGAAAGAAAGGAAGAGACAGCGAGAGTTGAGCACAAATTTGTTCCCAGAACCGAGAACCTATCAAGCGTCACCTCCACAGAAGAAGAAAGAAGACTGTTGGACAAAGGCATCAAGTACGTGCAGCCAGAGAGGCTGAACCAGTGTAGGCTTGAAAGCATGGCCATTAGCTGCGATCAAGTAATCCAAACCATGGAACACGACGTGAGACCAGAAGCCCGGATCAAAATTGGGAAAGTGCTGTTGGACATCAAAGAGGATATGTACCGAACCTATGACAGAACGCAAGTAATGCAGAGGAAGGTCACAAATCTACAAAAGAAGATCCGACAGAACAACCTGATTTTGACAAAGGCGGACAAGGGCAGCACGGTAGTGGTAATGGAGAAGGAGGACTACACCCAAAAAGTGGAGTCGTACATCGCAGTTAATGGATACCAAGAGCTGGCATGGGACCCAACACGGAAATACCAAGATGACTTGAAAGCTGTGTTGAAACGGAACAATGTAGCCGACAATGGAAGGACGCTTGAGATGAACCTGGTTGCACTAAAACTCAAGGGGCTTGCAAAACTTTACAAAGCGAACCGTCCGATGAGACCCCTGGTCAACAGCATTCAATCACCATGCTACAAGATAGCAAAGATATTAGCCACATTCCTGAAAGAAAACTACCAGTTTGCACCCAGAAAAAGTATCAGAAACAACAGAGAGCTGATTGAACAACTGGACAAGTTGGAAATCAGGAGTAACGACCAGCTAATATCCTTTGATGTTACTAATATGTTTGGTACCATACCGAAGGAGGAACTTCTCACTCTGCTCAAAACCAACAGATACCATGGGAACCCCGATGGGTCGAAGTACGCCAACATAGTGGAGGAGATCTTGAGCCAGAATTACTGCCGCTTCAATAACAGGTTCTACAATCAGGAAAGGGGACTTGAGATGGGATCACCGCTGTCACCAATACTGGCGGAGATATTCATGAATGATATGGAAAACAAGATATTCAAGGGCAGCAAGTTCGGAAACTCGATCAAACACTGGGCCAGATATGTAGATGATATCCTAATTGTGTGGACACGCGCTGATAGACAGGTGGATCTATTCCTTTCAGAAATGAACGCGATGCATGACAGCATCAAATTCACAGTGGAAAAAGGCAATGAGACCATCAACTATTTGGACCTTACACTCACAATGGAGAATAATAGGATAGAATACAAAATCTACAGGAAACCGACGCATACTGACACCATCATCCCAAATGACTCCTACCACCACCCCAGGCACAAGCTAGCGGCAATCCAGAACTACTGCTATCGAGCAATTTCTATCCACAAGAACAACGAAGAGAAGAGGAAAGAGATCGAGATAGTAAAGCAGATCACAGAAACCAATAGCTACCGCAGATGTGTGGTGGAGGGAGTCTTTGGGAAAATGGAAACAAAGAAAGGAACCCATGATAGCATAGTGAGAAAGTACTCCGGATCAATACCATATATAGGAAAGTACACAAACAAGGTGATAAAGGCGTTCAATGGCTACAACGTGAATGTGGTTATCCAGAATAACCAACCCATGGTGAAGAGAATCAGCAATGACCAGACGGAACAAAAGGACAAGGAAAGCTTGAGCGGAGTGTACAAGCTCAGTTGTGAACAGTGCGAGGGGATCTATATCGGTGAGACTGTGAGAAAGTTTGAGATCAGGAGCAAGGAGCACAAAACGTCGAGGGAGAAAGAAGATGGCAAGTCACTGTTTGGGAAACACTGTAATGAGGAAAACCACGATGGAGAGGGAATCACAAAGAGAAGAAAACTCTGGGAACAATGGAGATTCCAAAAGCCAAGAGGATTAAAGCCTGCCTCTTGAACAATGTAATCACATTTGACAGCGAAAAATTATTCGGCCTGGTGATTGGACGAGAGAAGAAGAACGGAACCAACCAATGAGACGGCAGGAATCCAGGTAGCCAATAGAAATGCAGCATTTAGGACAATAGATTGAACCAATCACAAAGCAGTACCTTTTAGCCAATAAGAACACAATGTTATATTATTGTAAGAATAAGTTTCTAAGAAGTGAACCAATCACAACACAGCATTGTTATAACCAATAAGATCACAGTGTTATACTATAAAAACTCATGGTTAAGGCCTTGTTCTCCAGTTGCAACACAACTGATGATGGGGTAACACCCGAAATTACTCTTGTATAAGCAACTAATAAAGTAGATTTGTACAATTGAAAAACCCTTTTTCAGTATTAGTGCTCTACTTACACCTCACTCACTCATTATGAGTTCCGATAATCCTAATTCGTATACATACCATAATTATGGACTGTACCTTCTTTTGCGATCGAGTCCAATCCAATGAGAAACAAACGCTCTTTTTATCGTAAATTTACCACTTAATTGACGTATAATTTCTTAAAATTTAATGAGCTAAGATTTCTTGACAAAACGAATTGAATAAAGGAAATAAGAAGGATGTGAATTCGAAAATTACTGTAAAAAAGGCAATGCTGAAGTTCATCATTATTCAGTAAAGGTAGAAGATAATATGGCCTTCAAATGAATCTAGAAAAATAAAGAGCTGATAAAGTTTGATTAAGTTGAGGGATAATTTATAAGTACAGCTGTGAGTCAGTGAGAAGAGATTCGAGAAGCCTCGTACATTCGACATTATTCATGAAGATATGGTTTACAAATCGCTGTACTGGTTTTAAAGTTACAGATTCCGGTTCTTGAGAATTTTCTCTAACTCAACACTCGCTTGTATTCGAAAATTTGATATTTCATCCATTTGCTTTGCTGAAATACCCCCTCGAATATCTTTTTGCATTTTTTCAAACAATCTTCTCGTGAAGTAAAATTCTTCTTCGGGTGAACAATTTATTCATCAAAACGCAATTTTTCAACGTCGATATTATACAAATAGAACTCGCATAGTTAGGGGTTATCATAATTCAACACCATCCCAGCCATATTCTCAAAGGCTCATCTGTACAATCAACGTGTCGAACTGATGCGAATATTGTACTCGAGTACAATGGATTCGTCTCTTTTAAACAGCGGTATATCAATTTATTAACGATATACGGACTCCACTTTGAATGACAATAATTACAAGCGAATTAATCCTAACTTGGGATGTTGATTGAGTCGCGCCTACATACAAAACAGAGATTATTTGAATAATGTTCTCGAGCATGAACCACGCACAGTATACAGACGATAAATAACGAGCAAATATTCCTTATACCATTCTCTCCTCTCTCGAGAAGCCGTTGAGCTGCAAATTTTATTACAATATGATTTTCCTTTATGTATTTTTAAAAATGTCTCCGCGTCCGTCCCACGTCTGCTTTAAAGCAACATTCTGTCAATCAATAAATGTAGCATTCTGAAATACATAGCGTGGTAACCCTATGCGCTTCGTGCATGATTGGGAAACACTCTCGTGAAAGGCAGACTGCCAATTAGCTCCTGTGCGTAGTAATCTGCGAAAAATGAAGCTGATGTCACGTGGAGAAAAGACGCACGGGCGCTTGGAATTTCAAAGTTTATTCGCCTTACATCATCTTGGCTGAAAATAAAATAAATTTTAGTCTCGTATTGACACTAATTTTATGTCATTTTTCAAGTTGGAATAGTACTTGACTATAACATAATACTGAGGTAGGCAGGCGTTGCCTTTTCTTTTTCCCTTTTTTAGAAATGAAGTGAGATAATTTTGTAGTACTTAAGACCAGGGTTCAGGTAAAATCAGATGTGGCGAAGAGAACGAATTCATACGTTGATTAGGGTTTCGTATCCTTAACCGCATGCGAGTCGTATATTTCCTTTAACACTGAAAGTGTTTCAGACTCGTGGAATTGACTTTGAGGTATTTCCCATTCGCGAGCTTTTTTTACAAATCTTACGTTAAAGTGAATTACATCTCTTACAATTATTAATAATTCTCAAGCCCGAACAATGTTGATGACGTGTAAGTGGAGGATTGAAAATTAAGGAGATCTTATACCTACAATGCTTACAAGAGTACTTTTGGGTATCACTCAATCTTTAATTGTACCACTACTCCTGTTAGCTAACTAGACAAGCTGGTATCCTTTGATGTAGCAAACAGGTTTGGTACCATACCAAAGGAGCGCCTTCTCACCCTGCTCAAAAATAACAAATACTTTGGGAACCCCGATGGGTCGAAGTACGCCAACATAGTGGAAGAGATTTTGAGCCAGAACTACTGCCGCTTCAATGACAAATTCTGCAGTCAGAAAAGAGGACTAGCGATGGGATCACCGCTGTCACAAATACTGGCGGAGATATTCATGAATGATATGGAAAACAAGATATTGAAAGGCAGCAAGTTCAGAAACTCGATCAAATACTGAGCCAGATATGTAGATGATATCCTAATTGTGTGATCAGGCACTGATAGCCATCAGGTGGACCTATTCCTTTTGGAGATGAATGTGATAAATGAGAGCATCAAATTCATAGTGGAAGGAGGCAATGAGACCATCGACTGTTTGGACCTTATACTCACACTGGTGAACGACAGGACAAAATACAAAAAGTACAGGAAACCGACGCGCACAGACACCATCATCCCGAATGACTCCTACCACCCCTCCTGGCACAAGTCAGCGGCAATCCAGAACTACTGCTATCGAGCAATTTCTGTTTTCAAGGACGACGAAGAGAAGAGGAAAGAAATTGAGATAGTAAAGCAGGTCGCAGAAGCCAATGGCTAAGAGGTGTGGTAGATGGAGTCTTTGGGAAAATGGAAACAAAGCAGGGAACCCATAAAAAATTATTCCTTGCTGAGTTGAAGTACAGGTCTAAACATTAGAATATTGATTGATTCTTCCCTTAAAATGAAATACCGGTACACAACAACGTTTTTGTTTCATATATACGAGTATCGCCCATCGATAAACATTAGATATAGCCATGAAAATAAAAAGAATGAGGATAATTAATTTTTATTTTCTACTATTATTTTCTTATCATTTAATGGAAGCATTCGAAACATTTGATTACTTTCACTGTCTCGTTTGAGCAAAAAATTATTAAACCAATACCTATTTCATATTTTTAATCGTCTGTCCGTCATCCCATGTCTGCCTCCGAAAACGTGCATTAGTTCCCATCAGGGTGCAAGGTATGTGACAAAGTAATATCCGGACGTTGAACAACAGAAAAAATGTTTTCCTTGTTTCGAAAGAGAGCGACGTCATTTTACAAAATGTTCACGAGAACTGACGAGCATTTTTTAAAACTTCCTGGTCCTGTCATCTAAAGGAAGCCACGGGGACGACAAAAAACTAAAATTATAATCTAAACGAGTAACATTGAACAAAAAATTACTGCTCAGATACCAGGAAGAAAAAAAATTCTCGCATGATATGTTTTGATCGATAAGTATATGAAAAGCTGTACTTCCCGTAGCGACAGAAAAGAACTAATTCAAGATGTAAGGAAAATCGAAGGTAAAAAATATCACGGTTCGCCAAATTTTATAATGTAAAGAAGGAACTCGAAGCAACAGAGATGAATAAGAAAGGAATAGAAGTTGCAGGTAGGAAGCACAAAAAGAAGGGAAATTAAAATTTGTCCCCTCTTGTCATGAATAACTATCGGAAATTCGTTCCTCTTCTGATGGTTTCAAGGCCTCCTCCTATCTTATACAGCTCGATGTTCGAAATTTCTCCAAGCCCAACTCCTTTGACGATTGAAATATTTTCAAATTTCCCTCCTATCAAATATAGCTCGAAAGTCGAAATCTTTCCAAGTTCCCTCTTGTCATAGATAGTTCGACAATCAGAATTTTCTCAAGTCCAACTCTTTTGATTATTGAAATTTCCTCAAGTTTCTATCATATGAATGTACTTTGCCATTCAAAATATTTTTACCAGTCCAACTCCTTCGATGGTTGAACTTCTCAGGACTTTAATTTTGAATTCATTCAATATGTCGAAAGCAATTCGCCCCATAGAACAGGTTTCCTGATTCCCCCGTTTAACTTCGTTAAAAAAGTCATCGTTTTTAAAAATCGTTTTTAAAAGTCAGAGTAAAATCGGAAATACTTCGAGCTTTAGACACTGACTATATGTCAGCCCCTTTCTCTTCATAAGCGGGAAACCTCCCATCAGTTTTGTTGGAAGGAGGTGTATCTTTAGAGAACGTCTAAATCCGCTCCCGGTCATCAATGACTTTGACCTTATTCAGGGACTTGGAAAAATTTCATACTCCTATTATTTACAGAAATGGCTTTAGAAAAGTTTGAGCTGTGAACCTTTGAAAAGGAAGGAATTGCGAAAATGTGGAGTTATAAACGTCTGTAATAAGACGGAAAACTCACGGGTTCTTTAACGGAGTTGAACGAGGGATGGTAGGGAACCTTTTTTATGGGGTACGTGGGATCTAAAAAATTTTGATTTGCCAGATCTATAACGTCATCAAATCGTGGTGTCACAAGCCCGGAGTTTGGAGCTGGAACAAATCCCGACCTTCAAACTATATATGATTCAACCTCCGCTCCGAGCTATACCTTAGACGGACGTTCCGAGTCTTATGGTGTTTGAAGCGTTGCAGATCTGGTTCATTAAAGGGGCTATATTTATTGGTGTACAAAGCATTGCATATCTAAGTTACTTGAAGGGGCTATCTTTCAAAACTATATATGATAGGAGGACTTTGAAAATTTTTGAGCGACGTTTTTTTCAGAATTCCCCCCCCCCCAACAAAACAGGTACCCTGTAAAAATTTCAAGCTTTACCGCGTTCTACCTACGAGATAGCCTTTGACTAAGGGGTCTAAGGCTAGACAGACGTTAGGTCCTGAAAAGAATTTTAAGCTAAGAATCTTTACGTGCAGAATAATTTCAACTAGGGGGGGGGGGGGATTACATCCTAAGAAAACGTCCACATCCAGCCTCCGTGATATCATCAGTGGCATCGACCTAATTTAGGGTATTGTAAAAATTTCGAGCGCCAATCATTTATAGAGGAAGGACTTGAAAAGAAAATTTTGAGCTACGAATCTCTGCAGGGGCACCCAACAGAAAGTTAGCTGCGCTTTGAACTCTTAGTTTATATGCGTAGGCTAGAACCATGGAGTCTTGAGCTAAGTTTACGCTATAGCTATGAAAGCTAGACTACAACCAATTTGAACTAAGCTCAAAGGCGAATTTCAGGCTAGAATCTTTTAAGGGTGTGCTTTACTTGTGAAAATATGCTCGTAAAATATGGTGACGAAAATCACATTTTAATGCTTGTATTTTTAACGTATCTTTCTGAATAATTGAAATGTTTTCCATAAAGGTTCAACCAGAGGCGCTATCGAAGCAGAATTAAAAAATTTTTTCCTATACTTTCTCAATTAAACGTTGAAATTGATAAAAATTCGTCTATTTTCTGACGAGAGTGAAATTCTTCTGGAGCCAAAATTCAGGATTCTGTTCCGATAGCGCCTTTCGTTGAACCCCATTGTACAACATTTCCAAAGATCGAAAAAATTCGTCAGAAAATGGAGCCCTGAGTTCTGACCTTGCAAAATCATTCCTCGTCTTTTATTACGAGGACTACCCACGCACGCCCGACAAGCGTCGCATAGTGACCGCTGGCTTCCCAAACCTTGCAGGGTCTTTGGGAATGTTTATGCAACTTATTGTACACCTTTTCCGAGTTTCCGAACAAGTAAAGCACACCCTTAAGTATATTAAGATTTCCTATAGGTATAGCATCATCAGAGCCGGATATCACTTAAAATCTCTAAAAAAGAGGAGTGGAACCAGTTCTTTGAACAACAACAGCACTTTTTTTCTGAAGTACGTCTTTTGGAAATCTGCTTTGGCCCCCAAAATTTCGGAAAACGCTCATGCAGCCCGCAAGTCTGAAGAAGTTTGCTCGAGCCTGAAGTAGATCAAAGAAAAAAATTACAAATCAGGGTGACAAATGAATTTATTCATACAAATAAAGGAATATATTATCCTTCCGAAAAATTTCAATACATATCCTTTTTAAAGTTTTGGGTCAGACCTCCGACTGTTATTCGAAGAAAGCTTCACAAGTTCAACATTTACTGCCACGTTTCTTTTAGAAACATTAAAAACTTTTTCGATCGTCGTTGCAAGTAGGGCTTGGCGCGTTTGCTCGTATCGTGCGCGCTATTCAACGACGCGAGTTACGACTCAACCTTTGTCGATAAATTCGACATCAATTGAAGGTCGTCGGCTATTCGTCGTACACAATTTCAAGAAACGAAAGATATACAAGAAGAAGGTTCACTAACATCGTTATCATCATCACCGGTGTATTATTTTCAGCACATCCACATTTTTAGAGACTTTTGGCGCATAAAGAGATTATGGAAGATAGAAAATTGTCGTCGTCTTTCTGCTCGACATCATTTTCTAAACGGCTTCTTCACATTACACCGGGTATAATTTGTTTGTTATTTTCATTACATATTCTTTTTTTTCTGGTTTTGTTTTAGCATTCATTATTTCTAGACAGGGCGGTGAACCGAGCAATTGTTCTCTCGCATTTTCAATTAGAAAGACCAACTAACTCGCTTTTCATAGTTTGCATTAAAAACTCGCGGTAATGTAGCGGAGAGATTATATCGCTAGGAAACATTTACGAAGTTGACCGAGTTTTACACCCGACGTGATTTGGTCAGCGACCGTGCCGGCGTGGAGAAATCGACTTGTACGAGTAAAGAGCATTTACGCTGTTATGGAAAATCGCACGAACATAACACGTAAAACACGAGGGGGACAGGAACAACCCACAATACGTTTAGCGACAATCGTAAAACCAAACGCAGACTTTCCAAGGTGATTTCAGATTATTTTGTAGTATAATTTGTCTAGGAAACGCGACTTTTCTAAACCGGACAAAAAGCAGAGAATTTTTTATACTTCAGTGTGAGCAGGTTATACAAATGTAACTCCTCTAGCGGTGCTTCTTCGACATTACAGAATTTCTGACGTTAGAGAGTTGTATTCGCTTACTCTAAAGTCAGAACGCATCTTCAAGGGGTAAATTGAATTGATCCATTAAACATACCACTGTCATGATTTCGTATACAAGTGCTACTATAGAATCCAACAAAAGAGTACCTACTGAAACTAATGAACCTTCCACCTTCATACATGAAATGACCTAAAACTAGAAGTTATAATTGAAATTATTTCGTCGAAGGACAAATATTACCTTACTCCAAACTAAGCAGAAGTTTCTCTGACAGACCATAGCAAGATTTTTATTTATTTATTTTATTTTAACATGCTGTCAGCTACACTGCACTGGGCTATTTAGCTCCGTGTACAACTATGTTATTAAATGTTAGAAAGGCAGTAAGGGAGGTGAATTTTTTATAGATTAATATTGAGTGGAGTCAGTGCGGACAGTTAGGTTTGCTTAGAAGGTTAGGCAAATAGGTTTGGTGGGGGATTCGTCGTTGTGAAGGAGAAAGATTTGTTTGAAAGTTGCAGAAGTTATTGGGAGACAGAGGACAAAAAGTTGGAGGTTAGGGTGAGTCTACAAAAGTGAAGCGGAGGTTCTGAGACCTCTGCGCCTAGGCTAAGTTCGAGGCTAGCACAATAAGCTCCCAGGGCAATACCAGACGAAGTCATACTCAAGCGAGTACTACAAACGGAGTAATTTACAATTTTAGCCACAGAAATTAAACGACGCCGGAGCGCTTTCGATTAAACAATCATTGTCAACGGGGACTGGAAAGCGACTGAACCAACTCCGGCTGTAAACTAGAAACATACGAGGAAATCAGGATTGAACCAGCGAGTCATCACGACGTGAATCATACTCGTAAACTAGTTCAATCAACCCCTCATCAGGTATGTACCTGTTGAGCACATTAAGGTCGTCGTTATTTAAATGACGGATTATTTCGATGTGTTCTAACGCTTTCCGCTTCGAATACGCGTTTTCTCTATAGAGGAGGACCTCGGACCCCTCTTTAATGCTATGGCCGCTAGTGATTAGATGGTCCGCTTCACCTACATTCTTCTTTTCCCACGCCTTCCTATGTTCAGCGATTCTAATTTTCAACTGACGGCCTGTCTCGCCGATATAAATTCCGTTACAATCCTTACACTCAACTTTATACACACCACTCCTCTCGGCCAGTTGGATGGGGTCTTTTAGCCTAACCAATAAACTTTTTATGGTATTAGGGTTGTAATACACAGGCTGAAATCCGAAGGGGCGTAGGACACGACTCAATTGAGCTGAAAACTGCCCCGAGAACGGAAGCCTTATCCAACGCTCTCTACTGTTTAGGGCCGTATTGCGGGGGAGGAAGGTGGTGGAATCGAGGCATTTTCGAGTAACTTTCCTTTGGATCATAAGGTCAATGTCTAAGTTCACTTCATTCACTCTGGCCAAGTGCTTTATAGTTAATACCTCTTTTTGGAAGGCTGACTGATTGAGAGGAATACTAGTCAGTCGATGGATTAAGCTGTTAAATCCAGCATATTTATGGGCTACAGGTCAAAAAGATTTTCCGTGGACAGTAATATCGGTCGCAGTATCTTTCCTGTATATGGCGAATTCATGGATACCTTCTCTATTACAGATCGTCAAATCCAAGTAATTAATAGATGCGCCACCGATTTCTAAAGTAAATTTTATAGAAGGATATTGATTATTTAGATACTGGAGAAACTCCAAAAGGAGCTCTCGGGGACCAGTCCACGTACACAACACATCGTCGACATACCTGTGCCAATAATAAATCTGATCTAAATACGCACTGCTAGAGAAGAACAAATCGAGCTCAAACTTAGACATAAAGACCTCCGAAATGAAAGAACCCAAAGGAGAACCGATGGGTATTCCAACCTCTTCAGGAAACTCAAAAAACTAGTTATCGAATTTGCAATAATTGGGAGACCAACAAATATTGAGGAGATTGAAAAATTCACCCAATTCTTCTTGGCGAACCTTTGTTTGGATCAAAAGGTCTCCCATATGTTGCATGGCGGTTGCTCTGGGGATATTGGGGAACAGGCCGACCACATCAAATGAACACAGGGTCGATCCCAGCGGAAGAATATTATCCTTAAGCCTATCAGCCAAGGAAACCGAATTTTTCACCGAGTAAGGTGACTCATGGTCAACTCTCGATTTAAACCATCGGTCCAAAAATTTCGCCAGAGCGTACGTGGGGGAGGACACAAAGGATACGATCGGACGCATCGGGTTATCTTTTTTATGGACTTTTGGTAGCCCGTACAAGAGGGGAGGCACAGGGTTGGGCTCCAGGAGCAATCTTTTTAGCGAGGGAGTTTTAATAATAAATTCACACTCGTTTATCACACGTCTAACTTCTTTTACGTGTTTAGGAAAATTGAAACTGTCGTTTTCCTTAGCACCACACTGGCCGAGAACGTCATAGACCTTGGAGACGTAGGAGGACTTCTCCATCACGACAATGGCATTACTTTTGTCAGCCTTCGTGATGATTAAGCCCTCCTCCCTGACCCTCCTCTTTAATCCCTTAATCACCTCAATTGCGTAATTGTTTATACGAGGGAGGGGGGGTATTGCTGACAAGAGCAGCACAATTTTTTTGAGTACTAACCCCCGGTCCGATTTTCACCTCGAGGTCGGCAACAACATTAGCCAAAGCATTACTATTATTAAGAGGGGGTAATCCGAACTTCAACCCTTTCTCTAATAAATTCACCTCATCACTACTGAACTCAACCTGACTGCAATTTATAATGCGCGGTTGGAAGTTTTGGATACACTGACCTCAGGTCTCACTTCCTGGACAGCGGGGTTATTCAAATTTTCTTTCTTTTTCTGGAGGGAACAAAGTTTCTTATTTTTCTTCCTTTTCAATTTAGCTTCAAAACCGCGGCATTATCCGGTCTCATCTCGAACGGTTAGCAATTTATGGCCAAAAATGTGATTTTTTTGAAAAATAGTCTAAAAAAGACGTTGAAGGTGAGGGCGCGGAAAAAAAATAGCCTAGAGCGCAAAAAAGCTACTAAGGCCCTGGGGTGAGCAAAGGTGAAATGTGGGAAGGGCAATAACTGTGAAGCTAGTTTTGGACGTTATTTTGCAACAGATTCGTAACGTACAAATCTAATTTCGCACATTGAAGTGAATAAGGAGGAGGAAGTTTCTCAGGCTATAGTGACGTTATCAAAGACCTTATTTCGGTAAGTCAGTATGGAAGGATGTTGTGAGGGATATGATTGTGATAATGAGATATTCTTGAGTCCTCATAGGATGTTTTCATTAATGATTCAAAGGCGATGATGGAGATCGCCTCACGAACGCAAACGACAAGATTTTTAGCACAGAACCCCTCAAAAATCACCCTCCTAGTCCTTCGCCTGTATCCATAGCTCGAAAGCAGGGATATAGACGGAAATAGTTATTAGTAATTTATAACTCATCAGAACTCGAAAGGAGCCCCACTTTTCTCTTGAAGGAATATTAGATCAACTATGGAAGCAGATTTGTTTGAGAGAAATTTCAAATGGAAATCAAAACGTTGATATTGAATTCATTGATGATAATATTGGTTTTTACACAAGCCAGCACGCCGTATCACCACGACAAACCTCGAACAAACTCCATTATTTTAGATTTCAATTACAATCTTGAAATAATTTTACTCAAGAACTAGCTTACCTCTTCCCATTCTCTCCAAACACGTACCGATAAGTAAATCTTTTTTCCAATTCAAACGTTGGGAGGTGTAAGAATAGTCTTTAAATTTATGTATACGCACGTTTACTAAATGCGAAAAAAAAACAGAAAATTTCCCTCGTGAAAAACTTATTATTTTTTTCAGTTCTCTTCGGTGGTATGCAAATTGTTCGTCAATGAGTAACGTAATCACGGGAAATCGTTCAGTTTTGGCGCCAATTTGACGGCTGGGCGCGAAAAAAAGAAGAGAAAAGTGTAAAACTAGGGCGAACAAATGAATTCTAGAACTGCAACTTGTGTCTCATAAATCGTTAATATATAGAGCAAAGTTACAAGAGTATAAGTTGGAGGAAAATAAAATTAGGTTAGAAAAAACATTGATCTTATGAGAAGGTTACGAGCTCGATACGAACGTGAGATAAAATTAACGAGAGTAAAAAGACGAATCAAAATTGAAAAAAAAGAAACACAAGGTAGGTACCCGTAAAAGTTTAAATAAAATAGAAGGATTTTGTCAATCGATATTTCTATAAATCTTGCGCTAAAAAATCGTCATCTTGTGAGACCAAAGATTCTAAAATACAATATTTTAAATTTTCATCATTATTTGTAATCTTGGGCGAGAAATTTTTGAACACAGACTTCATCATTTCTCTTGTACGACAGTCGTAAGCGCGATATAGAATTTAATGGCAAAATTCTGATTTACGATTGGTCAAACTATCCCGTCGTTTTGTTTCACGTTTCTTGTGATTTGACCTGTTTTTGTCTTCAACTTCAGGAATAAATCACCATGTTTTCTACTTTTTGACAGCTATGTGAATGACTCTTCTTCATTAGAGGTCGTTGAATTTTGTAGAAGGTTGTTTTTTTTTTCGCGTATGCAGCTCCCATCTGCTTCGTCAACTTCTTTATCTTATCTAGCTTGATTTTTGGCAACTTCAAACTTCTGTTCCACCTATAACAGTTATTTGTAGGTTCTTTTCCATAATTGGGACTAGTAAACCCCATGATTTGCTTTTTAAATCTTTTTGTTTTGAAATTTCTAGCTCCGATGCTGCGATATGATCGGTTCGACTATATCGGCGTCTCGTGTAGCGTTTTTATTGACCCATTTTCTTTCTCTAACTCGGTTTTTCTTTTGAACTTATGTACCTGTTTTTCTAGACATCTGAAGTATTTTGTTTTCGATCATCGAAGGAGGTCTTGAAGAGAGTCTTTGAACAATTTCGACGCTCGGCCTCCATCTATTTTGAGCTGGCAACCCCAATAGATTTGGGACCCACGACAGTTAGTGTAATTAGTTAATGATTGATTAGTTTGACTTCTTAGCTGAACCTTGTTCCTAATTCCTCATTTGTGTCCGTACGCCCATACGAGCCATACTTATAGCACACATGAATAACTAAATGGATAAATTAATTCAAATTAAAAACTTTGAATGACTCAATAATTTGGTGTTATTTTGTTATTAACTAAATTAATTTGAAAATTTTTTTAAAATTAAAACAAAATAAATTTAAATATGCGAGTGTCGAGTATTTTATTTAAAAAAATATTTAAATACCAATTTTAATTTTTATATGAAATACAAAAATTAAATGAAAAAAATAAAATATAAAAATGATCATTTTTAGATTTTATCAATTAAAATAAAATTAATAATTAATGTCAAATTATTTATATGAAATTATTTTAGTTCGAATTCTTGTCCAGACGGTGATTAATATAAAAAAGGAAAACACTTGTCGCCACTTCTGTCAAAAACTTTTTTTTAATCATCAAACGAGGTGACCGACGTTCCGAAGTTGACGCACTTCATCTTCAGGGTCTAAAATAATACTACTAAGAATATGATAAAGGAGAGAACGCGATACAGTTCAGGAACAAAACTGGAGAGAACATGAAAGAAGAAATTACATCATTGATGACGATTGAAGTTACCTGGGCTGAAAACGGGAGCAATACATCACCAAATTAAATAAATCGGTCTTAAAATTAAAGGTATTCGTATGTTGAATAATTTCAATAGTTTGATGAATTCTCCGTTTCTTTTCTTTTCGCGTTCTCTCCTTTATTATACTCTTAGTAGTATTATTCTGGACCCCGAAGATGAAGTGCATCAACTTCTAAACGTCGGTCACCTCTTTTGATAATTAAAGAAAAGTTTTTGACGGAAGTGGCGACAAGTGTTTTCCTTTTTATTAAATTATTCTACTTTGATAAATTTAATTAAATTGATTTGTTCGACTGAAATTTCATTGTATAATTTAATTGATGTGAGTTAGCTTGAACTTGATCCTAATTACGAGTATAATTTATAATTATTGTGGGAAAAATTTGTGAGACCTCGCTATTTAATTCTAAAATAGAATTAAATTTAAAACTATTTTTAAATCAAATTTTTATTTTGATATGTTCATTGATTTTTATCAGTTAAATTGATATGAATTTATCAATCAAATTGATTTTTTTAAAATTATTTTGTGATTATTTTTCTTAATTGATATGTTAGTATTAAAATTCAAATTTATCATTTTATTCATAAAAATTAATTAGAAATATTAATAAAGAATTTTTATTTTTGTATTTAGCTCTATTAACTCAACTAGGCTAATGCAGAAGGGGAAACAGGCGTAGTCCCCGTTTCTTCGTTCGCCTGAATCTATATCTTATGCTATACGAACTACCTTAACGTCATAGGCTACGCAATTACTAGTACATATACGCTTCGACCTAGATCAGAGGTAGGCGACACATTATACTTGGAAGAATTGAAATTTCACTCAACCGCACATTCTAATTTCTTAAAATAAGTATTTTTGAAATGACTGTTAATGTGAATGCAAGAAATTGACTTCAAAGATCCTGAAAAAGTGGGTGTACTTTTCTTCCTTACGCTCCCTATAGTGGAAGAGATGTTCATGAACCTCTTGGTGGCTGAAGTTCTTGAGTCTGGAAATTCTCTCATAGAACATATCTCGTATTGGTACTTGTGGAATAGTCCTGAAACTAACCTATTGAAGTTCTCTTCCCATTTAAATTCAAGTTACTGCAGTATTAAATTCATTATAGAGAGAGGTGGTTCAGCGATTAACTCTGTCTTGATGACTCAGGATACAAGTGTAGCATAAATAGGAAGCCTATCTCCACTGACTTATACGGTGGACGCCCACATACAATATCACCCAAGACAAAAAAAAAAGACATCTTATGTCTTCTTGGTGCAATGACTGGTTTCCATCGGAGGATCACTCATCTTTTCCCATTCAATTGCAAAACATTACCACCTTGGCTAACCAGAATGATACTGACTTTAACATTTAAAAAAAAAAAAAAAAAAAAAAAAAACATTTTCACGACTTTAGAGAGCCATAGCTCCATATCTTCTATAATTGGGAAAATTTTCTACCACCAAAATAATTTGGTCCCCATTTTCTATAAGATACCTAATTTAGGCTCGTTTTTAGGCATTCTCAAAAATTCAATCCCTATTCTTGGTAAAAGAGATGTTGTTTGGGTGCCAAGCGTTATACATTAGATTAGGGAGTGTAGAAGATCATTCACTGTCTGCCTGAATGAACAACAAATTGCGTTCGAGTCCGAACTACAAGGAAGACAATCCGCAATCAGTTTGAAATTTCAGCTCAAAATATCTCCGCAAGTAGAGATCCTTGAAAATATGACAGCGGACCCCCTTTTTACTGAGATGAAAAAAATCATGGATTAAAACACTCTGAAACGTACAAAAAACGAGGTCTCCGCAAAAAAATGCGTCCGACGGATACACGCCCTTTCTGCAGATAGATCCTCGATTGCTAAACAACTTCTAGAAAATAACCACAGGTTGAACTTCAGTCATCTCTCTACATAGAAGAATATTCCCCCACAGATCTTTGATGATTGGGAGAAAATATATGAAGATTGAGTCCTATATGAAACCGTAGTTCAGCATAATCCCATTCCAAAATACAATGCCATTTATATCGACGAAAAACGAGATAATGTACATTATATTGCTTCCTGCTCATCAAGTCTCAGTTATTGACAGGAAATAGTCTCACAACGCCTTTCTCCAAAAATTGTTCAAAGTCGAATACTTCCCTCATCTTAATACTCGTACTAAGCGACATTTCTAAAAGAAAATGAGAGAAAGCCGAGAAAAAGATAGCGGTGAGCAAAGCAAGCCTGGTGTGCACTGCTCGAAGGTTCATTCTTCATTTTGAAAAAACCAGTTACAAGTCAGACCTCCTGATTACTCGCTGAAAAGCATCCTTAAGAGTAGAAGATAACTGTTGTCACCACAACAGGTTGTTCTAAAATTTGCAAATTTAACTATAATGGATTGGAGGACTCATCGTAGCCTTCATGAAGTTCAATCTATACTCGTCAAGACTAAAAGACCAAATTTCTCTTCTGAAGTAAAAGCTCGTGTAGATAGTTATAAATTCTGATACACCGCTACGGCTCTTTAAGTAAGAACTAATTTCGAAATAGATTACAGTGTTTTATAATCGTTCGACTCCGGAACGCCATATCTTTATTCTTAGACTAATTATCTCGTCTCACCCTGTGGAAAATATCGGCGCATATTTCTTGTCGTCGTTTGAGTTAGGGCGCTCGAGAAAAACTTTTCGACCCCGTAAATATCTATCCGTCGACATCGCACTTAATTTCTTTCTGTCTCGCAAATTAACGACTTTCGGTGAATTATGCAAAATTTATTAAAAGTAAACTTGATAACTTTTAACGGCGAATTTCTCAACAAAATCTACGCCTGTACAGAGCTTTCGCGGTTCGTTTTCCTCTTACACCGAGTCCAAGGTTTAGCTTTGTTTGTTTGTTTGTTTTTTTTTTTTCTTTTCCTTGTTAATTTATTTATTTTTTCTTTTTTTCAACGGATACCTCATCCTGTAGCGGTATAATAAAACGCGAGTTTTTACGCGCTTCGAAATAAAAGGGGCTTTTGTCGTTAAGTTTTATTCGAAAATACGTAAACGAAACGACGAGTCTAATCAATAGACTAAATCTTAATAATTTACCTTAATTTGAATTCGATAAAAATAACGACTGGAAAAAAGATCTCAATCGCGAGAAGAATAATGCGAGCATTTTATTTATTATGGGTACCACCGTAGACAGCGTCCCACCTTTAATTAAAGAAAAATTATCGAAAATCTTTGCGAAGTTGACGCTAGCACGATATTGTACAAGGGGGGGAAAAAATGATAAATTGTTCGAGGAGGGAGAGAGAAAGAAAAAAGGCAATAAACGTTTTATTTCCGTCCTATTAATCGCCTTCTTCTGAACGACTGCGGTCGTGTGAAAACAAAAGAAATGTTGAAAATTAAATAATACGATTTATGAAGCTATTTTTCACGACGTGAACCGTCTTCACTATAGAAAGTTGTTCGCGTGCTTTTTCACATCCTTTTTCATGCCCGAGTATGGAAACGCCTATTGTCATCAGAAAAAATTACATTAATTCGTTTTCCAAAAAAGTCGACCGAAAAATGTTCTTTTCTTTCTTAATTTTATGTTAGTTTCATTTCCTCGTTTCTCACGCATCGTTATCTGACTGATGCGTGCGATTGGGAAATTAACTTAGAACGGATCAACGTACCCGAAGCATTTTAAGAGGTGAAATAATGGCATTTTCTTCGCGAATGAATTCGGAGCACAATTTAGAACGAACGACGTCGCTTGCCTTGACAAACGTCACACAAATAGAAAATAGCATATATTCTGCTTTAATGTATACGAAATGGGTAAAAACCATCCTATTACTTCCTCTGTCAAATGTTAAATTCGTTTCTACTAGAATTTTGTTTTTAACCTCATTCGAATGATGGAAACGGGAGAAGAAAATGATGAAGGGACAAAGGCGGGAAAAGTGGTTTCGAGTGGATCAGCCAGCGAGTAAAAAATATTTCGAGTGCGGATTTTAGTCTTCCCTGCGGGCATCTTATTTCAGTTTGGCATTTCAATTGTAGCGACATTCCCATGTTTCAGGATTTGTCGCTCTCTCCCTCTCTGAGAAACATTCTCCTTCGGGTACTTCTTTCTCACTCACTATATTGCCTCTTCGTTATATATTTGTATATTACGTATATTTTACGCGCAATAAGAAATGAGATTCTTTCCCGAATAGCATTATTATTAACAAACAGTAACCGAAGTGTAGTTAAATGTTGAACGTGTATGCGTGAAGCGCGGTTGTAAGTACTCGTACCCGCGCCATGAAATTTTCTAGCACTCTTCGTGAGGATGCGCGCTCGAATTCGATGTCTGACTTTTTAGCGTGGTCAAATAATGGAAACAAAAGATAAAACGAATTCACGAGCATACACCACTAAAACAATTACAGATGTCGGTCGAGCGGTAACAAATTTGTGAAAACTGAAAACTCTTCTGTGAAGGAGCTCGTTATAAGTTCGAAAGGTTCATTTTCTCAATTTCGAATGAGGGAACATTAACTGTCTGACAATCTTCATAATTTCTACATATTTGACTCGATTTACACAATGATCCTTCTCCTATTCGTTACAGAGCACTTGCATTCACGATTCCTTCAGTACAGGGATTTTATTTGGGCATACATTTTCGGGCTCGCCAGGTAAATAGAACGAGAGCGCTAGAAGAGGTAGAGCGATCGTCAGTGTCACGAAAAAGTTAAGAAAGACAGGAAAAAAATTCAATGCCAGGAAAAATTATGAATGCCGTGGGGCGCCATTTCTTGATGACAGCGGAAAAGGTGAGCAGAGCAGTGACCTATACATAAGCCGTCTGATGACAAACCTAGGCGGGTCGAGGGAAGCAGGGAGAAGGATAATGATGAGCACCAAGAATTGTCAATCCTCCTATATAAAGCCCCAGTATGGACCGAATCAGTGAAGATAGCCTGCAGAAGGAAAGAGATGGCATTTAACGGAGAGTTGCGCTGAGGTGAGTTAGTGTTTGCTACACTGACTCGAAGGAGGCCCTCAATCGAGCTCCTTGATGAGAAGAGAGCGGTCGCGTTCAAAGAAGAGAACAACGACCGACCAAGAGGCTTTACGGATCAAGCAGGAGATCAGGCTTTCCTCGCTTGAGAAATAGAAAGCGAGCATTGCTCAGAGTGAGCTGCAGGATAAATGGACGCGACCTTGATGAGTAGATGAACTAAGACCATGGTAAGTTGAAGTTTCACCTGATGCAGGTATTGAGCGGCCATAGCTGGGTCAATGAGAAGTTGAGGAAAGTTAGCAGTCAACGTAATTGCACTGCAATCGAGGACTGGATGATGGACCATAGCACACCTTCTTTGAGTGTCAGGTTTGGAGGCGTGAGCCACGCAAGCTTAGCCGGTCTCTTCAAGAGATAGGGGTCGATGAAACGCTTGCTGCGGGTAGCCTGGTATAGCCACCATCCCTAGTTCTGAAGAAGTATGGAACCAAGTGTCTGCATGCGCAGCGTCAGTCATGACGAAGAAGATGGACACAGTGGTGCGGTGTTCCTCAACGACCTACGAAGAGACGCCAAGAATATGTCGTCCAAAGTTGAATTGACGTATCTGCAAAATAACGATCAGCAGAATAATATTTATTTCCGTCTGCCGTAGTTTATGTTACCAGCCTCATTCTCTAGATCGTAGTTCTGCAGTTACGTCAATTCAACTTGGTACGGTAAAGATGGCAAAAAAATAATGTACTTGTTTGCAGACTCTCTCGACGAGTGGTTCTTCCAGAACGTAGCGTCAACGCACCACTGGTGGAATAAGCAAATGCAGAATCACGCTATGGCCTACTCAACACCTATATATGACCCACACACGCAGACGACACTCTGCAGGAAGAAGAGGAGGTATTAGGAACTTGAAGAAAGAAGAAAAAGAGAGTCTCCGACAACGACTTAGTTTTAAGTTGTGTCTGGTGTTCGTGTGCTTAAGTTTGTATGCCGGGGGGCGCTATAGCTTGGTGGTTGCTTCGAGGAGGAGGTATCGCCAAGGAGATTCGTCCAACACTGAAGTTATACCCGAAAGAGTCAATACCGGTGTTGAAGAAAACAACTTCACCCACTGCACTCAGCAGGACGGACGATAGTCCGACTTTGACCACGAAGGCGAGGAGTCAACCCTCAAACAATTCTAAATTATCGTCGATAGACGATCAAAATTATTAAGGAAAAATTCAGCAGCGAAGAACTCGCAAGTTCCATTGCCCGGTGAAAAATAGTTCGTCTACAATTGTGTGCGTTCATAGATTCATGACGTCACAAGTTGGTGGGGGGCAAACGTTTTCTTCGGATGCACTCCCATTCCCTCCCTTCCTCCTAAACAAAATAGATAGTTGGAAACGCATGCAAATGGCGTAGCGAGGGGGGGTAGAGAGGTCGACTTACTCCGGACACATGAAATATCAAATTTCTTTGTAAATAATTTTTCCAAAAATGTAACATTTCTTTTCTCCTACTTTTTTCTCACCCCCCCCCCCAGAAAAATTTTCTGGCTACACTACTGACGCATGCTGAACTAAGAGGTAAATAGGTTTTGGCAAGTCTTAAGTTTTTCTGTAATGTAGCCAAGAAAATTCTTCCATACAACGTTATACCAAACTCAGCTTAGATTGATGGCGTCACCAAAATTGGACACGGACGTTTCCTGCGGATGCATCATCCTCCTAAACAAAACAGTCAGTTGGTTCCTCACTAGAAATTTCCCTTTCATATGAACAAAAATTTCACTTCTTCCTTGTTACGATTGAAATGCCATTATTCAACCGTCCCTGAAAATTTTTCTGCTACGCCTACACAGAATCCACCGGTGAAGAAGTTAATGATACCTCGGATTCGTCTAAGTCGAAGTTTTGATCAGTCAGAAAGCAATTTTCATACCCTATTTATCGATATTTCAAACTCCAAAAACATCTCTTGCATCAATTTACTCGCGAATACCCATTTTAGACGATATCTGTGAGTATTGAAACTTGAAGGCGTTTCTCATCGAATCGCCACACCTTATACTTACGTCTCATCCTATAAATAAATATTGCTCTTCAATGATTACAATTGTCTAAATTCGTACCATCGAATATTTACAACACTGCCCTCGTCCTTAATACCCAAAAATTATGAAGCAGTCGTAAGATTAAACAAGTTAGAAAATCCGTCCTCGGAGGCAGTAAATCCAATTTCATGAAACTTAATAATTCTCAATTCACGCTTTCCAGGAATGCTGAGTAAAGAATTATTGTAAAATATAATTTCTCCTTAATTAGCCTATTCGGTGCTCGATTTAAATCTTAAGGACTACAGGCAACACTTTTCTGCGTCCAAAATAATTTTCATATTGTGTTCTCTAAAATGAAAATACTTCATGATCGAAATTTCTCACTCCCAAAAAAAAACCGACTTTTCATCCCAATTTACAAAACGTTCTCACTTTTCTGTAACTCGCCTTCGCTTTTTCCTCATTCAATTATTGATGTACTTATTAAAGTCTATTTGCCACGACTGCCTTCAAAGTCAAAGTCGGAGACTGTGTCGCGAGACAAGATAATTGTTCGAGTATCTACCGCTACCCAATCAATTAATGTACCATGTAATAATGCATTAGCTTCGTTCAGGTATCAATTACCTTTTGTAATTCACTATTATGTGGGGATATACCTCCTACGTATATCTCGAGAAATTTGTACACTATTTAGATGTTTGATAGTATTGGAGATCAAAGCAACTATAGTTCGAAAACCAGCAATTAGAGTTTCTAAAGCGACATACTTAACAACTTCCAAAACGTGGGTAAACCTTCATTTTACTTTCTTAAAACTCACTAAAAGCACAACTTTTTTGTTCGTTTCACAAAAGAAATTGGCATCATTCAACATAATTTTATAAACTGTACCTTTTTCGAACTCACGTGATTTGATGCAGCGCTTTCGTTTGAAAGGTCAGAGTTCTACCAAACCGCAGCTCTCAAAAACTCAATATTAGGTCTCAAAATGCCTGACTAAAACTTGAAATTATTTGCTTGTTGTTATCTCTTAATCGGGGCGTAACCGAATTGAGTCCCAAAGTGTCGGGGTACATGACCGAATTGAGTCCCAAAGGGAGAAAGGATGGTGAAATAATATCCGAATCGAGTCCCATAGTGTCGGGGGTAGAAAAAGGTAGAGTCCGAATTGAGTCCCGAAGTGTCGGCGGTACTAAGTCTGAAAAGATGTGTGAATTTGTTCATTTTCCTTCGTTCTCTGCAGTACGCAACTTGATCCCAGCTTTTTACAGTTCATGGATTCAAGTACAACGCTCACGTTCCCCTAGTATTTTGTCTTCTGACGAATAAGACAATTGAAGCCTATGAAACAGTCATTCGACGTATTGTAAATGGAATAATTGATCCCGTCTTGAAGTTTGAACCCTCGGAATTGTTCGGTTCTTTCTACGCTGCACACCCCAATATTTTCATTCTCATCGATACTCCTCTTGAGGTCCAATGCGACACCTATGCCAAAATCATCGACATTCGTAAGTTGAAGAATCGTTTAGGCAGAAGGGAAATGAGAATCATTCGTGAACTCGGGACTCAATTCGATTGTGTACCGCCGACACATAAAGACATTTCCTTTTTTTACCCCCGACACTATGGGACTCAATTCGGCTAAAAAATATAGTTTGGGACTCAATTCGACATCGCCCCTCAATCGCTATCACTATCCTGACCACCCTTGAGCATCCGAGAAACATCAGAACACATTCAATGCTAAAAATGAAAGTGTGTATACGGTCATATGGTCAGAAATTACCACCTAAGCAGCTAAGCAAAATTGAGAACAAACGTACAAGGCGATCAAGAGTAAAATATTCGACATGTTTTCTCATGAAGAGAAAACTTCCCAATATACAAAAATACGAAATTTATGGAAAACTTTTGGTGATGAGACAGAAGAAGGAATTTTCATAATATTTTCCTTTTAACCTTATTTTTGCTCACAACGACATATTTTTTGAGTACAAGCATAAACTATCCGTAATCTTTTCCGCTTATTTCAAGCGCGAGTCCTACTTTCGAGGTCAACATTGAGTGAAATGGAACTTAGTAGCCTATTCGCGCTGTTCAAATTATTTTGATCAACATTCGTTCGAACCACCTTTTGGACATTGATGTATGACGTGTACGTACTTAGTAACTCTCGAACTCTATGCATCATTCCTATAGCTGGATAGAACAGGGACTACTGGACGTCAGCCAGCTGTTGGTGCTATTCAAACGAGAGCGATTACAACATTGCAAGAGAATGACTCATCTGATCAACGTTGCGAATATCGTTTCTAGTCCAATGGCAGGGTCAGACTGTATTGATACCACAGCACGATGACAAGAATGTTTTATTGCTGTACAACTTACGATACGTTTCAAGGGCTCCCTAATTAGAACTTCGCAGCTTTCAATTCAGGACACGACAGGAGAAGAATGTTCCCAAAATTTACACGACAAATCTTCGGCATAAGTGTCGAGTGTTGTGGAAATCAAAAAAAAAAAGCTCTATTCACCTGAGCGGTTGTTGATGTTGACGTCTATTTTTATACGACTGTAACGCGTTTAGAGCGAACAGGAGCAGGTGCAGTCATCTCGCAATCTACGAGTAGATTTTTCATCGTAAATCAGCGTCGCTCGTTGTTCTTTTTACGGCCAAAAATATACACCTACCACCTCTCCACGTGCCCATCCCCGTATCGAGTTGATTATTTTAACACGGTTAAATCGGTTATGTTTATCCCGGTTAGTTGACCTCACAATTTTTGAAGAGGAGAAAAAATCCGAATTTTTCTAACATTACGATATTCGACGACACAATTTTTATATACAACGTTAGGTTACTTACATATTGGAAAAAGTCCGCTGTTGAGTACGGATAGTCGAATGGTATTTGGAATGGACACCAACGATACAGTAGCGACAGTCTTTTTCTTTTTCGGTTTCTCCTCCACATATCTGGACGTGGATCTAGATCTGTGCTTCTTACTGTGGCTGCTGGAACCAGGAACAGTAGAGACACTGCTCTCTGGATCCTCTTTAAAAGGCGAATTCTTTCTAGAAGACAGTTTGGCGAACGTGATGATCACGAGAGATTAACAAATAAAAGCGAATAAAAATTTAACGAGCAAAAAAAAAAAAATGAATAGAAAACTGGCCTCGCACACGATGAATTCAAAATAATTTTAATTAAAAAAATTAATATTTTTAAATAAAAATATGGCTTATCCGGCGAATACGACCGAAATTACGGAACGGCACGCGAAGAAATGTGAACGCAAACCACCCCGAAATGTAGCAGGAAACTGACTGAAAATAGTTTACTTTTTCGCCAACGACGCTTCGGCAGCAGTAGGAATAACTCATGACATTGTTATGATTACAGTGTACAGATTTGCGACTCCCGAACGACTCGTTCGTTTCTGCACCGAAAATAACCAACGTACAGGGCTTTATCATTCGAGAAGAATTGAAAACAAATGATGACTCATGTTGTACTTACTCGTACATACCAATACCATCTAACGAATAAGAATCCGAAAAAAAATTCCGAAAACTTTTTATTCAACATAGGGCTGTAAATTCCGCGCCACAATCCTGTTCTTAAACTTTACTTTCCTTCGGGCGTTATACATCTTGTAGTACAAATGGAATACAAAAGAATATTTTTAAAAATTGAGAGCGATAAAATTCGCCCTCCACGCGGTATTTCTCAAGCATTAGAAATTCAGAACTAAGAAGAATTCAGGACAGAATGGCAACAAGTTCGTATTTTTAGAAAGAAAGATCATCTAAGGTCGAATATCGAAGAAGGCCAAAGTGAACTTCGTGCTCTTCCTAATTTCCATCTCCAAATTCAGAGACGTTCCAAGGGGGAAGGAAGGGGACATTTCCCCCCAGCGTTGTGCTTTTGCCCCCCCTCTAAGCAAATTCTCTATGACTTTAAAAAACACGAGAAATTAAAAAATTTAAGGTACGCTCCCCTTGAAATTTCTTATCCCCCCGCTCCCGAAAGAACGTTCTGCCTACGCCCCTGACCAAATTAATAGGATGACTATTTGGTAGGCATAATGGTAAGGAAAATGTTTACATATCATGTGGGCTTCACATTGAATGGAATGCTGCAAATTTTATCAGAAGTTGGCACTGCAACTCAGCTTTTGCAAAATACATCCATTCTTTCACTAGAACCTAGAGTATAACTCGTTTACGCCAACTTATTGTGCCTAATAAAAGTATCAAAAACAATGGGAAGCTGATAGAACGATTGGACGAGTTGGAAATCAACTGGTATACTTCACCATGGGAACCGTAATGGGCTGATGTAAGCAGAAATAGTGGAAGAGATGTAAACTAGAACTGTTGAAGATACAATAATAATACGTCGTTCTACATCCAAAAAGAAGACTAGCGATATGATGACCGCTGTCACCGATATTGGCAGAGATATTCATGAATAATATGGAAAACAAGATATTGAACGGCAGCAGGTTCAGAAACTCGATCAAATACTGGGTTAGGTATGTAGATGATATCCTAATTGTATGGCCAAGTGGACCAAGTTCTTATGGAAACGAATACAATGAATGACAGAATCAAATTCACGCTGAAAAAGGCAATAAGACCATTGACTATTTGAACCTAAAACTCAGATTGGAGGACAATAGAATAGAATACAAGGTCTACAGAAAGCCAACACACAACGACATCATCATTCCGAACGGCGCCTACCACCACTCCCGGCACAAATTAGCAGCTATTTAGAACTATTGCTGCCGAGTAATTCCTTTCCTGAGGAACAATGAAGAGAAGAGAAATTAGGACAGCTTAGCAGACCGCTGCAACCAATGGCTACTTTAGAGGCGTGATTGAGGGAGTCCTTGGGAAAATGGAAGAAAACAAAGGAACGCAGGACAGCAAAGTGGGAAAGCACTCAGGATCAATACCTTAAATAGGTTGTACACAATCAAGGAGACAAGGCTTTCAGTATTTTTTTTTTTTTCTTTTTTTATTTATTACATCCAACCAGAATAATATAAATATAAAAAATACAAAAAAAATTAGATGTCATTGCAGCTGCCCCGAGAATTTTCCCAAGTCCCCTCCTATCATATAAAGCTTAGAGCCTGAAGTTTTTCGAAGTACCAAAAGTGATGATGTGACAACTTGAACACGCTGCAATTTCAAGGAAGCCATTGTTTTTCCAAGTTCCCCTCTTGTCATATATAGCTCAACAATGGAAATTTTTCTAAAGCCCTAGCTCGAGAGTCGATATTTTTCCGAGCCCCCCCCCCCCTCTCCGTGACGTCATCAACCTTGGGCCGCTCGCGCACGAAAATTTCCAGAAAGTATCCCCAACAAAAGAAATAGCAGGTTCCCCGCTGAAGGATTGGAGCCGACTTTGAATTTGTGTATTGAGGGAGTATGACTTAAACGTTCTTCTAAGTTTATAAAGAAAAATCATAAAATATGAAGTGACGTGAATGTGGGCATACATAACAACCCACCCATGATGAAGAGAACAAGGAGTGATCAGACGGAAGAAAAGGACAAGCGGAACTTGATCATATAGAAGCTCAGTTGTGAACAGTAGGATCTACGATGGTGAGTTTGGGAGAAGTTCGACATCAGGAGAAAGGAGACGACACATCAAGGGAAAAAAGTGATGGCAAATCACCGTTTGACAAACACTGCAATAAATAACAGCACAATGTTGAAAAGATATTCAAAGTCATACACGAAGAAAACCGTACGAAGAGAAGAAAACTCTGGAAAAAATGAAAATAACAGAGGCGAAAAGGAGAAAAACCAGCCACATGAACATTCTCATCACCTTAGACAGCAAAAGATAATAATTCAGCTTGGTGATTAGACAAGAAAAAACAGAAGCGACCAATAAGGTGGTAGCCAATAGAAACGCGGCACATTCATTAAAGAGTGAACCAATCACGACGTAGCATTGGGAACCAATTTTTAAGGCCTTGTTCTTCAATGGTCATACAACTGATGATAGGGTAACACCCGAATGTATTCTTGTAAGCTAACTAATAAAGTAGTTGAGATCTTTTTATTGCTCAATCAATCCTTTCGAGACCTAGGAAATGGCTGGATTTATAAGGCTGCGACTCATTATGCATGGGTGGATCATATTTTGGGCGCCCCAAAATCGTATTGCAGGGGTAGATCATACACAAAAGCAGTACTGATCTTTTTCTTTATCATCCCTCCAAGAGCTAAGAAGATGACAGAATACTCAAAGAGTAGAGTAAACGAAAAACCAATTACAAAGACCGCAGATATAAAGGAGAAGATGGGGGGGTCCCTTTTGAACTCCAAGGCTATTGCCCTCAAAAATATTTGTGCTAATAATGGTGTTGTTAAAAATTTCCAGCCCCGCATTATTAATTACACCCAGACGCAATTCTCGCAAGATGAAACGTATTTGTTGGAGAAGGGTCTAAAATTTGGCCTACCTCCCCTTCCTAAAGATGAAACTCTTGCTAATGTCGTTGCCGACGTGACCATAAAAATTGGTCCGGCGTGAATATTCAATCAGCTTGCGCTGAACTAGTCCGCGACACCCCCCCCCCCCCCTCCCTCGTATAAGCAATTACGCATGTGAGGTGATAGATAATCTGAGGAGGAAGGTCAGGGACCAGGGGTTAATCCTTACTAAAGCCGACAAGGGTAACGCGATCGTAGTCCTGGAGAAATCCTCCTATGTTTCCAAGGTTCAAGAAGTTCTCACTCAATGTGGAGCTATTGAAAATAGCTCTTTTAACTTTCCTAACTACGTCAAAGAGGTTAGGAAGGTTGTGAGCGGGAGTGAGTTTATCATAAAAAGTTCTTTGCTCAAAAAAGCCCTGCTCGTACCTAACCCTGTTCCTCCCCTCCTCTATGGGTTGCCAAAAGTTCACAAGATGAATACTCCTATGTGGCCTGTCGTCTCCTACGTCTCCTCCCCTGCCTATTTACTGGCCAAGTTCTTGGATCGTTGGTTCAAGTCTCGAATCGAGTACGAGTCCCCCTACTCCGTTAAAAATTCGGTTTCTCTGGCCGAGAGGCTCAAAAATGTTACCTTGCCTCCGGGTACTAGCCTCTGCTAATTTGATGTAGCCGGCCTCTTTCCCAACATACCAAAGGCCCATACTATGCAGTATATGGGTGACCTACTTGTAAAGTTCAACATTCCTCATAACGAGATACAGGAATTTTTTGGCCTCCTTAATGCGTGCTGGTCCCCTAACTTCTGTAAGTTCAGTGGAAAATTTTACGAGTTTCCTGAGGAGGTAGGAATCCCCATCGGCTCTCCTTTGGGCTCTCTCGTTCGGAGATATTTATGTCCAGATTTGAGGTTGACTTGTTTTCCTCTGGCCAAGTGCTACTGAGTCACATCCATTACTGGCACCGATATGTGGACGATATATTATGTGCGTGGACCGGTCCTCAAGAGCTCCTTGGTGAGTTTCTTCAGTATCTGAATAAAATGTATCCCTCCATAAAATTCACTACAGAAATTGGAGGTTCTTCCATAAACTTTCTGGATCTCACTATCTCTGATAGAGATGGGGACCATGAATTTGCGATATTCAGGAAGGATACTTCGACCGATACAGTTGTCCACGGATCGTCCTTCTGTCCATTTTCTCATAAGATCGCTGCCTTCAATAGTTATATTCATCGACTGACTAGCATTCCGCTAAGTCAACCAGCTTTCCAAAAGGAGCAGGCGACCATTAAGCACTTGGCCGCTGTGAATGAGGTCAACTTGGACATTGACCTTATGGTCCGTAAAAAACTTACGAGGAAGGGCCTTGATTCTACTTCCCTCCCCCGCGATTTGAGTGGTAGTAATAATAATAAGAGATTACGTTGGATCAAGCTCCCGTTTTTGGGTGAGTTTTTATCCAAGCTGACTCGTGTCCTCCGCCCCTTTGGCTTCAGGCCTGCTTTTTATAACCTCACTACTGTGAAGGGTTTGTTTGTTACGCTAAAGGACCCCATCCCGCGGGGGGAGAGGAGCGGGGTGTACAAATTGGAGTGCAAGGATTGTAACGGCGTATACATAGGCGAGACGGGTCGCCAGCTTAGAATTCGAGTAGAGGAGCACCTTAAGACCTGGAAGAAAGGTAATTTGGGTGATTCGGTCTTTGCGGACCACCTTATCTCCAGTGGTCATAGTTTCAAGGAAGGTTCGTCTACCCTTCTCCACAAGGAGAATTCTTACTTCAAGCGCGTTGCGTTGGAAAATATCGAAATAGTGCGTCATCTGAACAGTGACGATATTACCGTACTCAACAGGTATTTTCCCGACGAAGGTTTAGTTGAATTGGTCTACGAGTTTGAGTCACCTCGCGAGGGCTCGCTCGTTCAATCCTGATCTCGTTGGTATTCTGTTTTATGAGTCGTATCTGGGTCAGTGGCGTTCTAACTTTGCCCGATGATGGTTTGTTAACCGAAAGATCTCGCATCTTCTCCTTTATAAAGGTCTTTGTAATTGGTTTTTCGTTTACTCTACTCTTTGAGTATTCTGTCATTATGTCGAGCCGTAACGTTTCGGACCGTGTCAATTCTAGCTAAGAAGATATTACAAATACTCGTATCTCACGTTACGCCACCAAGTCTCTTTCTCAACTGTATTAGATGAACCGCTAGCTTCTCCGTATGAGAATAGGATCAGCCCAAAACTTGGTTACAGTTCTTCGTTGTACAATCAAACAATCAAATCTAGCTATTCCTAAATTATTACACGAATACCATTAAATTTCCAGTTCCATACCTCGAAGAATTTCGTTCTAATTACAATCTTTTAAACCTCCTCTTCAATTTCGCATTGACGTCTAAGGGGGTCGTGATGGGAGATCCTCAGATCGACAGGGCTACTCATGCCCAGTACCATTATTGCGCTCAAGGCCATTTCCACAGCCTTCACGCGGCGACCTTGTCAGCCATACAACATAGTCGGGTGGTAACCGACATGGATGGACTCGGGAGAAGGAAAACTCTAATTAATAAATACGGCGGGTAAAGTCGACATAAAAAGGATCTCTACTATCCCTCGCTAGCAAGAGTGGGTGCCTATGAAGTGGAGGAGCGAAGGTATAGTAATGGAGAGAGTAGACGGTTACACAAGTTGGCTTCAAAGGCTAAAATTACTGTCTTATAAGAAGAAATGGAACTTCAAAGACTGGGGGAACACACCCCAACACAGAGCTGAAAACTCGGATCCCAGCAACGGCTGAAAACGGTCTTGTAGGCTGCCAAGAAGTGAAATTGTGAATAAGTATAGATGAAAACACATCAAGGAAGAAGTAACCATCGCCAGATGGAACGTACGAACGTTGTACGCAGGAGGAAAGTTAGTGGAAAGAAACAAGGTGGACATATTGAGAATAACTGAAATCAGGTGGATAGGCTTTGATTGACTGACGTCCAGGCCCGTCTCAACGTACGGGCACGCGGGATATGTGCTCAGGGGGGTAAAATTTTACGAAAAAAAGAAAGAAGCGTCGGATGGAAAATAAAAAGTGAGAAGCGTCGGGCTGACAAGCGAAGAAGTGCCCAGGGGCGCCAAGAGTCTTGATCCACCCCTGCTAACATTTGATGGATACAACTCTATATTTACTTAGGAGAAAAAACTAGTTTTGGAAAAGAGCGAATAGGAAGGTACCCGGAAGGGCATCTAGAGGACGACAAAGACCAATGATGTTGACTTCAAATTAGAGTTTGAGAAGGGCAAAAATGTAAGATAGCAATCTACGATAAATACTGAAAAGAAAAAAAACTGTTTCCCAAGTGGCTAAATCGAGTCAGAGCCGTTGCCCAAATTTTTCCAAGTCCCTAAACTAAATCACAGCCTTCCACTTCCTCGAAACAATAATATTGCAACGACAGAAGTCGGAATTTTTTCCTTTTCTAAAGATCCGGTCAACTGCAAAAACGCTTGCAAATCTCTCGAAAGTATAGATCGTGGCCCTCTTCGATCATTATTGTTTATGTTTGAAAATTATTGCAGGTCCTGAACTAGATCAGAGCCTCCCTTTCCCCTTTGTGAAGCCTATTTGGATGAACGTCAAAAACTCACGACGTGGCAGGGAACCTGTTGTATGGGGCACGTGGTATCTAAAAAATGTAGATTTTGACGTCACAGGCTTGCACTTTGGAGCTATATAAAATAGAAGGCGAACTTGAAAAAAATTGGTCGATGACGTCATCAAATTGTGACTTCACAGGCCCCGCTCCCGAGCTATATATAATAGCATGTCCGCTACGTGAGCAAGGCTGCCAACGGCTCTTGTCACACCATGCCTGAAAATACGGACAAAAAGTAGGTCCTCGTCCCAAAATCGGCTCCCTCTAGGCTGTACGGCCATCTATTCCTACCTGGAAGTGCACCTTCTCCGTCTCTGCAACGCGCGCCTTATCTGTCCAACGGTTCACGGAAACCTCTCTGAATAGCTTCAACACATGTATTATTGCAGCTTTTAATTCGTTTATCCATCGTCTTGTCTCGCTCCCTCTTTCACCTTCGGCCTTTGCTAAGGAAGTTTCTATCCTTCAGCAATTGGCCACCACTAATATGATTAATATCGACATTAACGGTCTCATTCGGAGGAAAATGGTCAAAGTAGCTCTTCAACACACTACTACCTTCAATAGTTCCCTTAGGTCAGCTACGAGGAAGTTGGCCGTCGCTATTCCTTACCTCCCTCCACTTACCTTCCACATTGCTCAAGTGATTAAATCAGTTAATAGAACCTTCGTTTTTTACTCCTACTTAAGATTAGGGAGACTGTTTCTTAAAGGGAGAGATTCGACCACTCCCTATCGAGGAGCGGCGTTCACTTACTCTGTGGCCGCGACTGTCCGACGTGCTATGTAAAAGAATCCGGCCGGGCCTTCCGTGGGAGAATCAACGAACACGTGTCCACCTATACGAATGGCAACTATACAAAATCGGCCTTCTCGAAAAAAGACACCTCGGAGGAGATGAGGTCCAGCCTCCGTAGGTGGAAGGCCCTTGAAAACGTCGAAATGGAAAAGATAATTAACCATCACGCTTTCGTATGGTCAACCGCGTCGTACATGAGGATGACCTCATCCTCAAAGTGTATTCTTCTTCGCCGGATTACGAATGCACTGATGTGTGAGCCGGTTTCGTTTATTCTTGTTTATTTTGATAAGGACGAATTGTATTTAGTTTGTTAGCTTTTCTTTCATTCTGATGATGACTGTTATAGTCGAAAAACGTCTTAATAATTAATAAACAAAAGTTTTTGCATAGGGGCTCTGCAATTTCCTTTGATCTAATCCTTGTTTTCGTTTATCGAAGATATAAGAAATTTACCTTTTTTCCCATTATAATTTTACCTGTTTCCCTATTTTTGTGAAGGGATTCTCCGCATTCGCCCTTCCCTAGTAAACCCTCGCCGACAAGTCAACTTCTCCAAATTTCTATCGTCCTGAAAACGTCTACTGTGTCGCGTCGATTAAGAGTCGACTCTTAGTTTTCTGGGTTGCCGACATCATTCTCCCTTTTTGGTGACTTTGCGACTCGCAGAAGGAATGAGTGATCACAATTACATACTGAGGATCATTGAAAACCTCAATTATACTTCACTATTATAGCTATGGTCAAATCGAATAATTTGGATAACGACTTTCGGTCGGCATTATAAAAACTGATACATTAGATGTCGGCTCATATGCGATTTTTAAACCTTATCAGATTGTGTATTAAAAATTGACGCTTTCTCTCCTTCACCTTCTCTGCATTGTCAACTTCGATTGATAACTGCGCATTCGACGTCAATCGACTTCAATTTATTGAATCACCATCGCGAATCAGAATCGACGTCGATATTGAGACGACTTTGGGTCGATTTGGAGTTGACATGGTTCTCCGGGTAAGAGCGGTCGAGTATTCTTACAATTAATGCGAGTATACTTATTGATTTATCCTTTGTCTGAGACTCTTCAATTATTGATACGGAAATAAATGAATTTTCAATCCGAATGAAAGCTCACCTGAAACAGAAATATAAAGAAAACATAAATATTGGGAATCCATATAATACTGAGAGTTGACTAAGTTTCGATATGGGCGATGAGTCATGGGAAAAAAGGAGCGACCGATTTCGAGTCTCTTACCGAAACTAATCCCTATCTATACCTATATTTCAGCATCCCAAGGACTCTTCCAAACCTCATACCCGCAGCAGGAGTTTTGACTGGCAGAGTTCGAAACGAAATGATTATCTTCTTTATGTATAATAAAAATTACGTTGATTTACTAGGAGATTAGATGCATCGTCCTTCGTTGCTTGATATACAATATAGGTGCTATGACAGTATTGAGGAAAATGACAGTGATACTGTCCTCAATCCTGACTACATAGCTCGTATTGGTGAGTCAGACAAGAAGTTTTTACGTTTCTTAATTGATTATTTTTATTTAAAAAAATGGCAAAATTAATTCTAATATTATTTGGTATGGACTCAATGAGCGTACGAAAAAAAAAAAAAAAACAAATCAACAAGAGCGTTCAAAACCTGATGATGAAGATGCTTATTTAGAAATGGCTGAGAGTCATTAAGGTTTTCTCGTACCCCCGAATGCTTGTTCAAACCAGTCTTTATCACATCGAAGCTTGGCGAGATACGTGCCAGAGTGAATTTTGTGTATTACATCTTCTTTCCATATGATGTGTATAGGTACCATTTATTGCAGCAGTTTGGCCAGTTTACGTTGTGGTTATAATGGAGCAATTCGACTTTTTTTCCTGCAATGAGTCCGCATTACAAGACGAGGTAAAATTATTCTAAACCTAAGATGAGCCTCGCTTTATAACTTGTAAGTACATAAAACCAATAAATCATTTTATTATTTTCAAGAAAGGGAAACTGGTATTTCGTTCAAACGTAAGTCCTGCTACGGAAGTGAATCAATATCTAACCGGTCTCGACCTGACTAGTCTTAATACTGAGTTTGTCGCGATGAATTTGGAAGAGATCGATTTCCAGAATTTTGGTTCGAAAATCAGACACCTAACAATAATGAATTGCTTGGTTCCGAACGAAGAAGCACTGAAAAATATGTTTGTAAACACGCCAAATATTATTTGTTTAAAATTCTATCGTCTCGATGAAACAGGTTATCTCGATAAGATATTTACAAACGTTTTAGAAGCCTTTGCGCGTGAAGAAACGTTTTGTAATAATAATCTAGAAAGTATTTATGCTGATATGGCAATCAACCAAAACATACATATTAAGATCTTTCCGAGTTTAAAGAAGTTCTTTTGGGATCCATCAATACCGTTCACAGGGCTCTTCGATCATCAACTTCAAAACAGAGTTGAAGAAATACGAGATTTCTATGTGGACTTGGACGTAATCGCAAGAACACCTTTAGATATTGTATCAGCTCCCATGTTTGTATCCTCTTGTCGTTCTCCAACTAGAGTCATTTTGAAGAAATAGGTACCTTAAGTCTGTAAAATATATTTCTTTTTCAGTTTGAAAACTTTGATCGGAGAAGTGAAGTTCACACCTTTGACTAAGTCACGTGTAATGGGTATATACCCAAAATTATTTTCAGCGTTTTCGAACCTTGAAAAGCTCAAATTGAAAGTGACTTTTCACACATACTCAAATACAAAAGATGAGCAAGAGCTAACAAATTGGGCGGCTAAAATGCTGTTATTGACTGTAATACGTACCTGTGGCGAGCTTCGGAGCTTACATTTGAATATGGTAGAATGGTGTCCACTTCAGCGAACTTATCGTAGCGTACCGGTAATATATTTAAACCGGACCGAAAGTCGAGAGCTTTGTGAAGTTATGCATCGTTTAAAAAGCTTCACTGTCATAGATATTGATTGCACCAGGATCTCTTTCAGGAATAAATTATCAGATATGAATGGAGTGCCCAAGTTGAAATTCCTTCAGATGGATGGTCTCCCGTATGCGAGGGGAACCGATACCGATCTGCGTCGTATGGTAATCGAATTCTATCCTATGATCGAATATTTAATTTTCCTGGTGGATCTAAGAATAGAATTATTGAAGTTCCAATCCATACACGCTTTACAATGGATCCTCGATTCGATGGTGAGTTACAGAGAAATTATAATTACGGACGATTATGAGGAATGGATGCAGGATATAAGAGATTGTTGAAATAAGCGAGGAATTTTATGTGGCACGGTTAACCACATATTGATGATGAAAAATGGCGAATAATCAATGTGAACGCTTTAAAAAATCTAGCTAGCTGTCGAACGTTGCCTGGAGAAGAAGTCAGTCACGTCAAGAAGAGAGAAGAAAGTAAGCTAGAAAAAATAAGTATACAAATAGATGGCCTTTGTAAGAGAGGAGGCAAAGTTTTCCAAACAGTAGAAAGTAAAATCTATCCCGTTTTAGGTTATGATAAAAGAACTCTCTGTCCAGATCAATATCGATGGTTGAGGAAGTTTGTCGCATGGTAAATTTTTTAGAAAAATGCCTGGCTAGAAGCATTTTGTTTAACAATTGAGTAAATGATGGTTCTAGAATGTTTTGGACCCGCTGAATACAAAAATTGTTGTTACTTTTTCAATTGACCCCCGGAAGGACCTGAAAAGGAGGGGAAGGGGTAAAAATTCAGTTTTTCTCAGTTTCTGCGGATAGTATGCGTCTGAGGGGAAAAATACCTCAGTAAAAAAATATTCCACACAAAATTTCCTATCGGATAAGATTCATACATTTTAGGCTAGCGCATCAGTATGGCCAGAGAGGAGAGCGTAAATATAATATGAACATGAAAATACGTACTTAATCATTATTTTAGCCGAACATATGTACGCGGTTCTGAGGTAATATACAGTGTATCGCTCTTGCCTCCGGAGGCGAGAGCCCCTATGCAATTGGGGAAAAAAAAGTTCTCACCGGAAAAATGTGTTATGACGTCACTCAAGTAATACATACGTTCTCTGTTACTCGAGATTTTATTTTTGCATAGCAATTTCCAAATTTCAGGTCACTCAAAAGATATACATTCTCTGTCTCTTGAGATTTTATTTCTGCCTGGCAAATTTTATTTCTCGGACAGTCTTTGTCAAGAGTGACCAAGGTGACCAAGATAGTCTTCGAACATCAATATTGATGATAATGTATATTGTTTGATTAATACTGCACGTATTAACAGGGAACCTGTTTTATGGGGGGCTATTTGAGAAATCTGGCGTGCGCCGTGCGCCGTCCAGCGAAAAACTTGGAAAAAATGACGGCTTCCTTAACGAAGTTAAACAAGGAACGCAGGGAACCTGTTTTATGATTCGAATGAGATTTGGTATTGAAAATTCAAGGAAGCCTAGATCATATATAGCTCGACAGTCGAAATTTTTTCTAAGTCCCCCTCCTATCATATATGGCTCGAGAGTCGAAATTTTTCTAAGTCCCCCTCCTATCATATATGGCTCGAGAGTCGAAATTTTTCTAAGTCCCCCTCCTATCATATATAGCTCGAGAGTCGAAATTTTTCTAAGTCCCCCTCCTATCATATATAACTCGAGAGTCGAAATTTTGCCAAGTCCCCCTCCTATCATATATAGCTCGAGAGTCGAAATTTTTCTAAGTCCCCCTCCTATCATATATAACTCGAGAGTCGAAATTTTTCCAAGTCCCCCTCCTATCATATATAGCTCGAGAGTCGAAATTTTTCTAAGTCCCTCTCCTATCATATATGGCTCGAGAGTCGAAATTTTTCCAAGTCCCCCTTCTATCATATATAGCTCGAGAGTCGAAATTTTTCTAAGTCCCCCTCCTATCATATATAGCTCGAGAGTCGAAATTTTTCTAAGTTCCCCTCCTATCATCTATAGCTCGAGAGTCGAAATTTTTTCTAAGTCCCCCTCCTATCATATATAGCTCGAGAGTCGAAATTTTTCCAAGTTCCCCTCCTATCATCTATAGCTCGAGAGTCGAAATTTTTTCTAACATATATAACTCGAGAGTCAAAATTTTTCTAAGTCCCTCTCCTATCATATATGGCTCGAGGGTCGAAATTTTTCTAAGTTTTTCGCTGGACGGCGCACGGCGCACGGCGGACGGCAGATTTCTCAAATAGCCCCCCATAAAACAGGTTCCCTGTTAAAATTTTGACTCTCCAGCCATATATGATAGGAGAGGGACTTGGAGAAATTTCGACTCTCGAACTATATATGATAGGAGGGGGACTTGGAAAAATTTCGACTCTCGAGCCATATATGGTAGGAGAGAGACTTGGAAAAAATTTCGAATCTGAAGCTATATATGATAGAAGAGGGACTTGGAAAACTTTTGACTCTCGAGCTATATATGAAAGGGGACAAATTTTCCCAAGTCTCCCTCCTATCATAAATAGCTCGAGATTTGAGAAAAACTTGGACTTTCAAACTACATTATACTAGGCTTATTTTACGTCTAGGCCTTCTTTATACTAGCTTTATCTAGGTCTAGGCTTCCTTGAATTTTCAATACCAAATCCTATTTGACTCATAAAACAGGTTCCCTGCGTTCCTCGTTCAACTTTGTTAAGGAAGCCGTCGTTTTATATATTCTGGGTCACTTATGATTTCATTTTTGCATAGCATTTTTCAAATTTCTGTACAGTCTTTAAGGAAGTTTCTTCTTCTCGATACTTCCTTAATCGTAATACCTACCGTATGTACTAATATCAAGTCTCTGATATTCCAGGTCAGAGTGGAACAAAGATGCTGATCTCTTGGTTTCCATATCTTGACATAGAAAAAATCAAGATCTCTTGAGCTCTACATCTTGGTAGGAAAAGAAGATCCAGATCTTTTGAAAAAAATTAAAAAATAAATTTCCGTCACGTAACAGTCAATTAGAAAAAAAACCAAGTGACCCGGATACTAAGGCGCATGGCGACTCAGTCTTGTTTTTTTTCTCTTTTTTTTCGCGATTGCATAGGGGCTCTAGCCTTGCCACAGGCAAGAGCCCCAAAAATGAAGTTCATAGGTTTTGTTCCTGTGATGATATAGGAAGTAACCTACAAAACGTCAGGCCTTCTCTCTTTTTTGTTTTTAATCTGTGGACGGCAGAGCCGTTAGAGTCTGATAAATATTTTTCACGGAAAGATACTCGTAAAGTACCTTTACATCAATTGATTTTGACAATGTATATACCCAATTATATCATTAGTGAATTGATTACTGCTTACTTAGTGAGGTTATAGTCACACTGCAGTACCTTTCTGTTAGAATAACTTACAAAACGGAATCGGTAAGCAAGCAAACCTCCTGCGCGTCACTTTTGCTAACTGCTTACTCGGTTATTGCTTACTTACCTCTCCTGTTCTGTAATCTACTATAAAAAATTTGACTGTAATTAGAATTTTACAATCAAAGTTTTAAGGTAGGTTGTATGTGCGTCTGTGTGTGAGAGCAAAATCTCGGGTACAATTTGTAATTATAGTCCCACTTGTTTTTTTATGAGTACAACTTTCTCTGTAGGGTGCAATATTTCTTACAGTGTTATTTCTTCATACTTGTTCGCCTTATTACCCTAGAACAGAACTATCTTAAGTCTAATGTCCGATAATTTATATTAATTTATCCCGTCACAAGACCAATGTAGATGGAGACTGGGAAAATATTGCGAATGTTATTTTGACATACAGGTTCAAGAGAGAGAGAGAAAAAAAAAAAAAAATCCAATTTTGGGCACTTATAAAGATAGATACTTGAAAAAATTTTCTTATTGATATCCTATTACAATAACGACGTTATGAGGTAGTTGTTATTTACAAGGTGGGGTTACAGTTTAGAAAAAAATAGAAGCTCAATACAAACAAAATTCAGGACAAAGGCTTTTCTGCTGAAATTTGTTCCTAGCGGGGCGAGGAGTTTAGGGGTGGTGAACATTTACAGTATGTACAGACTACCACAAGGAACAAATTTCAGCAGAAAAACCTTTGTCCTGAATTTTGTTTGTAATAAAGTACAGTATAATGTTCAGAAAAATAGATTACGGAGTTTCTTGGCAATTTTTTATGATTGAAACGCATTCTAATGAAAAATAGTTATTTTATGGAAATTGCAAGCATTGTATTAAGCTTGAATCATAACTGGGAGCACTGGTTGAGAGTGAAAAAGGTCATAATTGCGATAATTTTGGTATAATTTATAATTTCTATTCCGAATGTGTGCAGTACATTGTATATCACCTCAGAACCGCGTATGTGCTTGGCTAAAATAATGATAAAGTACGTATTTTCATGTTCTTATTATATTTGCGCTCTCCTCTCTGGCAACACTGACGCGCTAGCCTAAAATGTAAGAATCTTATCCGGTCGGAAATTTTGTGTGGAATATTTTTTTACTGAGGTATTTTTCCCCTCAGACGCATACTTTCCGCAGAAACGGAGAAAAACTGAATTTTTTACCCCTCCCCCCCTTTTTTCAGGTCCTTCCGGGGGCCAATTCAAAAAGTAACAACGATTTTCGTATTCAGCGGGTCCGAAACATTCTAGAACCATCGTTTACTCAATTGTTACACGAAATGCTTCTAGCAAGGCGTTTTTCTAAAAAATTTACCAGTCTATTAGTCAGTACATTCAGTTGTTTTAATTTTAGGAAAATAAAGGGTTCAGTACCTACAAGAAAAGAAGTTGAGGAGGCAGGAAAAGTTTATGGAAAAAAAGGTTAACTAATAAGTGAAGGAAGTGAGCTATAAATGCAAGGATTTTAGCAAATACGTAGATGAGAGGGAGGCTTCGGTATTTTGCAGCAGATCTAGATAATGGGGGCGGAATTGAGAGCAGCAATAACATTCTGATTGCGGAGCTTTAAATTTGTTCTAGTCATTTTAAGATGGAGTGAGGAAATAAGTTACACCGTAGGAAATTTTTGAAAAGTGTTCTTCCTGAGATATGGTACCCAATTCTTCCAATTTGCGAGTCTCATAATCACTTATAAAATGATCTAAATATTATATCCTTGTTTACAGAAAAGTTTACGTACGCTACGCATTTATTTCCATTCGTACACTGGATCATCCCTGATGTATGTGGATCGTTTGTACAAATTAGTTCTTAATCATGAAAGTAAGTACTTGAGGAAATTGGCGACTTATGAACAAGCCTACTTCCCACCGGTTCGGCAAGGCTCTTAATAGCACTGTCCGAAGGAGGGGGACTTTAACAGTGAACTTTTACAGATTAGCTTTAAATTTTGAAAAAGTTGAACGAGGAATCTTTGAATATTTAAATTCACCAGGACGATTATATTCGAAAAGAGGGACATTCGGTTATGTTTAGAAAGAATTCGCAATACATATTGGATTGATTTCATCACGTGAATATCTCACGAATCAACGATTAAAATTAACTTCGATGTATTTCTTCCGCAGAATTGGAACATTTCGAGTTGAAATTTTCGGGAGTTAACGAGTATGCTTTCTTCGATGCTACTTACTCCAACAAATTCTCTTTTCCCAATTTATCAACTTTTCACATAAACTACAGTCAGTCATACTGCTCTAATTTATCGTCAAATTCTATAAAAGAAATGTTTGAAAAAATCAAAATCCAACTGTTCAAAATGATACAGACGATGCCCGAAGGTTTGACAAATATTAAATTACCGAATGGAAGACCTTCGTTTATAGATAAAGACGACGTCCTGATGATTTGTAAGAGCAAACCGAATCTTCGGCAGCTGGAGTGGTCAAGTTTGGTAAGTAAATCAATAATTTGTTTTAGAACTTGAGGAAGGAGAAACCTTGTCGAACCAATTATTATGTAATGCAACTCAGTAGATTGTATTGTATTGGTGAGCTTGTCCTGCACAGGAGGCGGCCCCTCTAAATCACGTTTACAAATTCATAATTTTACCCAATCTAATCCACGAGCATCCTTTTCTTCCTCTTCCAAACATCACCAGCTCGAACAACGGATCCTTCGATTTATAATTTTTTACGGAGTTTTTAAAACTGAAGATTTCTAGAATGCAGTTAGGTATGCAAACATGACACAGGCTCGGAAAGTTGAAATGATGGATATTGCTGGCCGGGTAGAAAATATCCACAGTTTCGTCTTTCCTACTTCTACTATTCTTTATGAACATTTATTATTCTCGCAATTTTTGAAGAGTGATGTACACATATCTTATAGTAAATTTGATGAAGAACAACTTTTGTTAGAAACTTTTTTTTCTTCTTGAGAAAAAGACAAAGTAGTAGGAACAATTTCCAAGACAACTAACAGACATAAGTAACAAATGAATGGTGTATTTTATAGGAAATTCGATGAGGAACAACTCATTTTTGAAACATTCCTCTCTGAAGTGCTTAGTTTCCGAGAAAATTACAGAAAACTGAATTTTGGGGAGCCACAGTAGTCACCAAGGGGGCTTTTGCCACGCGGGGCGCTTAGGCGAAATCTTCAGTATTTTCATTAGGTGATCGTTTTAAACATTTTTTTACGGAAAAAAATCAAGTGTCGCAATTATGTCCAGCTACAAGTCTAATTTGACTGGACTACAGATGGGCCTCTATGAAACTCTTTCTCTCTTCATCATCATGGTGAAGGTAGCAAAACTTAATTGCCAATGAGTACTACAGTTTCATTTTTTTTTTTTTTTTGTATTTTCCAGGATGATTTCACCAGTCTAATTTTAAAACACATTTTTGTAGTTCTATGTCCCAAGTTGTCGAGAGCAATCGTGCACACATACTGTGATCCCACCGACCCAGCAAAATGTCGTACAGTTCAGTATTATTATTCAAGACGTCAGAAAGCTCTTTTCGAAAGTGAATTGAAAAAACTTAACGGCATATACAGACCTTCAACATTTCGTTTGATTTAAACGGATGCTCAACAGTGCAGTGAAGTGATTTTACATGTGTAAGACTGTGTGAATTATTCGTAACCTAATTTTTCTTTATTTTCACGCACTTGTACTTCCTTGAACTGTCAAATTTTACGAAATTAATAAATTTACGGACGAAAAATTGTTGTTTGAATGTGAGAAAATTGGGTAAACACTCCAAAGGTACGCAGCCTGGATTGGAGAATGCGAGACTGAATCCTTGTTCATTTCGAAGTTAGAAGGCGTTCTAATCAAAAATTTTACAGAGGAAAGAAAATTAACTGATATTGGAAATGGATTTTTTTTTGTTTTCTCTGTTTCCGTACTCATTTAGATGATATTATATCCATTAAAAACCACCTCATCCTCTTCAATCACCGACTCATTTGAATTCCATTAAGAGTACCTGAATTAAAACTGATCGAAATGTCCAGAAATACCAAATAAAACGACAAACAATCATTTTATCGTAGTGTCACGTGAGGTGAAAACTAAACTTCGAGCTGAGGCAGAAATGAAAGAAAAAAAAAATCCTAACGCTGCTCATTTACCAATAGTCGATTTAACCATCAGCGTGGGCCTGCATAGAGGGCCGTCAAGGACCGCGCAGACTATGTGTAAAGCTACACGACCAAATGTGACTCTACAGAAAGGACTTCCACTCTCATAACTAGTGAAGAAGCTGAAGTCCAATAACGCCATTGTAGCGAGGGCGGACAAAGGCAACTCAGTCGTCCTTAAGGAGCACGACGTGTACGACGGGAAAGTATATGAATACTTTCAGGGTGGAGGCGCTGCGGGCAGATTTCCTGTTTCCCAATTCAGTAAGCATGTCCGCTACATGAGCCAGGCTGCCAACGGCTCTTGTTAAAACACGGACAAAAAGTCGGTCCTCGTCCCAAAATCGGCTCCCTCTAGCCTGTACGGCCATCTATTCCTACCTGGAAATGCACCTTCTCCGTCTCTGCAACGCGCGCCTTATCTGTCCAACGGTTCACGGAAACCTCTCTGAATAGCTTCAACACATGTATTATTGCAGCTTTTAATTCGTTTATCCATCGTCTTGTCCCGCTCCCTCTTTCACCTTCGGCCTTTGCTAAGGAAGTTTCGATCCTTCAGCAATTGGCCACCACTAATATGATTAATATCGACATTAACGGTCTCATTCGGAGGAAAGTGATCAAAGTAGCTCTTCAACACACTACTACCTTCAATAGTTCCCTTAGGTCAGCTACGAGGAAGTTGGCCGTCGCTATTCCTTACCTCCATCCACTTACCTCCCACATTGCTAAAGTGATTAAATCAGTTAATAGAACCCCCGTTTTTTACCCCCACTTAAGATGAGGGAGACTTCAAACGACGACATACTCAAAGAAGTAAAACAGACGGAGTAATTTAATTAAAGCCACAGAAATACAAAATACACCGGAGCGCTTTCGATTAAAGAACCATTGTCAACGGGTGACATGAAAGCAACTGAACCAACACCGGCCGGCAACAAACACTGCCAAGGAAATTATGACTGAACTAGCGAGTCATCACAATGTGAATCATACTCATAAACTAGTTCAATCAACCCCTCATCAGGTATGTACCTGTTGAGCACATTTAGGTTGTCGTTATTCAGATGGCGAATAATTTCAATATTATGTTCTAACGCGGTACGCTTGAAAACCGAGGACTCTCTATGGAGGAGGGACTCGGGTCCCTCTTTGAAACTATGGCCAGTGGTGATAAGATGGTCCGCAAATGCCGAATCACCTAATTTCTTCTTTTCCCACGCCTTCCTATGCTCATCTATTCTAATTTTGAGCTGACGTCCAGTCTCACCTATGTAGATTCCATTACAGTCATTACACTCCATTTTGTAAACCGCACTTCTTTCGACCAGTGGGATGGGGTCCTTCAGTTTAACGAACAGACTTTTTACAATATTAAGATTGTAATACACTGGGCGAAACCCAAATGGGTGGAGGACACGACCTAACTGGGAAGAGAATTTTCCTAAAAAGGGGAGCCTGATCCAACGTTTTCTACTGTCAGACGCCGGATTGCGGGGGAGGGAGGTAGTGGAATCAAGGCTTTTCCGAGTCAATTTTCTATGGACCATCAAGTCAATATCTAAGGTGACCTCATTCACTCTGGCCAAATGCTTTATAGTCAAAAGCTCCTGTTGAAAAGCGAGGTGACCCAATGGAATACTAGTCAACCGGTGGATATAACTATTAAAACCGGCAATTTTGTAGGCAACAGGGCAGAAAGATCTACCGTGGACAGTAATATCGGTCGAAGTATCTTTTCTATGGCGAATTCATGGGCACCTTCTCTATTAGAGATAGTAAGGTCCAAAAAATTTATAGATAAATCGCCTACTTCCAACGTGAATTTGATGGAAGGATACAAACTGTTGAGATACCCAAGAAACTCCAAAAGGAGATCTCGGTGACCGGTCCACATGCACAAGACATCATCAACATACCTGTGCCAATAATGTATATGACTCAAAAGCCCCTGGCCAGAGGAAAAAAGATCGAGCTCAAATTAGACATGAAAACCTCCAAAATGAGGGGACCCAGAGGAGAGCCAATAGGGATACCTACCTCCTCTGGAAATTCGAAAAATTTCCCTTCAAATTTGCAAAAATTGTGAGACCAACAAATATTGAGTAAATTCAAAAATTCTGCCAGTTCTTCGTGACAGATATTAGATTGGACCAAGAGGTCTCCCACATGCTGCATGGCAGTAGCCCTAGCGATACTCGGAAATAAGCCGACTACGTCAAAAGAGCATAGGGTAGAATCAGGCGGAAGAATGTCATCTTTGAGCTTATCAGCCAGAGAGACCGAATTCTTCACAGAGTAGGATGACTCAAAATCTACTCTAGATTTAAACCAACGGTCCAAAAATTTTGCCAAGAAGTACGTGGGGGAAGACACAAACGAAACGACCGGCCGCATCGGAGTGTCCTTCTTATGAACCTTAGGCAGCCCGTACAATAAGGGCGGCACAGGATTGGGCTCAAGGAGAAATCTTTTAAGCGAAGGGGTTTTGATAATAAATTCGCTGTTGTTTATATAACACGTCTAATTTCTTTAACGTGATTTGGAAAGTTAAAATCCGCATTTACCCTGGCCCCACACTGGTCGAGAACGTCATAGACCTTAGAGACATAGGAGGACTTTTCCATAACTACAAAGGCATCCCCTTTATCAGGATTAGTAATGGTTAAGCCCTCCTCCCTGACCTTCCTCTTAATCCTCTTAATCACCTCCAAAGCGAGATCATTTATCCGAGGGAGGGGGGTATGACGAACAAGGGCAGAACAGACGGAGTAATTTAATTAAAACCACAGAAATACAAAATACACCGGAGCGCTTTCGATTAAAGAACCATTGTCAACGGGTGACATGAAAGCAACTGAACCAACACCGGCCGGCAACAAACACTGCTGAGGAAATCATGACTGAACTAGCGAGTCATCACAATGTGAATCATACTCATAAACTAGTTCAATCAACCCCTCATCAGGTATGTTGGGTCACCTCGCTTTTCAACAGGAGCTTTTGACTATAAAGCATTTGGCCAGAGTGAATGAGGTCACCTTAGATATTGACTTGATGGTCCATAGAAAATTGACTCGGAAAAGCCTTGATTCCACTACCTCCCTCCCCCGCAATCCGGCGTCTGACAGTAGAAAACGTTGGATCAGGCTCCCCTTTTTAGGAAAATTCTCTTCCCAATTAGGTCGTGACCTCCACCCACTTGGGTTTCGCCCAGTGTATTACAATCTTAATATTGTAAAAAGTCTGTTCGTGAAGATGAAGGACCCCATTCCACTGATCGAAAGAAGTGGGGTTTACAAAATGGAGTGTAATGACTGTAATGGAATCTACATAGGTGAGACTGGACGTCAGCTCAAAATTAGAATAGATGAGCATAGGAAGGCGTGGGAAAAGAAGAAATTAGGTGATTCGGCATTTGCGGACCATCTTATCACCACTGGCCATAGTTTCAAAGAGGGATCCGAGTCCCTCCTCCATAGAGAGTCCTCGGTTTTCAAGCGTACCGCGTTAGAACATAATATTGAAATTATTCGCCATCTGAATAACGACAACCTAAATGTGCTCAACAGGTACATACCTGATGAGGGGTTGATTGAACTAGTTTATGAGTATGATTCACATTGTGATGACTCGCTAGTTCAGTCATGATTTCCTCGGCAGTGTTTGTTACCGGCCGGTGTTGGTTCAGTTGCTTTCATGTCACCCGTTGACAATGGTTCTTTAATCGAAAGCGCTCCGGTGTATTTTGTATTTCTGTGGCTTTAATTAAATTACTCCGTCTGTTTTACTCCTTTGAGTAAGTCGTCGTTTGATGTCTTTGGTCTTAATTTGGAGAACCGAATTAATTCTATTAGGGAGACTGTTCCCTAAAAGGAGAGATTCGACCACTCCCTATCGAGGAGCGGCGTTCACTTACTCTGTTGCCGCGACTGTCCGACGTGCTATGTAGAAGAAACCGGCCGGGCCTTCCGTGCGAGAATCATCGAACACGTGTCCACCTATACGAATGGCAACTATACAAAATCGGCCTTCTCGAAAAAAGACACCTCGGAGGAGATGAGGTCCAGCCTCCGTAGGCCTTACCACTTTCTCCATTCATTTTCACGTGGCTAGTTTTCAAAAACGCCAGTTCTCTTTCCCTGCGTTCAAATGCCAAATATGTGTCTTGATTGCAATATCACTTTCCACTAAAATTCCAAACAGCAATTATTCCGTAGTATGTATACGAGAGGAAAAGGATTCAAGGGGTTAGTCGAGTGTAGAGTGAAATTAGTTTCCTCGCACTTACTTTAATACACGCTTCAACGTAAATCTAGACCTATACAGTATACCCTTAACACTCGATTCAAAAAGACTTTCTTTCTTTTTCTACAGTTGACGGTAACGATGTTCCGGAAACGGAAAAGATGTTCTTTTCTATAGGTTAATAACTTTCGTTTCTGACAGTTTGGTGGAGCCGTTCGTAAACGAAACTTTCTATTGTTTCCTTTTTCTGTCATCAAGGGCGTACTTCAGAGTAGAGAAAGGAATTCAATGGCTAAGAGGTCACTTCTGCGCCATCGTGTAATTAAAAGTAAGAACACGCGTCAACAGATTCTATACAGTTAGAAGTACTAAAGTTTGTTATAAGTAGTTCAAGTTGTTCAAGACAATTAGACGATAAAAAAAGCAATCGTTGCGGTTCAAAAAAGTTTTTTAAACAGCTTTAGACTGATATCCCAATGATTTTATATGAATGCGAACGTGCATTCGCAATAATGGGGTCCGTTCAATGTGTTTTTTGAAAAGCGGACATATTAATTTGAAATTGTTTTCAGAGAAAAGTTGCGAAGTTTGATGAATAAATGACCCACTGTGGTATATTGAAGAGAGGTTAGTTTCTGTGATGTGAGTTTGAGAGAGTTTAGTGTGAGTAAATTCTAAGGCGATGACTGTAATTTCTTTGAAATTCGACTTGAAGTTGAATGGGTATCCACACATTCCGATGATTCCATAAAAGTCTATCCCCTCATATGAATTTTGGTAGAAAATACTGATTTTTCTTTTTACACCCCTACCCGTCTTTCCCAGTTGAAAATAAGAACAAAAAGACCATTTAATCCCCATGCCACGGTTATGAGTCGTTCTATAATCTCAAATTTGCTAGCTACTTGACTTAATTTATGAACAATTCGCATAAGACTTGAAAAATACCTAAGCATAATAATGTAAGTAGGTACCTACTTCAGTAGTTTTTGCAAAATAATCTTCCATCAAAAGCTGATGTTCCTTCATATAACAGATAACATCCCACGACTGCGTTGCATGCTGCGTGTATCAACGCCTTAATCTCGAGGCGAAATGAAATAACTTTGAATATTTTCGCACATTACAAACGTTTATGTGTACACCTGTTTAGCTTTTATTGCATTTTCGCTGATTGTATGAGCGTTTGTTCTGGGAATATTTACAACAGAGATGTCGTTTCTATATTTGCGTTTTCTCGCATTTATTCAAACTGATATTTACCTACTCCATTGTTCTCTCTTCTTAATACATACCGTCTTACAGCCAAAAATGTTGATCAGCATTTTGTTCTTCGTAATTCAAAAAATGATAATATATTCGAGGGCTTGTATTCAGAATAGGAAACAACTACTGTAACTTTGAAGTACGAAAACATGCACGATAACTCACCTATACAACCGTTTGCCGAGGAAAAGTTTACGACAAATGTTACTTCCTCTGACGGGTGTCGAGTCGGTACCAACTTTATTCATAGCCTTAGACGAACGAAATGATTAATTAAATGTAGTATAATTTTTACCCTTGACAAGGCGCGCGATATGTACGAATATGTGCAACTGAGAATTCAACTCTATACGTACCAAAAACTTTTGGGAATTTATTTATGTCTATCTAATAGCTTTAGTATGCAAACGCGATCTAAAAGCTCGTGTTTACGTACGCCAAATGTTTACGTTTCAAGCAGCCTACGAGCGAATGGAAGTTCGCCCTAAAGGTGAATGAAGATACTAAAACGGATCAAAACGTACCTAGGTATCACGATGTATGTATGGTGGGAAGAAAAGATGAAATAATACTCGTATACTGTGCTTGTTAATTGGAAGGCTCCCTAGGGGATTTAAAATAGTGTTATAAGTACCTCAATTTCAATACGTTAAAATAATTTTTAAGGCCTTTCAAGAATTTATTACGATATTGTGATAAGGTTGGAAAAATATCAGGCTTATACTGAGAGATTGTGGTTCCAGTAACTTATTTTCACTTACCTCAATTCAAAAATGAAGAGTCGACTCTGTTTACGGATGGAAAAAGTCTTAGGCGTAGCTACAGATGTTATCCATCAGTTTTTCTTAGCTGGTGCGTACTTAATTTCATCATCTCAGATTGTTTTGACTGAAAATCAACTCTTTTCTAGGCTTATTTTCTCCCTTCTTAATGTAGCTGTAGCGAAAATTTCTACCAATCCAATTCTTCTTATACACCTCAAAGGTCAAACTTATTCGAAATATACTGGAGAGATTTGACACAGAATTTTCAAATGAAAAACCTAGTTTACAGTAAGTTTCGATCAAAACCCGCGATGCTGCAATAATTTGAATGTTTTATCTTATACGAGTACACATAGGGTGTTCTTACTTGACACCAGGGGCGTAGCCAAAACGTTCTTCCAGAGGCGGATTTACGGGTACATTTTGGGAGGGGGGAACTTCCATTGTTCAAAAATTTGTTTCCTTGCTTTGCTCGGAAAATGTAGTCGAATTGAACAATTTCAGTCTTTTTTGTAGGTTTTTTTTTTTTTTTTTTGGGGGGGGGGGCGTTTCCCCTGTCCTTCCCCCCCCCCCCGTAAATCCGCCCCTGTTCTTCCGGGAAGTTTTATGGAATTTCAAGGAGGGCGTACCTCAAATTTTTTTATCTCTCATGGTTTTGTTTTTCTTTTTTTTTTAGTCATGGGGAATTTGTTCGTAGGGAGGGGGCAAAAGCACAACGCTGAGGGGAAATGCCCCTTTCCCCCTGGCTACGCCCCTGCACATAGAAGGTACTCATTCTTCAATATTGTTCACATTACCTTTATATAATTATTCACTCGATGCGATAATTTAAATTATACTTGAGTTTATCCAGAATTAAACGTATGAAAATCGACGTCAGACACGTTGTCAATTGGCTCAAGATCAAAATATTCATAGAATTTCATCATCTAATCGGACAAACGAGAAATATTATACAATGATCAGCGAATTTAACTCAACATAAAATATGATCCAAACCGCAAGCTTTCTCAACGGGTCCTTATTTTAGATTTTCAACTTTACGATACTAATACCATTGTTTTGCTATACCTAGCAGATATTCATCAGTACCTAAGCCTTCTATCGTTATGATTGAGCGCGGTGGATCACGATATTTGTTTCTAGTGGATCCATTCGCGTGGAAACGCGGTGTATATTCTTGAGTTGTCTTCAGAGTCACTGGTCTGCCTCCTGGAGCTGTTTCGGGCCCTCTCCTCCTCCATGTAGTTGTAAAAACACATCTTCAGAATTCATCATCCTTTTATAGGCCAGGTCCTATATCTTCTAAATCATCTTTATGCATGAACAATTCGATTGCTGGCACTAAAGTCAAAAATTTATAGTGAAGCAAACGAAAATTTGAAATTTTTGGAACAACAACCTTCCTGACCACATACGAGGAAAAAAAGTTTCCATCGCAATTAGTCAGTTCACTGCACTTAAGAACGTATATGTAAAAAGGGCCTACGTCGAGCGGAGGCCCTTTTTGCGGAGACCATGATTTTTAGACGTTTCAGTTCATTGGCGATCTTTTTTTCTTTTTTTTTTTTTTATGGGATTTTATACATCTCTGTAAAAAAGGCCTCCAGGGAAAACACAAGAACATAACAAATTTTGCTTTTATTCCAAAGTCTAAAAATTCTCAAAAAGGTTCAAGTCAAAATAATAAAAGTAAAAATTTTTATATAAATATTGAAATAAGGTCAGGAAATTGAAATAAGCGTCCGAAAAGAAATTAAAAAAATAAAATGAAATGAAACACGAAATAAAGAAGAGTTTTGTCGGTAATTTAGAGGTACGCCGAGCAAATAGCCCTTATGTGCAGCTAAAATACTCGTTTAAAAAAAAATCATTTGGAATAATTTGAAGTTAAGATCTATCGGTTTTGATAAATACTCATCTCATCATCAGGCCTCTTTATTTCGTGTTTTATTTGTGTTTTATTTCATTTAATTTTTTAATTTTTTTTCAGACGCTTATTCTAATTTTTTGACTTCATTTCAATATTTATATAAAAATGTTTACTCTTATTATTTTGACTTGAACCTTTTTGAGAATTTGTAAACTTTGGAATAAAAGAAAAATTGAAAAAAAAAAAAAAATGATAAATATTCCTGTTCTAATCCTGATGACGAATTGAGTATTTCTCGAAACCGATAGATCTTAACTTTAATTATTCCAAATTATTACGTCTAAATTACCGACAAAATTCCTCTTTATTTTGTATTTTATTTCATTTTACTTTTTAAATTCTTTTCGGACGATTATCTCAATTTTTCTGACCTTATTTCAATATTTATATAAAAATTTTTACTTTTATTATTTTGACTTGAACCTTTCTGAGAATTTTTAGACTTTGGAATAAAAGAAAAATTTGTTACGTTCTTGTTTCCCTTTCAAAACTAATTATGATGTAACGTAGTTTTGAGGAGTCCATGCAACTTATCTCTTTTTCTCTCGTTTCCTTTGAACTCAATACTCAACAGATTGACAATGTAGGCCTATTATTGCATCTTATAAAAAAAGAGTTGCTCTTAAATTTTCGTTCTTCACTTTTTTTTATTAAACTTATTGGATATCCACTCATAACTTCATTCGTTTTTCTGTGTTTAATATTTCCTGGCGGATGCCCTTTCTACAGATACGTCCTCAATTAGTCAGCTAAAAGTCTAATTCAACTGGCCCAATTAGCCGCTGGCTGCCTGTAACTAAATTTCTGAATTTAATGATTGGTTACTTAGTGGCAAGCCTATCAAAACATCATCTTTGCTTGTCTGTTAGTAATTTTCTACAAAATATAATATCTCTTCTTCTCTTGTATACCTACTTGAACCGGGTGTCCGCCAGGATTGGTAACAACGCGCGCCTGGTTTCTTTTTAACATTCAAGATATTCTGCTAAGTACAAAAACGGTATCTACGCTAAATACATGGCGGTATAAGCAGGGAGAAGAATTGATGCAAAATTTGGAATTATTCTTAAATGAAGCGGAATAGAAGGTTTTGTTCAATATGTGACCTGCCATAAGAAAAGGATGCTCATTGCCCATTGGCGCAGGAACACCATTTCCCTCTGATTGGACATTTAATCAGAGAGAAATGGTGTTCCTGTCGGTGTGCAATGAGCGTCCTTTTCTCATCGCAGGTCACATATCTAGAATATATTATGTGTATATTTGTAAACGTCTCTTACGGGATGTCAAGAAGTCAAATTTGCTTCATCCAAGTGTCATTTCAATTTTTTTTCTCTCCCGTATACTGCCATAGTTTTGATACCTCTTACTCTTACAATCTTTCCCCGCTTAGTAAAAGTAAAGTGCAGGGTGACCTGAACGCTTCCCGACCTAAACGCAAACGTTATAGATGTACGAAATTCCTAAAACTTAACTGAGCCGAGTAATCGAGCCACATGTGCCGAAATGGAGCAATTTCCTAATATTCACAAGAATAATAAGTTGAATCACGATCAAAAATGAAATTGACGGACAAATAAAATGTTTTTGCGTCAGAAATCATTTTTGTATGAGAAAAAAGGAAATCACGATCGAAAATAAATTTCAAGTAAAATACAGAAAAATGTGACTTTTATTTCCACTGAAAAAAATTGCACTTTTGCAGCTGAGTGAAATCAATTTCGCTTCAACCTCAACAACAATGGGAAATTCCTTAATCCCTTTGACTATTATAGTACTTCGTTCCAAAAATTTCAACCAAACCAACTTTCTCATACCTACTAAATGTACGCAATCTACCAGCTGAAGATGAAGTTGAGCCGAGCGTATTCGGAAGATCGGATCGCTCTCGCTACCTTCGATCTTCACTGACGGAGCAGGTTAACTACCTTTCTTAATCCAGTCAATAATACACCCGACTGAAGAGTCAGGCTTCAAAAAATAAGTATTACGCCCCTAAAATGCGCCTCTCCACGGAAATCTTTAGTAAAAGGCGAAAGATTTATACGTACTGAAGAGACACCAGGGCTTGATACGAAACACCGAACCGAACGCTTATATGATGCCAACTCGCAACATTGTCTGCGAGTAGTCGTGCGTAGCTACCACACGGTCTTTCATACACACGTATACGGTATACCAGACTGAGTAAGCCAGCCCATTATTACCAGAGAATTTTTATTTTCTAAACTGTAGGCTTACTTCTCGTACTTATGTATCCCACCAAAAATTTTCGTGTAATTAAAATCGTCGTTTAGTAATCATCTCGCTTTTTTGTACGTCTATTTTTTCACCTATCGTTCAATTACAAATTATGCTTATAATTCGAAGACTTTAAAGTCGTGCAGTAAACTCGCATTTAAGTAATATAGGCCGCCAAACTCCACTGAATAATATTATACCAAATCTTTCACAGATTTTTAAGGAAAGCCAACTTCATCAAATACCGATAAAGAAAGTGATGGGCAATATTAATTACTGTAATATAAGTTTCCATTCATAGGTGACGACGAGTTTTATTTTCTACTTTTCTTATCATCTTTTCGTTGTTGTTATTCGCTCGTCACCTAAATATAGATAGCCATAGTCATACAATTTCTGTCTATTTTATTCCTTGATTTGTATGCCAATACGATATCCTGACCAGTTACTTTACGGCGCATTATTCTATTGAAAAATAATTACCTACTTAAAGTCTACGATCGCACTTTATAGGAAAAAGGGCTATTTCAATTCTTTTCATACATACGGTAGTTCTGATTTTCATTCTGTAATTACGATATTTCGCCTATTTCAGTATTTCATCAATGGTGATAAAGGTATAAAAGATATGAACAACATTTTTTTTATTTCTTTATTAACGAACTTCGTAATTATTGAAAATACAAAACAAACAAAAGAATGTAACGCGTATAGAAACAGAGTATCATAATTGAATAAATTCTAGACATGACTGGAATATATCTAGCCTACTTCAAAGAATGAATCAGAAATCAAGAAAAGTAAAAATTTAAAACAAAGAGCTACGGTACTGGGTACTCGCCATTAACCAAAATTTGATCTTATACAACTTGGGTAGTTTATAAAATTCAGAACAGGCGAGAACGAACGATAATATTCAAGTGAATAATTTGTAAAAATAATCAAACAATGATCGTACCGTAACCTATATCTCGACTTAGAGAAATATTCGACGCGAATTCATTACGTCCATCAGTGATAAACTTCGCAATTTCTTGTGATGGTTGTCTTTTTCTAAACTATGTATTCTCGTCTTGTTTCCATTTTCATCACGAAAGGTCTGTCTTCTAAGGAAGATCTGCTGAGTTGTTTCTGTAACTTCGAATAAACACGATTTCAAGATCAATTACTTTTAAATAGGTAGGTAAAAGATCTGAACATTAATCAGCGAGGATGAATAATATATTCACAATTGTAATAATACTATAAATTAAATTAGATACCTTCATTTTCCGCATTTTCTGACGACAATGATACCTTGTCAGAGAATCCGAGTATCTTTTCATCGAAGAATACTTGTTTCTGTACATTCGATTCGTGTATCGATCAGCTGATATTCTTGGCTATTTTAAAAATAAAATAATCTTATGAGAATGAACCATAATGCCTATCGGCAAATCATAGTGTATGTGAGATGTTACAAAATCATAATATGATTTTACGCAGTACGGTAACTAATCTATTTTAATAAAACTCACCACTGTCTCTTCTATTTTAACAGAAACTTTTTCTTTGATGACTGAATGCGTAGATTCGTTGCTATCATCCAACTTCACATCTTTAAGGTTACCTTCTCTGGTTGCATTTTGTTTTATTAATTGTCTGAAAAAATATTCTTAATTTAAATCGAGTATTATTTAGAGCGTAATTAAGACTAAAAGTAATTCCATTCAAAGATGAGTTACGTGGAAAACGATCAAGATCAAATTATTAATTAACCCAAGTATACCGGTAGGCCAACACAGTATTTTTAGCTCGTCTAAATACGATTGCACTTTTTTTTTCTCTCTCCGCTGACTGATAGCACATCTCTATAATTTTTTGTACCTAATATTCATTACCAAGCTAGGGGCCCATGAAATAATCTCGATACCGTAGTTGTTTTCTGTTTCTTCAAAAATACAAAGTATCAGTATAGGCCCTACTCATATTTCCATTATAATAATTACTTTCATTTCTGGTAACCTATTCTAATGAAAATCATACTAACTATTTACGGTATCATCAGTCTTTCACTGTTCTCGAATGTGGGCCTAATATTATACGTAAAGGATAATAATTACTTTATTAGTATTTTGACAGGTACCTACCTGGCTTTATTCTTGAGGATTATTTGAGCGTTAGGATAGTATCTAATTGCTTCATTTAAATCGTTTTTGCTAAGTACGAATAAACTGGAGAATCCATGAGATCTAAATAAAAATAAGATTTGAAAATAAAGAATGAAAGTAAATACTGATGATTATAAATAAATCACACTCAACGTTTAGATCTTGAATTTCGAAAATTGTAACAACCGCGATACCTACTTTGAATAATTATTGTACCGATTTTTCTTATATCTTTTTGATAAATGAGTTTCAGAATATTTTTAATGACGTCAAATTCAGTGCTTTTCTTTCTTCCTTCAAGAAAATTAAAAATGGTATCTTTGAAACCATATACATACCTAACATTAGCAGTTCGTCTGCAGTTGGTGTTCGCCAAGTTCAAGAGACTAATTTCTCCAAAAACGGAACCCTCGGTCAGAGTAGCCAATACTACTTCGTCATCTCCTTTTGTGGTAACTACCTGCACCTGTCCAGTTTTTACAATATACATTTCTTTACCAACTTCGCCCTGGAATAAGAAGAAGAAAAATATAAACAGAGGTAAAGAATAAGATACAAAAAGTAAAGAATTTTTCAAGGCCTATTTAAATTGAAAATAACAGTAATTTTTTCTTGCAGTATATAGTTCAATTACATTACAGTAGATAAAATATGAAATAAATAATTTACAATGCTGCAATAAAAATAAAAATTAATAATACGAAATGTCTGCCGTTTTCGAGGGTCATAGATGTCGATCAGATAGTTAGAATATATTTTATTTGTACCATTTTCAAAAAATTTGCTTTAAGAATGTTTAAAGGCGATCATTGTCGAACAAACTTGTCTTTATTCCATTTTACCTACCTACTAATTTGGTGGGCTAATCGATTCTTTTTTTTTCTTCTTGTTGACAACGCAACGCAACGTGAGAATATAATATTCATAAGGGAAGAAATGAGAAACCACAAAATATTGATTCATTTTTTCGCAAAAAATTTACTTTCTCATTTTTACAGGATACCCTCCGGTTATAAAGATCTTAAATCTCAGTTACAGCAATCGTAAAAGATGTCGTAAAGTTGGAGATATTTCTCTCTAAAATATAAAATTTACGCCTGGAATGTAAAATGAAACCCTTGTCTCTGTAAAAATGCAAGCTGAAGGAATACGCCTTTCTTTTCTATTTCTTCCTTTTTTTTTTTTTTTTTTTTTTATTTCTATTACGTTTATATGTGAGTCGCGTGGAAAAAGCAGAGCAAATACACTTTGGCTAATCTGGAAAATCTATATCATCTTTCTCATAAAGGATATCAACTTTCTAGTTTCACCCAATGTACTTGGTTGACTTTTACTCGTTAGGCCTACATAATGCGAGTGCAGCACAATTGATACTGATCCAGATTGTTCCTTTTTTTTTTTTTTGAATCCGTTGTTCTTTAATTGTTACTCTTTCCTCTTGAAGTTCGAAAATTATGATATGACTATGTGGTACTCGAAAAAATAAAATTTTACCTTACGACAAATATAATCTCCGGGTAAATACAGAACTGGTCTCAATTTTAGCACCAAATCACGTAGAAGAGCTTCGTCACAATCATGAAACAATTGAACTTTATTTAATGTTTTAATATGAACATTAATGGCAACGTCCGTTTTGAGCTTTTGGGGTAAAGTGTCCAGAATTCGACTTTCATCTGAAACATTTTCATCAATATTTGATTTTGTAGAATTTTTAAAACGACCTACATTTTAAACATTATTCGTGATTGAACTCTATTTTTTCTCTTTCGATAAAAATACGTGAGTATAGCAAAATCACTATGGAATTTGACGAATTTCAAAGACTCTTATTCTCGAAATTTTTAATTCAGACTTTTTTTTCCTTCTCTTTCTCTTCAGATGAGAAAATATTCTGTAATTTTCAACTCTCTTGAGCGTTGATTAAATTTTTTCGTCTTCTTTTAACACCAAGTTTTTTACATTCTCTCATTTTGGACGGGTAAAAACTGACTTCATACTCATAATAGTTATTCAGATTACCTATTTTAATTTCGATTTTCATGTCTTATTTTCTGAATTTTTGATTTACTCATTTAGCAAAGGAAAATCTGTAGAAACGTGTAGGTAATATATTAGACGTGCACCGAATAAAGACGTTATTCTCTACCTAGAGTATGTTGTTGTTCCCAAGTAAATGAGAACCATTGTTCTACGCGAGCTCTTATTCTGGGTGGAACATTCAGTCTTCGCAAATAGTCCAAAGTTTCGTCCATTAATTTCCGATACTCGGTTTGAGCTTTACTGGCAGTTGCGACAATATCTCTTATCTAGGATGCACAAAAAAATGAATTACTGGGTCAGGTCATTAGTATAGTTTCAACGACCAGATGCATTCGCTTTACCTGTCCTATTAAAATTGCAAAAACAAAAACTCCCATCAACCAACTGCAAGTCATGAATAAATATTCAATTTCATTGGACGGTCTGGGATTTTTTCCAATTGACGTAGCCGTTTTTGTGGCTCGATAAAAACATCGTATGTAACTGAAATGATAAAGGTAGGTAAATGGAAAGTTTTCTTGCGAATATTCTTTGGAAATAAGTTCACTAGGTACACTTACGCGTTACCCTCGCCATCATATACCCACGTATTCGACGCTAAACCTTCTCTCACGGAAACTTCGTAATATGCGCACGTATTAATATGAACTAAATATAACATGTAAGTAAGTGTTCTTGTAACTCGAACAACATAAGGTGAAGCTAAAATGTTATCGAAGTGATTGAAAAACTCCCAAAATGTTTGAATCTGCAACAAAGAAAGACGAGGCAAATATGTATTATGGGTACCGTAATAACTTTTGGAAGAGAAAACTTTGACGAGAAGAACGAAGATCGACGCTACCACGCACTCAAGTCGTCAGTTTCGCTTCTTTTTTCTTTTTTGTATAGGTAGAAGTTTTTTAATAATAGTAAAGAAAAGTGTAATGGGAACATGGCAGCACGAAGTAATTTGGAAATTTTGAAAATGAAGTCAAACTTTCGGTTAGACATTCTCTGTATCACAAGTATTAACTTTCACTGAATAGTACGGATATCTTGGAGTTTTAAAATAGGCACCTCATAGGTGGAAAGACGGTGTCGATAGAAAGAAGTTTAAATGTAAAATTGTGTCGTAGGTGTATTGAACTACACAGGAAAAAGTATCGGGAGTTGAATGGATTTAGGTAGGTCCGTTGGCAGAACGTTTTTTCAGGGGAACTATATGAAATGGTATACCTTAATATATACCATTTTTTCAATGGTAATGAAGAATTTCTTTGCGGGGGGGGGGGAGCACGGCTAAAGGCCTGGATTAAGGACCGATCCATGCTCTTCAGTTTTACCGATAATCTTTCGTGATATAATATCGCATTTCAAGCAACATGAAGAACACAGCGAGAGCTTCCAGAGTCAAAACAAGATATTTTTTCCTAGCAATTTGCGCGAAATCGTTCCATAGTACTGCAAATCTTTCCGTTGGCCAGTGTGTCGTTTTCATAAATCACTTTCTTCGACTCGAACAGAAAAGTACTCGCTATTTGATAAATGCACACGAAGCCGAGATGGGGTTTGATCTCGACCCACCAGGTCCGTGCTATAGAAAGCCGTTCTATATGTACCACTATAATAAACCAAAATTGCCGCCACTCAAAACACCAAGGCCTGTAGATTACCAAAAGGAGCCGACCATACCGATCAAATATAATAATGCGACCAAAATGCGAAACAAAGTGATCAAGGAGTACGCGATGCGCGATCTGAATCCGTTCGTCGATTATGCTAATCTTTCACACGAAACGGTTAAAACGATAACGGAAGATCCGAGTTACCTTCCCCGGGACACGAAGACCACGCAGTACCGATACAAATACGTCCGCGACATTCCCGTAGTATCATGCCGCTTCACCGAGCACGTAATGATGTTCCGAAAACCTCCGTTCAGTTTCGAGAAACCAGTCGAGGCTGGTACCGTATGCGGACGATACAAGATGCGCAAGATGATGCTGTACGAGCCCCCTAAACATTACGACGAGGACGTTGATGACGAAGGATCATCGGAATTCTTGCCGAGTATTCTACAATAGGCTGAAGATAATGGCGCGTCAACAACGTAATCGAGATGGTCAAGTTTTTTATCTGGCCCATTTTATTACGTTAATCTAATTCTTGTGGAAAATTCTTATTTGTACGGATCCCTATTACAGATTTTTTGGGCCTAAGATGATTTTTTATTGTACTTTCTGGTAGCATAGGTGTAAAGTAGGAGGAGCTAGTATAGCAGAAACCTTATTGTGTAACCTTGATATTCTAGTGAAGCCTTTACTTTCTTTTCGCTTATAGAATTTATACAGACTAATACAGTGTGCCTCTCCCCACTGCCTTGGATAACTCTCCGGGTCAGGAGCGATTTTATTGGTGGCTTCAGAGATTTTTGTGGCAGGAAAGATTTGATCATATTATGACAGCTGTGGAATTTGCTCGCATCGAGTTTGGATTCTTGTAATGCACTGTTCACAACGTAAATTCTTTCGATTCCAATTAACAATTGTCCAATGAATTCCCGGTGTACGTACACGTCACGATTACACTTTGAACACATTGACCAGACCGCGACTTACAGAATATTATGAGAAAAAAAAATCACTCATACCCCATCGTAAACGTCTTTCTAAGTGAGATAAAATCCAGTGAACGAATGGTAAAAGTTTTGGTCAGAGTTCACAATCAGAAATGACTTTTTTTTAGAATTTTATATGCTTATAGGAGTGTACTATTCTTGAAAAAACCCTCACGGTTTGGACTACTCGTGAGAAAACCGCCAGATTTCTTCGTCACGCTGACCTTGGTCTATTTTGAGGAATTGGAAAAAATTTCTACCTGCGCTGTTTTGGGCCTGTATCCTAAGCCTTCATTATAGTACGTCCAACATACAGTATACTAGACTATACTAGGAGTGACATGAAATTAGACGCTTCATACACTATAATATACTAGGCTATAATCAGCTCATCCTACACCCTACTGTACCTTGTTTTCTCTACACTGAGCCTAACACAAAGTTTACTAGGCTTCACTTTTGAGACATATGAAAAATTTCGACTTTTGCTACTTTATTAGTGGGCTCATAATATACCTGGCTAAATTAAGTTTAGCTGCTTAACCCAACATACTCTTAATAATTATGCAGTAAATTAGGGCCAGAGACAGCGTTGGGAGAAGGGGGCCGTAGTATGACGTCATAGGTCTATAAGAGGCTGTCCCAGCGGTAAGGTGAGACGTCAGCTGGTTTGCCTAACGCAGAATATTAGGATTATACTAGGCTATAAGAAATACTGGTGGAGGGGCGCTACTACGACGTCATCATGACTGAGACAATACGCCAAGTTTGTATATTAGGCCAAGTGATACTGGTGAAGGGAGGGAGCGGAGCGTATGAGTTCAGAGCGAGTAAGCCCTTCAGCTAGTGGAGCATGCATAACACAATTACCACAGGAACCCAGACGGGCTGAAATACGTCAAAATGGTCGAAGAGATCGTGGACCAAAACTGCTGTCAAGTTCTACAGTCAGGAAAAAGGACTGCGATGGAGCCAACGTTGCAGTCACCGATACGGGCGGAGATATCCATGAATTATATGGAAAGAAGGCATGGAAAAACATTAGGTTACGGTGCGGTGACTCCCTCTAAACTAAGAAGAACATGCCATGAAGAAGAAACCGCCCCCTTCCCAAGAATCTGCCGGACAAAATTGAATTGACGTATCTGCAAAATGATGACCAGTCAAATAACATTTCTTTTCCCCCGTCGTAGTTGATATCATTCTCGAGGGCGTACAGCAGAGATGACAAAAAATCACATACCTTCTTCTTTTACAGACCCCCTCCTCTCCCAATAAATCGTTACGAGGAGTCGCTCTTCAAGAAAGTAGCGACACCGCACCATTGTCAAGTTCAGAAACTTGATCAAGATACGTGGATGATATCTTGAGTGGTAGGACACTGATAGGTAGGTGGCCTAATTCCTTCTGGAAAAGAATGCGCTCAATCACAGCCGACTTTAATTACAGGCCGGAGTGGTGATTTACTTGACAACAGCGCAGGCTAGAAAAATATAGATTTTCATGAAAAATTCGAGAGAATGAAAGTTGTTGCCCTTGAAATTTTATAGCTAAAAGGGTTGACTTGAATTTTTCGCGAGAGATGCATTTTACATGTAAAATTTTCACCTACTGCGCAGTTGCCGGTTTTACTATTCCGGCCTGTAATTGAAGTCGGCTGTGGCTCAATGAAAACATTAAATATTCATCGTGGAAAAGGGCAACGAGACTATCAACGATTTGAACCTAACATTCACACTGCATACCAACAGGATACGTTGTAAGTTTTGCAACTGCGAGCGGGGAACCCGCAAAATCCGTATTCCACTGCGGAAGGTCTTTCAAAAAGTAGGACATATAGAAAATCCTATCTTATATAGCTCGAGAGTCAAAATCTTTCCAAGTCCCCCTCTTATCGTATAAAGCTCGAGAGTAAAAATTATTCCAAGTTCCTCTCCTGTCATATATAGCTCGAAAATCTTCAATTCCTCCCCCCCCCCCATCATATATAGCTTAGAAGTCCAAATTATTCCAAGTCCCTTCCCACCCACCAAATGTAGCTCGAGAGTCGAAATTTTTCCAAGTACCCCCCCCCCCTCTCCGCGACGTCATCAATCTTGGACCGCTCGCGGACGAAAATTTCCTGAAAGTACCCTCAACAAAAGGAATAGCGGGTTCCCCGCAAACAAGATCTTCAGGAAGCCAACGCATACTGACACTATCATCGCAAACGACTCCTACCAACACCTCAGGCACAAGTTAGCGTCGATTCAACATTATTGTTAGGGAATAATTTCTTTTCTGAAAAACAATGAAGAGAGGAGGAGAGAAATTGAGATAGGAAAGCAGTCTGGAGGCGTGGTTGAGGGAATCGTTGGGAAAATGGAAGCAAAGAAAAGAACCAATAACTGCACAGTGAGATAGCTTGCTCCAGATCAGCACCTTACAAAGGAACAAGGAGTTAAAGGCATTCAGCGGTTATTATATGAATGTACAATGGAACTCACTAATGGCGAAGAGGATAAGCTATATAACCAGACTTCGGAAAAGGACAACGGAGCTCAGTTGCAAACAGCGCGAAGTCATCTAACTTGGTGAACTGGGAGAAAGTTTGACATCAGGAAAAAGGAGCACAAAACATTGAGGGAGAAAGAAGATAGGAAGTCACTGTTTGGCAAACAATGCCATAAAGAACAGCACAATATTCAAAGACGTATTTATCCAGAAAACCGTATGAAGAAAAGAAAACTTTGGGAACAGATGGAGATTGCAAAGGCAAAGAAGGGAAAAGTCAGCCTCTTGAACAATGCAGTCACGTTTGACAGTGGGAGATTGTTCGGCTTAAGAATTGGACGAAACAGAAAGAACAGAAATGATCAATAAGATGACAGCAAACCTGTAGCCAATAGAAACGAAGCACCTAGGAAAATGAACCAATCACAAAGCAGTATTATTGTAGCCAATCAGATTACAGTATTATCCTATAAAAACGAATATTTCCAGCCTTGTTCTACAGTAGCGATGCAACTGATGATGGATTAACACCCGAAAGCAGAGGTGCCGACTTCGAAAAATTATTGGGGGGGGGGGGCAAAAAGTGTCATGCCCCCCCGAAGTCGGCGCCTATGCCCGAAAGTATTCTTGTAAGCTAATTTTAATGAAGTAGAATAGTACGCTTGAGATATTTTTTAATTTTTCAAAATTGTTATCATCACGAAGCGAGCTACCTTTAATTGATCCTTAATCAATTAAAAGGAGTCCATGAATTTGTCCGAGCGAAAATTGACCGACAGAACTACACCAAGATTGGGAGCGAACGAGCGGAGCAAGTGTAGAAGTAACCAGGGATTTCATAGGCGATAACTTTGGGGGTACTACGGAGCTCGAGCACTCCTCGAGATTTTCCAAGGGATGCTGCGCACCCCTTGGAAAATCTCAGAGGGGGAAACACGTACGTGCGAGGCGCGAATTTTTTTGCCTCCCTCCCTCTAAATTTACTTCGAGCACCCCTTGGGAAAATTTTAAGTTGCCACCTATGGGGGACCTTATGGTAAACATGGAACATGATCTTTATTTATTTGGCTCCGCCAGAAAATTTTTATCACATTAAAGAAATTAAGAGCTTACTTTTAGAAGTCTTGGTAACCGGAGCATCGGGCTTATTGCACCATTGATGAAATATAATAGATTTAACGGTAGTAAAGACAGCATATCCATCTGGCCAAAACAAGTAGACAGAATGTTATACAAATATAGTACAAGAAATTTCATCCGGAGAAATAATTTATTACCTTGAATTGCAATTTTTGAATATAATTTTTACGTGTCAATTTTGGACTTCGCACCCAGAAACCGTCTTCTAAGTACATGACGCGTGGTTTGATAAATATTATATCGACAAGGTAGAGAAAATCCATAGAGTAATCCACTATCAACCACATTGGTGTATTTTCTTTGGTTTGGTAGGGAAAGGTTACCCTCAAAGGGATGACCCAGCAATTATATAAATACGCTATCGTTACGAGGCACAACCAAAAAATGTAGAAAAAACCTGAGAAAAGAACAAAATAAGATTAAGAATTTTTGAAATACTCGCAAAACACCTTGAAGTGAAAGCTTACTTTGAGGCTCTATGACAAGTGGAGAAGGTACATCACTGGTATTTGTGTACACGTCGTAAGTAATAGCGTCCTTAGAAAGTAAATCCTGCGACGAGTTTTTTTGAACATCGTGTAATTTTTTCGACACCGATAACGAATCCGCTTGGCATAATTCCGGGCCACCATTATTATCTGTAAGGGAGAATGGATTGGTAGCATGAAACTAGAAAAAATGTACAAGTTCGGATCTTACTTCAGAGCATTATTTTTTCCCATCTTTTGGGAGCCCCAAAAATCTGGTGTAAGCCAAAAATTCTCATCAAGGAAAAACCTTCACTAAAAATTATATCATTCTAAACTCCACTCCTCTATAAAATATAGACACCTTAATATGCCGATTTTACTCTTACAAGGACTATCTTTACAGCATTTTTTCAAAAACTTTATTTATCGCAGGCATAAAACATTTATTTTCATTTTTTCTCTCTCTCACTTGATAACTCTTTCAGAAATTTGAAAGACCCGAGCGTGTTTCATCGCTATTTCAAGACTAACAATAAACGAATATCGTAAATTTCATTACGTATACTTACTGATAGAAAAATACGATTGCGAGAAATCAGTGCGTAATCTTACTTTCCAAAATGTGCTACCAAAATTTCTTATCAGTTTTTCGAAGTGTCTAGAAATAAAGCCGCTTTCCGATTCTTCTTTATTATCTAAACTGTAAAAAAAAAATACGCGTCACAAATTAACGAGGGGCTGTTTTAAGTACATTCACCATAATTAATACGTCCGAAAAATGAAATGGGCGGAAAATGTATATCGCGATATGAAATATGATATCTGAAAAACGCGACTTCAATTCCCCAATGACTGGCACGTAAAAGTTAATTATGATGGGTACCTCGTGATGCCATTTTTATAGCGTGTATTCTTGTCTGATTAAAAAGTTTTGTTAACTAAATGGAAGCCAAATGGGTACTCTGCAGTAGAAGCCTACGAAAAAAAAATCAATATTTGGCCAAACAAAATAGCCAAAGCGAATTCGAGAAGGGTTATCTAGAGGAGGTCTGCCAAACGGTATCCGAAGCGTAAAGTGAACTTACAACGTATCGCTCGAACCAGCCAAGCCATGATCAGTGGTCCTAACGGAAGGACTGCTCGGATAAGTTCTCGAACAATTATTTTCAGATAGAAGAGTTTCCAGCGTACAATCGGATCTCCCAAGAGATGCGCATTTGTTTCCTTCATCCATTACATAAATGACGGAACAATCTGAAACAAGAATTTTCCATTTTTCAAGACGCTCATCACGCTGTATTTCATTTCAAGCCTATAATAAGTTACTCACTTTCATGGTGTCCGGTATTCTCTCTCAATACTTGACGATTAAAGGAAACTAGAACGAAAGTTGGAAATACATTTCCGAGATCTTGAGTTATCTGAGTGCGTGAAATCGGCGCATTCTGATATTCCGATAAAAAGCAGCGTATGCTTTCACGGTAATATTCCTTCTGGAATTATTCAATTACAACAATAGAAGAAATTTAATATTATGTACGATTACAAAACCAGAAAAGATGCGGCACAAAGATTAGGAAAGCATGCTGTTTTTTCAAAACTACAAATGTATCCCACCGCGTCGGATGACTACTTATCCGCCTATTTCGGAGGATTTGTAATTCCAACTGCATTATAGGTAATGATCTAAGAAAACGCGAATGACTTTTTCTCGACATGTACGAAGTTACTGCGTTTGTTTTTTCAGAAGATGGATGTATAATTTCTTAGATATAAGCTTCCTATTTCTTATAACATTAAAGGGCGTAAGCTTTGACTTGAAAATTACCACTCGTCAGCCTCGAAACGCACTTTCATTGGTGAGGCTACAGAAATGAGGTTTTGAGACAGCAAAAATACTTGGTATGAATTCTATAGAGGAAGAACGTGATGGGAAAGTTCCGACTGAAAAGCAAAGGAGGAAGGGTATAGTGTAACTACAATAGGAGAACTAGGAAACATTTCGACAGAAGAATACAGAAGAAGATTAAAACTTGAGAAGCAACATCTGCTTCAGAACAGAGGTACAATTCGCTGAGCCAATAGATCTGAGTTCTATGCTACCATTTAACTTTCATTTGTGACCTGCGATGAGAAAAGATGCTCATTGCCCTTTGACAGAAACACCATTTCTCTCTGATTAGAAACCCAATCAGGGAGAAATGGTGTTCTTGCGCCAATGGGTAATGAGCATCCTTTTCTCATCGCAGGTCACATTTATGTTTTGTTATTTCACACATCCGTATCTACTCAGGAAAATACAATTTTTTTTCTGAGTAGACACGAATGTGGTACATCACATACCTATAATTTTTTTAGAATTGTACCTCTGCCAGGACGCGAGAACGAACGTTAAAATGTACGTAAAAAATTGTTTCCACAAAAATTACCGACGAAAAAATTTTGAAAAAATTACTACAATTTGCGCGTTAAAAATACCTGCCCATATTGGTAAAGTACTTGATAATCGGATAAAAATTGCCTAAGATATGAATTTTGTAATAATAAACACATTTTTCACCATATGTCGTGATATTTGTATTATAAGGCTAAAATTATTATTTTATTAGGGCACAGACACGTAATAAAGATTTTCCAGAGTCCGAACAATAAGGTAAATAAAGTAGAATAAAATAAATTAAAACCGCAAAACCCACGAACGGGAAAAACAAAAACGTGACAAAAGGACAAAAGGACAAAAAATAAAAAAATAATAAAAAATAAAAAAATAATAAAAAAATAATAAAAAATAAAAAAAAAATAAAAAAATAATAGAAAATAAAAAATGAAAAAAATAAAATAAGTGCTTATTTATTTTATTTATTTTTCATTTATTCTATTTATTTATTTATTTATTTATATATTTTATTTGTTGTCCTTTTGTCGCGTTTTCGTTTTTCCCGTTCGTGGGTTTTGCGATTTCGATTTATTTTATTCTACTTCATTGACCATAATATTGTCGGGACTCTGGGAAATCTTTGTTACTTGTCTGTACCCTAATTAAATAATAGATACTATGATGGCGCGTACTCATGAGGATTTAATCGACTTTATAAGGCTAAAAATCTGAAACTTGGGGAAAAATTCTTTTTTATATTGAGAAACATTCTCTCAATGCTAAATATTATGAAATTTGGCTCCGGGGCCGATCCACCCCCAAACCTAGCTTTACCATTTTCGTCTAAGATCTTGAAAAGTTGTTAGGATTTGGTATTGACAATTTATGATTTGTTAAAATTAGTTAAATTCGGTCCGAAACCAAATAATTTTTGTCGAGAAAACTAAAAAACGCTTCCTTTTTTTTTTTTTTTTTTTTTTTTTTTCTGACAAGTCTCATACCTTTACTAAACCCTACCTCTAATTCGAAAATCTATGAGTCGCTTGGTATCAGCTAAACCATAATTTCAGCCTGCTAAGGACGTCAAAAAGTAGGCGTGCCTTATAAATGTATGACGTCATCTCGTATGAGACATGAAATATGATCTTTATTTACTTGGCGCTACCTGAATATTTATTCAAATGCCGAATAATGCCAGAAATACAACATTTAAATGCCAAAAATTTTCATTTTTAGTGCCGAAAAATCCGGGGTTCGGCTATAAGCAATTTCGATCAAAAATCCACTCGAGACCAACGGAAAATTAACTTCTCGAAATTGCAACGTTCGTTAAAATCAACTACATTGGTGTCGGTACCAGATTTGAAATGGGCTCGAATTACGTCAACTTCAATTTAACTCACCTCCCCCCTCTTTAAATTAGGAAACTTTGCAACCACACTTAGAGTTGTGGACTCGGAGTGGGTAGATCGGGACCATGAGGACAGGTGGATTCAGGGTCGTTCAACGTGCTAATGATTTTCTCATGATCGTTTGACAGGAAGTTTGTGATGCAAGGAGAGACAAAATGGTGAAGCCGGATATCGTCGAGAGCTAGGCAAAAAAGTGTTGAACAGATAGACTGCCAGTCATGCAGTATCAGTTAGGAGGGGTTGAGACGGGTATGGCCTATTCTGAGTCGGGTTAGGATGACTTTTTCGCGTTGGGAAGGGCGGTTTAAAGTAGACAAAAGATTTGGAGCTTATAGAAAAATAAGGCGGACTAGAAATCACAACGGGAATAGAAAAAGAGGAGCAGTAAAGGGAGCAGTAATCGGATTTGAGATCATACGAGGAGAAGGAATCAGTCATGGAAGGTGCGGACAGTGACTGCTTTGCGACGAGGGTCATGTTCCTCAAAGTGGATGTGTCCCAATATCCATAGAAAAGAGGTAGGAGGATGAGGGAGAACCTAAAAAATGTATAGGACGATAGGATTGGCAGAATGAAGATCTTGGACAGACGGTAAGAATGAGACAGAATCAGATAGTATAAAGAATTCGCGAGGAGGAGAGAAGGGGGAGGCGGGTGAATTTTATAGTGGTGAGTTCGACGGTGAATATGAAACTGAAGTTTCTCATGCAGAAAGACGACATGTTACTCTGAACGGAGACCTGCATATTCAGATCTGGAATTTGGATCCAAAACTATAGCAGAGAAGCTGATTTTGTTGACATGTTGTTTGTGTATGAGGTTAGCTGTTCTGGGAACTTCAATAAGATCGAGACAAATTTCAGGGATGGAGGGTGGTTAAAAGAATCGGAAGTAAGGTCTCCGTTTAAAATGAAGCCCTAAATAGGATTGAAGCGATAGAAGGGGTGAATTACGTGTGCTTACAGCATTCGAAAAGATGGAAAGATTTGGGTGTTGGGCTGTTAAGGTCCAAAGAATTAACGTGGAGAGGGAGAGGAGAGTGAAGGACTCGTGCCTAATGGGTCAAGGGCCAGCCGAATCCCGGAAGATTGAATAGAGCCCAACAATTCTATAAGGTTGTTTTTTTGGAGTGGGTGCAAATTGGATTTCAAGTTGATTTCGAGTCAATCTCTCCAAATTTCCGATCGACATGAAATCAACCGCTATATTGCGATGATTAACGGTCGATTTGCGGTCTTCTGCACGGTTCGACTTTGAATTGACCTCTAATTAATTTCGAGATCGTAAATTTTTGCTTAAAATCAATTACAAGCCGACTTCGATATCGAATCCACATCAAGTCGAATTAGTTTATCCAATTTTGACCAATTTGTCACGTCCACATGTCGTCAATTTTTCCAGACATGATTGGAACGCGGTTCCTTTGTCTACAAAATTCTTTTCGAAGGCTACTCACAGTTTTATATAGTTTTAGATTAGTCATTGATTTGACTAAATAATGATCCTGACAAGTTAATCCCCAAGAGGACAATCTGCTCTCCCAGCATCCGAGCATAAGCCGTATATCGCAATATAGTAGTGAGGAGACTCAGGAGAGCAGCCCTATATTACAGAACAGCATCAGAAGGGCTTTTCAAAAAGAGTCTAGAGGAAATGACCACATATGATGGAGTCGAGAAGCAGTCCTGTACCAGTATTTCAAGTCTCGGAGACTTCCGATGAAATGATCACATGTTAAAGTCGAGAAGAGCAGTACCTCAGCAAAGGTGCCGTGAGGCCATTTTTATGAAGATGATTCTTCCTATTCGTTTTAGGGGGTCCCTTATAATTCAATTTTTTTTTTTTTAGCTACAAGAAATTGAAGTTTGTGGGGGGTTTTTTCATTGGCCTAGGGGGCTCACGGCACCCCGTCCTCCTTGGCATACCATGATCTTTCTCCTAGTCTCATAAGTCATACGCTCTTCTCTTTAGACGAGAAGGTATACAGCATTCCTGTCACAACGCTGCAACTTTACTTGCACACAATCTATCGCACTCTGCCGACGAATTTCATCATGAGTTATATACTTTTGATAGTGCTATCACCTTATCTGAGTCTAGAATGCTGAAAAGATGTGTTCATTCAGACCTAGCCTATTTATAACTAAATAGTCCACTACTTCAAAGCTCCTAGTATCAACCGAATTTTTCAATGTAAAGACAAGTACCTCGATGTTTTTTACACGAGATAAATTCTCCCGTTTCAAAGACGAAATTAAAGGAGAGTCATAATTACATCCTTCCGAGAAAAGGTAGAGAAAAACTTGAGTCTATAAAATTACAATCTTTATTCTTTTACCTAACTGATGGAAAATAATTTGGCTAACAGTGAAGCATAATTTCGTTTCTGTCGATCTTGATTCATCTAATTAATAAGAATAAGTCATCGCGAGTTCCTAAGAGTCATTTGCACAAATAAGAGATCAAGATGTAGGTCCTCCCCATCGCGCAGTCATCTACTTAATTTTCCAATTTCTAAAAGTAATATAGGTCAAGCTACATGCCCCTATACCTTTAGTAAATGCAATATCAAAGAACATAACCACGATTTCAAATTTTCCATGCGATGTCAGTCTCGTTTTCCTCTGGCAGTGTCACCAACTGACACAGAATAGGTGCTCGCCCAATCATTCGGTACTTTATGAATTAAGTGAAATTTGACTTATTGTTTTGTCTCCTCATTAGGTAGGTTATGAACAATATGTGATCGAATAAAGATCCACTGTCCTGCATTTCCACCTCGATAAAAACTTCGACACTTCGTAACGATTATGTAAAAAGTGAAGTGTCACGATGTCTTACGTATTTTAATAACTACGTATTAACTGAGGTACATTCACTAAATCTCGGCAAGCTACCGAACAATTTTAGTTTCGTCTATTATTTCTAGGCACATTGTCGAGTGTATCTCACATATCATAATAGGCTCTAATCTTCGGTATTGGAACTTTCGTTTGGAAATTCATCCGTCGTCTATCTTTATTTACATAATATTTAACTTTTCTTCTACGTTGTAAAAATACCGAGATTTCATTCGCACTCGATTGTTTGTCTTTCTCGTCGAATGAAAACGTAAAATAGAATAAATCTTGGCTCGCGGTTATGAACTTCGTAGCATAAAATAAGATTACAGGGGGTAGGTTATAGAAACGAATTCATCACAACATTGATCTAGTACAATGACCTTTAGAATATTGTCTCATTAATTAAAACGAATCGTCATAAAGTTATTGTATAGTCTCTACGTTTGGGACGCTTAGGTATACGAAGTATGAAATTAATATTAACCTCAATGAACAGCCCTTACCTTGTGCTCTTGACATGGATTTTTCATTCCTTAACAACCTGTACAAACGGTTCATTTGAGATAATAAATACCAACAATATTTTCAAATTTGATAAGTACAAAGCATGAATGAATTCTGTACGATGATTGTTTGGAAAATTACGACCTGAAAATCGATGACGTACACAGTGTTACCCGCGAGCAGCAAAATGAAATCTCGGCACGCGAGCAACGAAACCAAAAGTTAGATAGACTTTCAGCTTTCGTCGCGCTGTACACGGGGATGAAAGATAGAACGCTGGTGGCGCAGACGCGCGGCCTGCGAAGACCCTGACTGCAATTCACGACAATGATTACCTACGAAGCTTCCAGAATTGGTCGAGCAAATTTCGCCAATTGGCGCCCTTTTTAATGATGCTTCCTTTTAAACAATCTCGACCACTCGATGTCGACAAAGGAGCAACGCATCATTAAAGTGCATCTAATGGAACTACACAAGATCGAGTGTAAATTATATTGTCTCAGAAATATGGCGTTGAATACACTCTTACATAATACTGCTCTCAGCTGGAGAATCGTAGACAGCGTTTTCAAAAAATTCGTCACCTTGCCGTAAGATGAAACCGCGATTCCGACACCGGCACTATCATAGTCTCGCCAGGAGACAGAAGAATCTACTCCATTATCGAGCGTACCGGTAGTGTATTTTCCCATTAGTACGTCTATGATGATGATACCCTTCCTCTCGAATGGAAGAGGGATTAATTAGGCCACTATATATAATTATTACTCTCTGCCTCAGAAGTAATTATCGGTTTTACGATTGTGAGAGTGTCTGTTTTACGTGAGCGATAAACTTTTGGAATTTGGTATGGATTGGTTTCGAGTAACCGTAAGTACAGTCACCTATTAACTTTTACAGTACTGTTAAAACAACGTACCTTTGAAATTTTAATAATATCGATTTAAAGGAATTTATATGCCGCATATAATCTAGAAAAACGAATGAAATTTGGAAGGTACCGTTCCCTTTTGAATAGAAAAGGAAGTAAAAATCTTTCCGACATTACATCTGAGTCGTTGGGACACATATAAAAAAAAATTCACAAAAATTTTTAATTTCATATTCTGCAGGAGAGTATGACGTATAAAAAATTTTGAAATTTGGATTTAGTAGAGAAGAAGGGCCAAATAATTTAAAGACATGACTTTAAAAAGCTCCAGGCAGCGGTTGGCGACCCATAACTCGCCTTTCAGTTCAGGAATACTAATTGGTAATGCAATTTTGGAAGATTTTCTGCACTACTCTACAGAAGCTCACGACGCTTGCACGGAAACAGGAAGTAGCTCAAATCAAAGAAAGGTTGTCGACCTCTGCTCCAGAGGAGAAGAAGGGCTTAAACAAATTTAGAATTAAACTTCCGACCGAGTTGTACTAGTGCTCGAAATTTGAGAGTTCGAGCAAATCTTTAGATCTAATGCAACTTGGGGTCAAAAAACACTAGCAGCTCAAGTCGTTATTGCTGCTTGCAAGGTCTCTCTCATTAATTAGGTTGATATCTACCAAGGAGCAAAGGATATAATTATTTTACAGAAAATTTTCCGGTTTTGATAATCGTTTAGGATCGATCGTTTAATATGTAAACCGGATACGCTCAAAAGTCAAAATTTTGCAAGTCGTATTGTCCCCATATTTTTTTTTAGGTTTGTTATACTGCTTTAGTCTAACCATAAAATTTTGCCAGAACGGCTCGGAAGTCGGTGTTTTCCAAACTCCCCAAAACTGGCTCAAAGCCCTTGCCCGTTTTGGGACCATAATTTACTGTTCTTATAATCATAAGAGCTTCAAAAACAGAATCTCTTTCAATCCCCCTCCTCGTTTATATACTCGGAAGTTGAACCCCTTCTTCATAAACAATCGTCAAAAGTCGCACTTTTTCAAGCCCCCAAATCAAGTCAGAGCGCCTCTCGTTTTCCGGAAGGATAAAGCATACATATATGATGGACCACGGGAGTTTGTTTTCTCCTAGCCCCTTGCCCCTTTCTATTACTAATTTCCTGCTGAAATATTCTGAAGATGATGTTGTATGATAACTAGAAATTTTAATATTATTTCTGAATTCTGATAAGGTAGCCTAAAGAAATTTAACTTAAAATTGGCACTCCTTAATATTGGAATCAACATCCCTTTCTCTCTTGTATTCAAAAATTCGAGGGCTAATTACATAGAAAAAAGAAAATAATATGGAAGCCGGGGGGGGGGATATTCCATTGTTCAAAAATTTTTTCCTCGTTTCGCTCGGAAAATATAATTAAATCAGACAATCTCAGTCTTTTTTTGAGGTTTTGGAAGGGGATATGTCCCCCTTATCCCCCCCCCGTAAATCCGCGCCTGGAACATAAAATTGAAAAATCGGTGAATCTGTCGAAGACGGGCCACTTAAACTAAAGTATTTAGCATAAAAAGGGTTCAACATTCAGTCAGTGGAAGGCTTGACCCATCTTCGGCAATAGAACCGAAAAATCATGGAACTTTAAAACGTATCTTCTTCTTCTTCCTCTTGTCGCCTTCTTTTTTCAAAGGTTAGCCATCCATATGGCTATTCATAGATATTTAAAATTCAGAGGAGGAATGGCACCAAGAGAGATTTCAACTCGACATACATTTAAAAGCAATATGAAAGTTGGAGATAATATAAATTCAAGCTTTCAGTAACCACAGCTTTTCCAAATATTAAAGCTCAATTTCTGAAGAAGGAAATTTCGAGGTTTAGAATTTGCAGAATCTTGAGATTGAAGATCTGTGCAGAGAGAAATAAGTAGAGATAAGATGTATGTTCTAGCGCAGTGAAGCGCAGTGGCTAATTTCTCTTATTTTTCATTAAATTTTAAAAACCTCAAGAAGAAGCAGAGGGAGCAATTTCTCTCATTTTGAGGTTAATTTCTCTCATTTTTCATTAAATTTTAAAAAATCTCAAGAAGAAGCAGAGGGAGAAATTCTCTCATTTTGAGGTCAATCTCCACCTTTTTTGGTATAAGAAAATAAAATTACCGCACAAACGTTCCGAAAACATTCATACATCATTTTACTCGTTTCTCATAATTTTTTCAGAGAAAATCACCGATTTGGTATAAGAAAATGAACTTTTTAAAATTAGACTGCATATTCATTCTGACTTGTATTTCTTCAGAGAAAATCACTGATCTGGTATAAGAAAATAGACTTTTTCATCAAATTTCATAAAGAAAATCAGCAAAACCGGTGCCCTGTGCCAGGTATTTCCACTTCTTTTTCTTTTTTTCCTGGCACAGAGCACTCGGAAAATTCGCACACATATGCGATCGTTCATATGCATACGAATTTTTTTTTCAATCGAACGCGACGAAACCTTGTAGGTGGGTATTAAACCGCCATCGCTTCGTACATCCGATTACTCATAGCTATAGCTGGGCCCATACTATAGATATGAATAATCGGACATACGTTCGGGTATACTGAACCATCACGTCGCACTTACTGCATACCAGAGTAAGAACCACGAGTATACTGATTTTACACGTCATACTTATCGCATACCGGAATAAGCAGACTGGTTGGCGGGGTGCGCACATACTCTACGAACAACGCTACGAGACGAAGCCATTAATTACGTAAGAGTACCCGCCAACAATTTTATTAAAATTCTATGTTCGTATATATACACGAACAATCTCGACTCGGAATTTTGTCTGCGAGTAGGGAGGTGACATAATTGAACTTTAATAAAGATGACAGTAAATTAGGTAGTCGCCTGCACATCAAAAAATATTACCTCATCTTACCGTTCACTTCATGAGGTCAACAAGAGAATTTTTTTGTAGAAAAATCGTGTTTTTTTCTATCATATTAATGACGAATTTCACCATTTTTCATCAAATTTTCAAAAATTAACTCAAAATCAGTGAAAATAATTTTCAACGATTTAGGAACAAATTCTCTATTTGGTACACATTTTTAGTTTTTGCTGGTACGCACCATTTCAATTTCTCTATTTTCTACTGCCATATAATTCTTTGATTTTAGATATGATGAAATCAAAAAGAAAAAAACATTGTTGAAATGTAACTGGTTGATATTTTTGAGATATCTTTATTAGTTCAATTCATTAATTTTATCACGTCTAACAGCATAAAGAGTTGTCGCGATAGTGATAGTATCATTGTCATTTATGCCGTATTTTCTTAAAGCCGACTCAACATCCTTTACTGTCATGTCTACCAAAATATTGTGGGTCGCACTCGAAGATTTTTTATAAAATATCCCCGCTGAACGAGCAATGAGATCGTCATTATAACCTTTTGAATATTTTAAATGGTTTTTGAAGGTAAGGACTTTCGCGTCTTGGCAGTTTTTGAGGATGTAACGCATTGAAACGTAATGTAACGACAATTCTTCCACTTCAGCGATAGAGCTCGGAATTACGAAATTTGGGTTGCTTTTCTGTATATCCTGAATCATGTCCTTCTTGGATAATTTGTTCGCTGGTAGGTGCAACTGTTCGAACTCCTCAAATTCAGTTCGAATCGCCGGACAGACTATATCTTTCATTCTTTCCGCGCGTTCATTATCCTGTTAAAAAGGAAAAAAAATTATAATTCATTTTTCAAAGTTATCTTATCACTTTCCAAGTTTTCTATTTTCTGGTTGAGCACAACCGTTTCATTCTTTTCCTTTACTGGGTGAGTTAGGAACTTGAAACGTCTACTATCTGGGAAAGACGAAAATCCGAGAAAGAAAAATAGGCTTACAGCTATCACGTGAACATCTAATGCTAAAATTTATCTCAACCCATCGAAAAAACACATAATACACTCGTAAATAGCTTTCTTTCATATGGAAAAAACTCGAATTTCAACTCGTTCGAATAACTTGTCTCCTTCTGAAATGATTCTACCCAACTGAATTTTTCCCTATAACCCTTTCAGACTGTGGTTCGATGAAATGAGAGAGAATGACGAAAACATTCGACGAACAAAAAATAGGCCTAACCACACCCAAAAATTCATCAAAAAGACACGTAATACACTCGTAAATAGCTTTCTTTCATATAGAAAAAACTCAAATTTCAACTCGTCACTAACTTACCTACTGCAGTTTGATTAATTTTCTCACTCCATTTTAAGGTAGGTACTGAACGTTTTGACGAATAGAAAAAGAAAAATCCGAGAAAAATAGGCTCACAGCTATCACGTAAGAAACGCCCAACCATTGTCTTCAAAGACGAAATACGTAACTTAACTCGTCATGACGAATTTTGAATAACTCATTTCCTGAAATGATTCTACCCAACTGAATTTTTCCTTAACCCTTTCAGACTGCGGTCTGATGAAATGAGACAACTGTTGAGAAATGATGAAATCAAAATTAGACTGATATATAATTAAACGTAAAATACAAATACAAAAGAAAGAAAATCAGATTATTAAAATTCGTCGAACAGAGGATGAACAGAAAATAGGCTCATAGTTCTATCACGTGATGAACACTTAATGCCCTCAAAAATTTATCTCGACTCATCGGTGAAAAAACACGTCATGAAGTTTTACGAATGAAAAAATTTGAAGGAATTTCGAATAACTTATCTACTGAAATGATTCTACCCGCCAAAATTCTTCCCTAACCCTTTTAGACCGCAGATTGACGAAATGATGAGAAAAATTATGACTTACTTTATCTTTTTCCGCTGACACTGCCATTTTCAAGTTCTCATCAGCCTTTTTCTCGAACTTATCACGTTCTTCCAGACGTTCTTCCTTTGTGCGCTGGTGGTCCAGCTTTGTGCGCTGGTGGTCCAGACGCTCAGCTACAAGCTTGTGTTTCATTGCATTCACTTGCATTAAAGGATCGTTGATCTCTTTGAGTTCATCATCAACTTTCGCGTATTCCTTAAAATCATTCAGACTAAATTATAAGAGAATTCCAATCATATGCTCTGTTAGCATTTCAGTTAATACTTACAGCGGCCAAGTCGATGGGTCTTGAAACGAACATTGCAGAAGCAATTATTGCGTTGAATAATAGTCTGGACAAACTTTGTGCGTACTGTTATGACCGAGTTGACTGTCTGATCAATTTTAAGAAGATAGAAATAATAGATTCGATTTTTACACGTGTATTAAATTATTATTTGACACTTTAGGTCTATGAGTCTCTAGTCAAACCGTTCGACAGCAAAGTGGGTTTAGCACTACAGGAACAACGTTTGACTGTAGGAGAATGAATACTCCAAGAATTAAGACTGATTTTGTACATGAAATCTTATAGCTTATATAGGGTAGTTCTAGGCTTATAGAATAGTACAGGCTCGGGTTTATCAAAGTTCAAGAGAGGGTTCATAGTTTACAGGACAAAGTAGAAGATGAGATTTATACAGTATTGATGGTCTAAATAGTGAAGTTGATGGATACATTATAGGTACATTACAAAGTACAAAGGTTAAAGAGTATATGAGGATGCGTTATAATAAGTTATGTTACAGAGTTCAAGGTATAAAATAGGAAGGATACCTAATAGTAGGATATATTACAGAGGACAAAGTCCATAATAGGACATAGTACATGGTTTAAAGTACATACAGATTCAAGGTACCTAATTATTGAGTAAGGGTGGCGTAGCCAACAGAGATATAGTACATAGTTTAAAGTACATAGAGTAATAGTGGCGTAGCCAGTCGTAACAGTACAATTGATTTTGAAATGTGAAGAAAAATGCCTCAAGAAGTGTGTAGTCGAACCAGATTTTTGATTCTGATATCTTTTTGTAATTGAATCCGATAAGTAAGTCCGATACGCAGCTACAGCACGTGTACATGCTGATGGTCATGAATTCCTTTCTCTCTTTTCAACGCATGGCGAAAACGTGATAGTTCCTTCTCTCTCTAACTAATAGTGTCTTAAGGACTCTCCTTTTCGGAGCGTCTGTATACAATGAGAATTTCGTCACAATTTTCTTCTCTTTTCAACACACAGCGAAACGTTATAATTCCTTCTCTCTCTTACTAACGCTGTCTTACGTACGTATTTTCGTCATCTGTTTCCTGACTAAAATGTGACTACAGATCTCAATGTCTGTTTCCTGACTAAAAACCGATCAAATTGTATAAGCATTCTTCTCTTTTCAATACACAGTAGAACGGTACCTATAATTTTTCTCTCTTCAACTAATGCTGTCTTATGAGCGCTCATATCGAGAGTGCGCGGATGAAATAAATATACACTAGAAAAATCATCTGATCGTTTAGCGTATGTATTCTGACTAACTAATGCTGTCGTATGGGTGCTTCTACCAAGAGCGCGCGTCTATATTAATGTAGCTATAGGTATTCTTGGGCAAATTTCATCTCTAGTTGGATGGTTTTATCAAAATGGCATTGACTGAAAATAGCTGACGCTCCTAGTATGAGCACGTTGAAGGTTACTTTGTTGCAGACTTAATAATCTTTCTAAGTCAGAAGTATTTTAAAAAACTGAAATTTTATATGTACATTTAAAAACACTAATATTATCAAATATAAATTTTATGATTGGTTCTATCATATTTATTAACCATTTAAATGGAAGTCTACAGAGATTCTTTTGTTGATGAAGATGAATTTGATTTTGATAATATTATACCATATTTCAAAGTTCCTTTTGATAGAACAAGATCAAATTATGAAACTTTAATGAACCCGCTTTCTGATAAAATTCAACATTTACCTGAAGACAAAAAGAAAAAGTATAGTAAACTAATGATAAATATTATTGCTCACTTAAGTGTTTTATCTAGAATGGTGGAAAAAGAAATAGAAATTCTAAATATTCCTCAGAAAGATTTTGAATCTGATGTGGAAATAAATTAGCTTTAGCTAAGAAAGCGAAGCTTTTGTATCTCAATCAGAGATTCTGCTTGCAGAAGCAAGCTTGTCTTGTGACGAGCCTATCAGGCGATTATGTACGTGATTAAATATTATTTATTCAAATTAGTTCATTTCTTCTTCTGGATATCACTGTTATCTCTCTCTTTTGAGTGTCAAATTTCATACCAAATTATTATTTTTTATTTTTATAATTCTTTCTATCTGACTCATTTAGGTTAATTGTTTCCCACTCATCACCTATATCTGGAGGGTTTTCTGGAAATTCGTTGTTTTTAGCATTAGAATGAAGGGGTGTATTCCTGGTTCTACCTTTTATATGAGTTGCGCTACTAGTTGCTGCGTGACACGGTATAAGATGAAGAGGTAGTGACACGAACGTATTCTGACTGTGGTAAACGCTGTCCGTGATTTTGAAGTAGTTCTGAACATCCCGAGCGCAGCGCTCGTGATGAAAGTGATGGGTAATGTACAGAGTCTTATGGGAACGCCGCTACTTTCAAAAATTTATTGCAGGATCAGGAATCAGCCAATGCATTTCATATTTGGCATAAAAATACCATTTAATCTACTCTATAAAATTTTGAAAGAATCACCCTTCTAAGTAAATTCTTGGATTTTTTATAATCCTTGGAAATTTCATCAATACTAGGGTACCAACGGTAACGTCCCGGCGCAGGTGGGGTGTAGAAGGAACAGGGAAACAGCCCGAGTGTTCGCTGCAAACCTAGCGGAAGTTTGTACGTACAACTTCAAAACTGCGGACACGATTTTAGCGTTGTGTCATTACCTCTTCATCTTATACCGTGCTGCGTGATTAACTCGAGTTGATAAACAAAATTGACCTAATCTATTTCTAGGAGTGAGAATATTTCTCTTTTTTATTGCATGAGGGATATTCCATAATTTCAATTTTTTCCGCACAAAAGAATCTGACACATTATATTTTTTTATAAATTCAGATACTGGATTTTTTATGAAATCAAAATTGATCATCAATTCTTTTATTTTCTCCAGTTCCATTTATGAATAAAAAATTTCGATATATTATGGTATACTGTACATAGTACATGGTCCATGGTTTGATATACTGTATATAGTATATGGTTCATAGTATGGTATACAGTTTGGTATACAGTTTGGTACATGGTTTAAAAAAAAAATAAAGAATTTCTTTATAATAAATAAAAAGCAAAATGATTCTCTCAGTAATTAATAACTACTCAATTTCAAAAGAAGAAATGGGTTATGTCAATTTACTAGTTTCAAAGTATCCTGAAATAAGGGAATTGAAAGAAACAATAAAATCATCGAGCCAAACTATAATTAATCAATTACATGAAGTTTATAAAGAAAATAATTTAGTTTTCACAGAATTTGAAAATGAGAAAACATGTATTTTGAAAGTCACAAACTTATTTTTCTGCTTTAGAGTATTAATAGCTGCAGTTAATAAAGCAGGAGGTCAATTAAAGAGATTATCTGATGCTAATAATCAAGTAATGAAACAGAAAGATAATATAATTGAAGAAAATAATGAAAGAATGAAACAATTAAATAAAGAACTAGAAGATTTGAAAAAAGATTATGAAAAAAGAAAGAATCTAATGATATGTACTTGTGGTAAAGTCATAAATTCTGTATCTTATAAAACACATCTAAACACAAAATCTCATTATAATCTTCTCAATGAAAATAAAAAAAATCCTTATTAAAATTTTTTCCTTATTAAATATAATAATAAAAAATGAATTCCAAAAATCAAGTCTTAATAAGTGTTATAAAAAATGAGAGTGAAAAAAGAGATACAGATATTGCTCAATGGATTCAGTTTTTTAAAGTACATAATTTCTATGCAAATAAAACAACAAAGCAAATAGAAAACTATTTAAGGAAGTATAGAATTTATATAGCTTTTAGAGGAAGAAAAGTAGTTGAAAAATTGAATGAATTATATTCTATATTATTACAAAAATTATCTCAATCCAGATTACTTCAACCACATCAAATGCAAATTACTTTTACATTAACAAAGGAAGAAATAAATAGATGGCTTTCAGGAACTCCATTCAAGTTTGATGATGATATATTTAAGTCAAGTAAGGAGAATGATTTTAAAATTAGACCTAGATTTGTAGATGAAAATTTTAATAGCAGACATACACAATTTGAAATTCAAAATGAATGGGGAATACAAGACTTGGGAGAGTTTTTAGATTTTATGAAAAAATCTACTTTTGGACTTCTCAAAAAATGGATACATTTACATAATGGAATCAGAGCTAATTTCTGTGTAACTGCAACTTATGAAAGGAGAGGATCTACAGTTATTGACTCTAATCAAATGTATTTACAAACCGAAAATTATACATTTCTTTGTGAAACCAACTTGAATGAGATGTACAATAACATTACTGATCATATACCTAATAGGAAGACATGAAAATATACAAGATAATTCAGAGGGTACTCAATGGGTTTTAGTATCAATTGATAGCTTCAGAATTAATATAAATAGGTATGATCCACTTCAAGCTGGTTCTTACATTGAACTTCCTAAAATTCTAGCAAGTAAGAAAGCTATCATAAATGTTAAAAATGAGAATGATGATAAATGTTATTTATGGTCTATTTTAGCTGGTCTGTTCCCAGTAGATAAAGATCTACAAAGAGTAGGTAAATATCGACAATATGAACATATATTTGATAAAGCTTTGAAAGGAATTGATTTTCCTATGAAAGTTCAAAATAATAATAAATTTGTAAATAGAGTTAATGATCTTAATTTGGTTGAAGGAGGATTATCAGTTAATATATATCATCATAATAATAGCTACAAAATTTATCCTTTATCAGACATAACTAAGGATGAAAAAAAGAATCATATTGATTTACTATTTCTTAAAGATAATAAAGGAAAGACTCATTACTGTTTAATCAAAGATTTATGGAAACTAGTTGGAAAACAAACTACAAAAAATTGTAAAAAGAAATATCTTTGTAAAATGTGTTTGAACAGTTTTTCTTGTGAAAATGTATTATCTGATCATAAAAATTATTGTGGACTCAATAAACCTGCAAAAGTAATTCTACCTAATAAAGCAGATAATATTGTTGAATTTAAAAATTATAATCATTCAATGAAATGTCCATTTGCTATATATGCTGATTTTGAAAGTCTTATAAGAAATCTTAATAAAATGAAACAAATTAATGAAAAGATGGAAAAATTATGTAAAAAATTAAATAAGACAAAACAAGAAGTTGAAAAGTATGAATCTTATACAATAAAGCTTCAGAAACATTTTCCGATTAGTTTTGTCTACTATATTAAGTACGCTAATGGAGAAATCAAAGAGAATCTATTTGAATATTTTGGATTAGATGCACCAAAGAAATTGTATGAGAAATTGAAGGAAGATGCGATTTCCATTGCTAGAGAATATTTAGATAAGAATGTAAAAATGAAAGAATTATCTGAGACACAAAAAATAGAATTTGAAAATGCTAAAAAATGTCATATTTGTGAAAAAAAAACTTGAAGATAATCCTCCCATGATTGAGAAAGATATAAGAATAATAAATAAGAAAATTGATATTATTTGTAAATCTCTATTATGGATGAAAGATAAAGAAGATACCAAGCTTAAAAATGTTGTTAATAAAGCAAAATTGAAATATGAAAAAGAAGGAAGAGATATGAATACATTTTATGAAAACTATATACTTAAATTAAAAAATATAAAATTAGAAGATGAAAAGAAAGAAAAAATACTCCTTAAACTTATTGAATTTGTAAAGAATACTGAATATAGAGATAATAAGAAAAAAGAATTATATACCGAACTATCAAAACTGGTGGAAAGAGTAAAATTTGAATATCAAAATGAATTAGTAAATAAAATAAAAGTTGGAGATCATGATCATTTAACTGGAGAATATAGAGGAGCAGCTCATAGTAATTGTAATCTTAATTAGGCCTATAGAGTTCCTAGGTTTATTCCTATTTATTTTCATAATTTTTCTGGATATGATGCTCATTTATTTGTTAGAGAATTTGGAGAGGATTATGATAACATTAAATTAATACCAAATAATGAAGAAAAATATATTTCATTTTCTAAAATTGTAAAATATGATTCAGGTTTTAAAAATAAAAAAGGTAAAACAGTTAACTATAATATTGAGTTGAGATTTTTAGATTCATATAAATTTCTATCAAGTTCATTATCTGAATTAGCTAAAAATTTAAAAAGATGTCACTTCAAAAATTTGAAGAAATGGTTCAATAAAAAGGTATCTAAAAACTTATCTGAAATGGAAAGGAAGTATTTATTTAAATTATTGAGTAAAAAATTAGCCTACCCTTATGATTATATGAATTCATTGCAAAAATATGATGAACAACAACTACCTTCAAAGGATAAATTTTATAATCTATTAAATGATGAGCATGTTGATGATGGAGAATATCATTATGCACAAGAAATTTGGAAATATTTTAACATAAAAAATATGAAAGAATTTACAATGTTATACAATACAATTGATGTACTCCTATTAACTGATATTATGGAAAATTTTAGGTAAACATCTCTTAAAATATATAAATTAGATCCAGTTTGGTATTACACAACTCCCGGGTTTGCTTGGGATTGTATGCTGAAAACAACTAAACAAAAGTTGGAATTATTAACAGATGTAGATATGTTATTAATGTTTGAAAGAGCTAAACGAGGAGGATTTCTCAATGTTCAAATAGATATGCAAAGGCTAATAATAAATATATGGGAAAGAAATTTGACAAAACTAAGGATTCTGTATTTATTCAATATTTAGATGCAAATAATTTATATGGATGGGCTATGAGTAAATACTTACCATATGGTGGATTTGAATGGAGAAATCCAGAATATTTCAATAAGAATAGAATTTTAAAAATGAAAGATGATCGGGAAATTGGATATCTTTTTGAAGTAGATTTGAAATACCCAAAGGAATTACATGATAAACATTCTGATCTACCCTATTGTCCAGAAAATGTAATTGATAATAATCAACTTCCAAAATTATTCACTACATTATATGACAAAAAGAAATATGTTCTTCATTATTTAAATCTTAAACAAGCTCTTGAAGCTGGATTGAAATTGGAAAAAATTCACAGAGTTATAAAATTTGATCAATCCGACTGGATGAAAGTATATATTGAAAAAAATACAGAACTAAGGAAAAAAGCTAAGAATGATTTTGAGAAAGATTTCTTCAAACTAATGAATAATTCTGTTTTTGGTAGAACTATGATGAATGTTAGGAAGCATGTGGATATAAAATTAATTTCAGAAGGTAAAAAATATACTAAGTATGTTTCTAAGCCTAATTTTGAGAAATCAACATTTTTTGGAAAAAATCTTGCAGCTGTACAAATGAAAAGAACAATGATTAAATTTAACCAACCAATTTATGTGGGGGTAGCTATTTTAGATATTTCAAAAACATTAATGTATGATTTCTATTATAGACTAAAAGATAGATATGAATCTAGAATAAAATTATTATATACAGATACAGATTCATTAATTATTTCTATAAAAACAGAAGACTTCTATGAAGATATGAAAGGTATGATTGATGAATTTGATACATCAGATTATAAAAAAGATAATATTTATGGTTTACCACAAGTTAATAAAAAGGTATTAGGTAAATTTAAAGATGAAATGAATGGAAAAATATTAGAAGAATTTATTGGATTGGCTTCAAAATTATATTCTAATAAAGTTTTTGCATCAAATAATGATGGAATGAAGAAAGCTAAAGGAGTAAAGAAAAATATTGTTAAAAATCAGATAACTCATAATGATTATAAAATGTGTTTAGAAGAGAAAATAACTAAAACTATTAAACAGAAGATGATAAGGAGTATAAGACATAATATTTATACCATTGAACAGAATAAAAGAGGATTAAATTCATTTGATGATAAAAGATGTTTAGTTGATGGACAAACTGATACATTACCCTGGGGTTATTATAATATAATACCGAGAGATAAATTTATTCAACATTTGAAGAACCTTAACAATTAATGAAAACATATAAAAATGAATGATTTTAATAGTCTTAGTAAAACTAAGTAGCTCAGCTTTGCTGAGAGTATTAATGGAGAAACTATGATTTTTTCAATGAATTACATCAATTTCAAACAGAGCCTGATCTTTGATATAAATCTGGAAGAAAGATGAAAATAAATAAATAGTGATAAGTTCTCATAATTTTCAGTTCACATTAGATAGATAAAGTAAAATGTTGTATGATAATAATATTAAAGATCTTCTTTGGTCAGCAAAAATAGTTGTTTCTTATTTTTTAATTGTATAAATAAAGATTTAAATATCTTGACTGATTCTTTCAAAATATGTCTTGTCATAAATCAACTTCAAATAAAAATAAACAAAAAGATGTGTTTGGAAAGATAAAATCATGTATAATTGAACACATAAAAAGAAATGATGATTTGATTGAAGAACTTCAATCATTTAAAAATGCTGATGATTGGGAGAATTTAATATAATCTAATTCACATATAATAATTTCTTTTAGAAAATGTATAAAAATTCTTGACTCTTTGAATTTCTTCTAGAAGGTATAAAAATTTTTAATCTTTCAAATTTCTATTAAAATCGTCAACTATTTTATAAACTTCTGATGCTGATATTGGTTTAACAAAAGTAAAACTTTTTGTGTATAACTTTTTATAATCATCATAATTATTTAATTTTGGAATTATCATTCCTTCTTTATGTTTAACAAATATTTCATCAAAATTAGATTCTTCTGTAACATCTATAAGGAGACAATCTGTAGCTACATAACATGTTTTATTATCAATCATTTTAATTCCAAGTTTTAATTCATCATGTTCTTTATATTTTCTTATATTATACAAATATTTTATTTTCATATCAATATTTTCCAAGAAGTTGAATTTTGTGTGAATCAAATCAACTACTTTTTTATCTAAAGAATGCATCTTTATATATTTAATTTATAATTTCAGTTTTTTAACTTTTTTGAAAAATAAAAGTTAGCACAATTTTGACTAAAATAAAAATGAGCAAAGATAAATCTTCACTTGGGAAAAGTTAGCATATTTAGTACTTTTAAAATATCTTGAGAAATTTTTCAGCTAAATGAGTAAGTGGGGTGAACAGCCGCCTTCTAAAAAGTTCAACAACTTAACCAAGATTTTTTGAGCCTGAATGAAATTAGCACAATTTATGTCATTTAAAAAGTTCGTCTACTAAACCAAGATTTTTTGAGCCTGAATGAAATTAGCACAATTTATGAACGAACTTAAACAGACTTCTATAGACTTGACTTACAATAGAATAACTAAAACTAAAAATTTAGTGAATAAAGTGGAGACTAAAAAGTTCAAATTTGAGTATGATAAGAGAGTAATCTTACCTAACTATACCATATGGGTACTGAGTTGTTGGTACAAATTAAATTATCTGCAATTTTCACAATAAAAACCTATATGATGCTCTTCAAATTTTATTGAATATGCACAAAAAGTGAAATAATAATATAAACTATTACTATATATAGTATGATTTGGCAAGTAAATATAATGTTATAAACATAGAGCTCTCTTGTTACCTTATTCAATATAACTATGAAGATTCTTTAGAATTATTGAAAATGAAATAAATATACCAAAGATTATTATAAACCCTCCTCTGAGTCAATATCTGATTCAAAATCATCCTCTCTTATAGGTGATTTATCATAGTTATCGATAGGTCTATCTATCTTCATTCTAGCTATTTCTCTCATTCTCTCTCTTGCCCTATCCTTACATTTTTGAGTAAATTTTTCATATTCTTCTTCATAGTCATTATAATTATCTTGCATGCTGTTTTGATTTTCCATTTTTGATTATTATTTATATAAGTAGAAAAGCATATAAAAAGGTTGATTGATATTTATAGTTTAAAAAAATAATTAGGTCTACTATTTATTCATTTATTTATTTATTTCACAAGATGTGCTAGCTGATAGTAAGCTATTATCTGGTTCATTGATTATCTCTATATCTGGTTCATTTATTACATCTATATTTGGTTCATTGATTATGTCTGTATTTGGTTCATCTATATCTGATTCATTCTCTGATTCATATCCCAGATCAGCTTGAGGTTGTGGATCATAGAATCGAATATCATCCAAAAGTGGACTACCACCAAGAAATATGATTTCTGCATTTTTGATTGCACTTATAACTTCCATATACTCTTCAGGATTTTCTTCAAAATGAACTTCAAAGACATTGTCTTGGTAGCTACTCTCACAAGTATCCATATTTTTCTAAGTCAATGAACATTTGTAGACTAGATTTACTTATAAGTTTTATACTTTCTTTTCAATAACATCATTTTTATCAAGATTTAAAAAGGTAGGTCTCAACTCCTATATGAGAAACACAGAGAGAAAGATTGAATATTTTGATTGAAACGAGTAAAATAATGTCTGAATATTTTCGGAACGGTCTAGAAAATTATATTTTAAAAAAGTCTATTTTCTTATACCAGATCGCTGATTTTCTCTGAAGAAATACAAGTCAGAATGAATATGCAGTCTAATTTTAAAAAGTTCATTTTCTTATACCAAATCGGTGATTTTCTCTGAAAAAATTATGAGAAACGAGTAAAATGATGTATGAATGTTTTCGGAACGTTTGTGCGGTAATTTTATTTTCTTATACCAAAAAAGGTGGAGATTAACCTCAAAATGAGAGAATTTCTCCCTCTGCTTCTTCTTGAGATTTTTTAAAATTTAATGAAAAATGAGAGAAATTAACCTCAAAATGAGAGAAATTGCTCCCTCTGCTTCTTCTTGAGGTTTTTAAAATTTAATGAAAAATAAGAGAAATTAGCCACTGCGCTTCACTGCGCTAGAACATACATCTTATCTCTACTGAAATACGAAAACAAATTTTGAACACCGATGAAACGTAGAGCTGAAAACAATTTTGAAAATTATATTTTCCAAGACTAAGTGATCGACTCACCAACATTTTTTCAAATTGTCAAACATTCTTCATTCAACGTAGGTAATTAATTTATGCGATCGTTTGAGTTTTTTTTATCAAATGTCCATAGACAGAGTCTTCATTAATTTATGAGGGTAAAATATTTCCTTCCCTTGAGGTAGATTATTTTACATTCTTAAATACCTTGCGTTTGTTTAGAGAAAGAGATGAAGTTTTTCAAAAACAGAAATCATCGTGAGAAATTGTTTCTCGTACTTCACACAAATAAGGTCACCTCATGACGAGAATCAAGTGAGAAACTTTGACCCTGAAACGAACTTCTTATACGCACTTAAAGTCATTTACAGGGAAACTATTTCATTTCAATGCGAACGAGGTTATCTCGTGACCCCAAAATTGTGTACTAATTTCGTTCACAGCTTGTCGGCTTCTGTTTTGACACGGTCTGTTATGCGTAAATTTCATAGGTCGCACTTCTTCTCGTGCTTAATCTATCGCACGCGGCAAATGATGCGTTTAAAGCGACCACGCTGAAACCCTTGAGCGGCGCGGCCAGCGCTCTCTTAAAATCGAATCCTGTGCTCCCTAGTCACAGTTTAGCGGAACCGAAACTAACCGCTAGTACTATTCCGTCCAAAATAACGGATATCGGCCACGATATCAAGAAAGGACCTTTCAGCAGCATTGCTGGGACTTTCGGAAATCTGTTTTCATCGGGTAAGCGCGTTACCTTTTTAGTTGATTTTACGGTATTGCAACAATTATATTAATTTCGTTGGACCATTCAGCATCAAGACCTTCACTAGGAAGTACCCTCCACATTAGACCACCATCAGGTGGAACGACTGGTGCTTCAAAACCGAGACCCACTGGCAAACCGAAGCCACCAACGGGCGGCAGCGGTAGTGGATCAGGATCAGGCCAAGGTAGTGGCTCCGGAAGTGGATCCGGTCAGGGTGGTAGCGGCTCGGGACAAGGATCTGGCCAAGGTAACATCATTCATCTTGTGTTACGTAGGTTTTATGGTAATATCAAATTTGTACGAAACCTAGAAATATGATCAAGATTGTTACCCTTTAGGGGTACGAGACCACAACGTTGGGGTAAGAAAATATATGGCACTGACGCGACCTGATCTGTGGTCGTTTCGACTTGCCTACCCTACTCGAAAGGGTTGTGTTTCTTACACCCGTGGGAACAGGTCGGGTAGATGGTCTTTTTCAGGTCCCGCGCTGTTGAACTCAGCATTCTGACACATTGTCACTGAATGGGAAATTGATGGAACACCGGACACCCTATTTGATAAACGAAATATATTCATCAAGGAGATTGTGACCGCTCTGTGGGAAATGTATGGATGACCTTGTTCTGTAAGCTTTGCTATAGGGGGGGAAGAGGGAGGGAAAAAAGAGGGAGGAGAGAAGGGAAAATAAATATTTTGCAATCAGAAAGAGGAATATATGAGAGGTTTAGGGATTGGTAGATCCAGTCTTTTTTTTTTTTTTCTTTATTTCTCTCTTTGTTTTTTTTATTTTATTTATTTTATTATTATTGTTAATTTTTTTTAAATTTATAACAGCATGACGTATTGCTGATGAAGTGTCGCCCATACGTGGCCCTCTGGGCTGTGGGGCGGCACTTTAAATTTTCTCTTAAATAAATAAATTATTTGTCAATTTCCCTTAATTTAAATATACCTTCCCATTCATCGCAGGAAGTGGTTCCGGCAGCGGTTCTGGCGGAGGAGGGTATGGTAACGGTGGTTCCGGTCAAGGATCCGGCCAAGGTAACATTCCATCAAAAATGTTTCTTAAATTTTTGGTACTAACTCATAAATCTAGAAAACAAACTGTCTCCAGCTGGATAAGATGGTGAAAACAGTCTTGGTTACAAAATGTTATAAAATGCCACCCTTGAGAGAATTCAAAATCCAAAATATCGAGCCCATCCACCTATCTATATGAGCTGAAGAGTCATTTTTACTCCTGAAATCCAAGCGGTTGTATCTCAGGCAATAATGATTGCAAGGGGGTGAAGTCTGCGGACATTCTAGAAACTCGCTTATACCTTCAAGAACAACATACTTGAGTGCTAGAGTTCGCGGTGAGATACACCGTTTTGAAAAAAATGGATATTTGATGAATATTTGTCATTTGTTTATCACGAGCGGGTTAAGCTATCGCTGCTACCGCAATGGACCACGGAAATCAATAGTCAATGTTCAGGCTAAATAATCAACTACAAAAAATAAAATTTGAATGAAATTTTTCATTTTTAGGTAGCGGTTCAGGCAGCGGATCTGGTGGAAATGATTACGGAGGTGGCTGGGGCCAAGGTTCAGGCCAAGGAAGTGGATCCGGTCAAGGATCCGGTGGTGGAAATAACGGAGGAGGCTGGGGCCAAGGTTCAGGTCAAGGAAGTGGATCCGGCCAAGGATCCGGTGGTGGAAATAACGGAGGTGGCTGGGGCCAAGGTTCCGGCCAAGGAAGCGGATCCGGTCAAGGGTCTGGTAGCGGAAATAACGGAGGTGGCTGGGGCCAAGGATCAGGTCAAGGAAGTGGATCTGGCCAAGGATCAGGTGGCGGAAATTATGGTAGCAGCTGGGGCCAAGGATCAGGACAAGGAAGCGGGTCTGGCCAGGGATCGGGTGGCGGAAATAATGGAGGTAGTTGGGGCCAAGGTTCAGGCCAAGGAAGCGGCTCAGGTCATGGCTCCGGAAGCGGAAGTAACGGCGGTGGTTGGGGACACGGTTCAGGCCATGGTAACGGCGCTGGCCACGGATCCGGAGGAGGCAATCATGGCGGTGGCTCAGGTCAAGGATCAGGACAAGGTGATTTAGAACCCTCGAAATTATAAAATACTAAAATTATCTTGGTCAAGTTTGTCCATTTGCCTAAGACTGAAAAATGAAATTTTCGGTGATTGACGTTAGACTTCAATTGAGCGCTCTCTAAATAAGGGTCCTAACCCTCAGTGAAGAGAAGATATTAATTTTCCGCAAGAACTTGAGAACTGCTGAATCTTTTCTGTTGATTGTTTTATAAAATGATTCATATTAGCTTTGCGCATTTTTCAATCTATATTTACTAGATTTTGGAAGTTTTGAATTTTATTACGCAACTCCACGTGCGCACTCACAAAAAACAAATGCAATGAGGCACGTTGTGTAGAAACTTCCCCTCCACTCACAGCAGTATAATGCTGTCTGCTGCCTGAATGGTGTGTTATCATTCTATGTACTTGCTTTTTCTAATAATAGACAGCCATGTTGCCCAGAATTAATTCTCCAGTTGGTGACTGGGTTATATTCATTTTTCTGTCTTTTGATGACGTCAATGTGCGTTGATAACGCCATTTTACGCCCAGAACGCAGAGCTTGAATGCAAGTGCTGCTCTTGTCTAAGGTGAACTATATTTGCTTGAAGTAACCGACAACAAACCCAAGAGCGGGCAGTGAACAAGCTCATAAAATTTACTTTTTCCAATTTTATTGAAAAATTATGTACTTACAGGTAGTGGCTCAGGGAGCGGTTCTGGCGGAGGAGGAAATTATGGTGGAGGTTGGAATCAAGGATCTGGCCAAGGTAAGCGGCGCACTATCTTGTCGATACTTCAAAACTATCCTTCATTATTGGCACCAAATAATGACAAATTGATGAAAAGTTTTCCTGGGCACAAAATATGATAATCTGGCGAATAATTTTGTTTTTAAATCACGTTTGCACCTAACAGGAAGTGGATCTGGTCAAGGATCCGGAAATGGAGGAAATTACGGAGGTAACTGGGGTCAAGGATCCGGTCAAGGTAGTGGCTCTGGCCAAGGATCTGGTGGAGGAAGCAATGGTGGTGGATGGGGCCAAGGATCAGGCCAAGGTATGGTAATCTCAGCCCCACATTTATGGGAATTTTAGTTACGTGTCGTACAATAAGTATCAAAGTATTTTTTCTTGAACAGGTAGTGGGTCTGGTCACGGATCCGGTGGAGGAAATAATGGCGGTGGCTGGGGTCACGGTTCAGGCCAAGGTAGTGGCTCTGGTCAGGGATCTGGCGGTGGAAGCAATGGTGGTGGATGGGGCCAAGGTTCAGGTCAAGGTATTGCAAGCTCTTGATTGAAATGCATACCAAATGTTTCAATGTTTTCGGTAGATATGTTGAATCATATTATTTCCATACAGGTAGTGGATCCGGCCAAGGATCTGGAGGAGGAAGTAACGGCGGAGGTTGGGGTCAAGGATCTGGTCAAGGTATGTAACATTTCAAGCATTCAAGAACAAGGAGGAGAAAATTTGAATAAATCTAAAACAGATGGTATTGATAGGTAGTGGATCTGGCCAAGGTTCTGGAGGAGGAAACTATGGAAGTGGCTCTGGTCACGGTATGTTCCGATTATATCACGATACATTAAAAGCCAAGAATTGTAAAATTTCATGGAAAATTTTTTTTACCAGGGAGTGGCTCCGGAAGTGGTTCTGGTGGAAGTCATGCATCCAGTTCTAGCAGTATACACGGTTCAGGAACAGGAACTGTGAGCATAAGTAGCAGTGGCCATAATAATGGAAATGGACAAGGTGGAGGAAGTGGCCAAGGCTCTGGATACGGGAGCGGCCAAGGAGGAGGCAATAATCAAGGATCCGGCTGGGGTGGAGGAAGTGGACAAGGCTCTGGAAGCGGTCAAGGTGGAGGAAATAATCAAGGACCCGGCTGGGGCGGAGGAAGCGGACAAGGTTCAGGGTATGGAAGCGGTCAAGGCGGAGGAAATGGTCAAGGCTCCAGCTGGGGTGGCGGACAAGGAGGAGGAAGCGGCCAAGGTTCCGGTTATGGAAGTGGCCAAGGTGGAGGCAATGGACAAGGTTCAGGCTATGGAAGCGGCCAAGGCAGCGGTAATGGCAATGGAGGAGGAAACGGTGGATTAAATTTTGGTGGTGCTTTCGGTTTCGGTGGTTTCCGCCCCCGTCCAATTAATGTCGGTTTCAACGGCCAAGGAAGCGGTGGAGGAGGAGGTCACGGATCAATCGAAGGTAGGCAGTGACGCGAGCCCGCTGTCAAGTTGTAACCTGTACCAAATTTCTGGATAGTGTTGTGATACTATACCTGGCTTTAGGTAATTTCAATTCGCAACATCACGGTAGTATAAACATAGGAGGTGGTGGTGGCGGCTTCGGAGGCGGTCAGTTCGGAGGCGGTTTAGGAGGTTACGGACGCTAATCTTCGTTCTTTAAATAAGTATGAAACCAAATGTGATACCTATAATTTTGTATGTATTTCTTCCAAATTCAAGAATGACGCCTACGTCTCCGAAAAATAAAAAGGTTTGACTTATTGACACTGTAACAGGTGTCAGTTTTGCGGCATTCCATTAGTCATTGTGTCTCATCGCTCATTAATTAGGATAATTAATTTATTATGAACTTGTAATTTATTATTGATTGTACAGAATAAATTGTAAGTTTTGTTTTCATTACTTTGCCCTCTCATGTTTGGAAATCATACGCTGCGGTCGTCTACCTTGAAGTCGTGATCATTAGAGTAGCAGTACCCCATCGCATTCTTAACCTAATTTTCTTGTGATTGTGCTGAAACGTTCAACACTCATTTAAAAAAATTGATGTTAAGTATGTAGTTTTAAATCTCTCATAGAAATCGTATTGAATCAAATTACGAATATTTTTGCTCAAAGTTGATCGAACTCACAAAACTTGGCGATCATTACGTTACTATCATAAGAGTGCTTTACGGAAGTCGAGACCGAAAGTCATTAAGATGCTAGAAGTGTTCAAACTTTGTGGGAACACAATAGAGCCGATTAGATTTTGAAGGTATATCAGTTTCGAAGTTCTTCCAATAATAGAATTGCCAAGGATTCTAATATTTTTCATAAAATGCAAAAACTAATTCCTCCTGTGCATAGAACTAGAAAAATATCAGCCTGCAATACTGGTCAACTAAAAAAGAAATATAAAGGTACAAGGTCGAGAAATAAATTGATACAGGGAATGATAAAATTTATCGAACCTTAACTGATAAAGTGCAAGTATTTACATACTATTTAACAAATTAAAAAGTTTCTTAAAACGTTAACATTACAAAAGTCTTTCGTGATTAAAAATACGAATAAATCTCTAAATAATGAGAGTCTCATACCGTCAAACTACAATCACATGTATCATTAGTGTAATCGTAGACCTTACGCGAAACGAAATATTTTCGAAGGCGACTAGAGTATAACAATAATGACGATACTTCAATGCTGTGAAAGCGAAATAAATAGATAATGTTTTACACGAAAAAAATTTACAATTTACATGCATCAAAGGTATCGATATCCTCTGTAAACGGGAGCGACACGTATAAAAAAAATGAAAAAAACAAAATGACAAAAATGATAAAGTAAATTTTAACACGTTTCGAGGAAATTTAGCTCTTAGCCGATTTTTTTCTTTATCCTCTAAACTCACATAGCGTCAAAATGGAACCGCTGCGATTCTTGCAACCGCTCCATTTTATCTTCTCTCCTTTCTCGCCATTGTAATACGGCGATCACGATCGCTAGCGCTATACATGTACCAGTCAACGCAAAAACAGTTTGCCAGATGATCTTGCTTGGTGTTACGAATAACTGAGCACGCCATGTCGAAGGACTCTTGGCGGAAGTGTTCGGTATTCGGATGACAAGTTGCGAGTTCGGTATAATTGGACTAATTTGTTTGGTTTCGTTGAACATACCGATTATGAGGTCTTCAACGAAATTGGGCGACCGTCCTAAACCGAATATTGTGTAAGGCAAATGGAGGGCAAAATGCGCCGATTGTGCTAATTGACTAGTGCGTCCATACTGCGCTACACCGTCCTGATTGGTGGTTTTATAGTGAATTTTCGGTCCAGGTAGATTTGAACCGAAGAAATGCTTTTTACCCAAAATAGATGAAGCCGGCATTTGCACTTTCGGATTGTCGATTCCGCTGATAACCATCACTTTGATAAAGTTAGCATCGTAGTCCAAACTGTTTTTGTACGCTGAAAGAACATACTCCTTCTCGTCTTTAGCGTCTGGGACATGTTTAACGAAAATTACGTCTAAAATACCATCTTGCATAAAATCGAAGAATACACCCATGACTGCGTCTTCGTTATTTGGACTTAGCTGTGTCCATTGAATCTCGAAAGTTCGAGAAATTTCGGAAGATGTAGTAGGTTTATTCAGCAGTAAGAAGGTTTTAACTTTTGATCCACACTTGAGTGTAGCCAATAAGTCAACAAAGCCGTCGTTGTCGAAATCGCCAGCTCTTAATGTAGGTATATCCATGTACTGATACGTCGGATCCTTCTTCTCCAACAAACCACCCAAATCACTCAACCTACCGAGTAGCGATTTTTCCGAAGCATAGTAGTTGAAAGACCAGTCTTCTTTCGTATCGGGATTCACAAAATTCATCGTGAGTCGGGTCCATCTTTTCCATTCGAAGGAATATACCCAAATCGATGTATCCGGCTTATTATCCCCGTTTTTAATCACAGGAAGAACTGCATACAATTTATCATTCGATTCTAAATCCATGAATAGAAGCTGCCCGACTTTAAGGTCATGCTGAAACAACAAAATTGAAGTATTAGTACAGCGCAATCGAGCAGACTTGCACTCGAAGATATATTTTTCGTTCTTACCGAGTTATCATTCACATTTACCACGCCATTCGGATATGAAATGTTGAAATGCGGATCATGTTGGAAACCAACGTTTTCAACATAAAGCCAAACCCCAATATTTTTTTCAGTAGTTAAGACTAAATCTGCGTAATTATCCTCATTTACATCGAGGAATGCATGAGAATGAGGAAACTTCATCTTACGATCAGAGAAAAATGGTTTTCGTTGGGCATTGCCATCTCTCGAAAGACGAAAAATAGTTCCATTCATCGTCTGATATTCCACTGCAAATAGATCCGTTCTCAAATCGGTTTGATGCGTTATAGCTAACGGCTCATCGTGTGTAGTCAGCAGTACACGATCCCCACAACTTAGAAAACTTCCCGTGAGCTCGTTGTAATCGCCCCAATGTACGTAAATATCTATATTTGAAAGATCTTTATTTTGGTTCTTATCGTTAAGTACTGTGACTAACAAATCCATTAACCCATCTCCATTGTAGTCCCCAGGAACGACGCTGGTCAATTTTTTCGGAAGAGTGCACTCTAAAGCAGGATCTGGGGAGAAATATGGTTCTTTGCTAGAACCCAGGAATACCTGTACAGTGCCACTTTTGGTGGTTTCATTGTTCTTAATTACGAAAAGATCCGTTAACTCGTCCGAATTGAAATCACCGAATGCAGCGGGAGATATACCATAAATATTAGATCCGAACGCGGAATAGGTGAAGTCGGTAGACTTTGAAAATTGAACGATGCATAATACGTAAAATATTGAAACTAACGCGTACTTCCCCATTGTATTTTCTAAAACAATAGAGAGAAATACAAATAAGTGCGTACGATCAGATGTTTACTTAAGAATAAAACATCGCTTACAAGAAACAGGGTTCGAAAATAACATTCAATAATTATGGCGTCTAATCCGTATTTCAATTATTTTGCGATCGTCAGTAGCATATAAAGCTTATTTTTCATAAAATTGCTTTTTCAATCTTCAAATAAGTAAATACTTTACCGATGAGTCTGCTTTCAAATTGGATCGACAGCAAATATCACTAGAAATCTCTGCATGTCATTGGGACAGCTACACAAAATGTTGGAATGTATGCAGAAGATCAATAAATGAATGAAACATCACATCTCAAGTATTATAAATTAACAAACTCAAGAAAAAATTGATTCACTCGGAGCTTCTAATGGGTGAGTAGTGAGAAAATGAATTATCATATCAATTTTGTATTGAATTGATAGCGATACTGCGTAGAATTCTTGGACGATTTACTCCGTAATTTAATTTGGATAGATGATACACGCCGGGTACTTCTAGCAGACGACTTTGAGAACTAGGGTTGAGGATATGATTCTGAATCAACAGAATAGGTACTATTGTTGGTGATAATCGATACCATTTATACCGATTCTGAATTCTTTTCGATAGGACTAGGTTTGGATTCAAAGTATTTTTATAGAGGGTACGCGCAAGACAGTGCGCTCGACTCGCTCAACTGCAGCTGCTCCTGGCTGGTTTGGTTATGGCTTAGGCTTTATTCTATTCTCGTTATCTATCGCGTATATTATTATCGTTGATACTTGATTGTTCTCATCTTCCCGGTGGTAACGAACAAACCACAAAACGAATAAAGTATTGAATCAAAATAATTAAGTACCAAAAAATATTGGAACAAACATAATTTCTCTTCAATTAATTTTTTATCAACGATGGCGAGTTCTGTAGCTGCTAACCCATCGAGTATTCTACCTCTAGGTAAGATTGTAGCAACTTTCTACACGAACACCGGCTCCGTGTTTCTGCTATCATACCTCTGCTTTAAATTAAATTTCCAATAATTATAGAATTGGTTGATAAATGTATCGGTTCCCGGATGCATATCATTATGAAGAACGATAAGGAATTGTACGGCACGTTGATTGGATTCGATGATTTTGTAAACATGTTAATGGACGATGTTACCGAAGTTGAATACACTGTCGACGGAAAGAGGATTACAAAATTAGAACAAATTCTATTGAATGGAAATAACATAGCTATGGTGAGTCACTGCTGCGATAATCATATTTTGTTGTAAACTTTTCTAATGAACTAGTCGTTTGATTCTCCTTTTTCATTTTTAGCTTGTTCCTGGTTCCGACTACGATGAAACGCAGAATAACTGAAACGTTATCCAAATGATTCTATTTTCCAAGTTTTGTACTGCATTTTTATAAATAATATTTTTGTCTTCATCCTACCCTCGTGAAGGCGATTATTTGGTGAGAGCTGTTCGATGAAGTTGTATTTAATCTCTTCAAATCATCTGAACTTCTGGGGAAAAAAGAAATTGTTTCCTGTTCGTGTCGGTGCTACTACTGTGCGATCAAACAACACCTCAAAATTGGATTCTCTGTATTGAATTTTTGCGCCCAGTCATCATTTTCTATGTGGTGCGAAGAGTATAATCGAACCTCACGTACGGATCCTTATTTGGCTATCCATTTTATGCTATTGTCCATTCAGCTTTGTTGAGCCAGGCTTTTTCGCTTGACGAGAAGAAAAAAACTTCGTCGTTAACTTCATGAATATGACGTTCGGAAAATGACCTTTTCTTCATTTACGATCAAAAAGTGCCTCATAGCGCCCTCTTAATAGAGGTAAAAAACGAGTCATATCAAACGTAACGTATGAACTGATGCGACTGTGTGTAAACGTATGTTCGTTTTGCTACAAGGGAGTTTTTTCTGTTTTCATTTCGCACCTAGGGAATATTTACAAACTATCATCTATCTTGTGATCGCATTTGTCGTCTACTTTTTGATCTTAATTTCGTAAATGAAGAAAAATCTCATACGCAACACGGTTAGAAACGCCTATTTCTAACTCTTGTAGCGTAAATAACTATAGAAATTCTTGGGAACTGTCGACAGAGAATCTTTTTCATCATATAAAACTCTAAACGATGTCCCTCCTGGATATTTCAATTCTGGAAAATAATATATTTTTACGTTTTATGTATTTATATTTTTCAAGACAATTTAAGGGTATAAACGGCTCAGCTCATTATCCATAATTTTCCTCAGATTGTTCGGACATCGAAATATTCCTCTCAACACAGTTTGTAAGCTTATACCTCTAATTTATTTATGGCTCATGGAACGTGTCTTGATATTGGAAATTCGGTCTATTATATTTGAAGTAAGATAAAAGACAGAAATAATTTGACAAAATGATGTTTCATGAACTGAATAAGAGTCTCCAGTAAAATGTCGAAACTCATTGAAACTCTCAGAACTTTTTTCAGCTAATATAAGAACGTTGTTCAAATAACTCGAGATTAGACGTTTCTTTGTGGTGTTTTCGGTTTTATTCTATTTACTTGCTTGAAAAATGTTTTCATTTTTTCCTCATGAAATACTTGTTAGTCACTACTAATAATTATTGGTACGTACAAAAAGTTACCTGCAGAGACAGCGCGAACAGATTTTCTGTCTTAATAGCAAGCAATACCGTGCGAACAACTGTCAGATGTATTATTCGTAAGGACTAGTTCTTAAAACAAAGGACACGATAATTTATTGGGGAATAAAATCACGAAGTTCCAGTTAGGAATGTCTAAAAGGTAATTATGATGAAAAATTAAGTACATTAAGCTCGATACACCAAGTATCTTTACACGATCCATACGTATATACCACTGTTGAGAGATGCAGTACCATTAAACAATTTAGGATATAATGTTAAATTTCAAAAAAGAAGAGCAAAAAATATGTAAGTATAAATTTGCAAGTAACGTGCATATTTGAGATATAAGTTTGAAGAAAAATTAAGTCGTGCCTTTCTCCGTCTTGGTATATTCGCATATTCACCCAAACGCCACGTAATTCAGGGTGGGTCATGGGGTCGACGATTGAAAATTGAGAAATTTACTGTTCGCGATTTGTTAGCAAAATCAAGTGCTTCACATTTTTGCTTCGAATTGAGAGGTGGCTACAGTGAATCGGACTACACGATCAAGAAACGTGCAATTTTTAATCTCGTATGCAATAATGTATTCGTAATAAATGGTAATTCAGATATTTCAAATTTGATAGACTTCTTCCAGCAACAAACCAGAAGGTCGATCTTCTTAAAGTCATTTGTGACGCGATTTATGAAACGGGACCGCTTTACGCAAAATAAAAATCATGTTTTTCATTTATTTTGGCGGCCAAAGTAGGTGAAAAAATATAATCTCGCGAAATATGAAAAATTGATGCTAACATTTTCCATCAATTTTTCAAATTTCGTGAGATCCAAGTTTTTTTGACCTATTTTGGCCTCTCCTGTAAAATTTGATTTTGCGCAAAGCGGTCCCTTTTCGTAAATCGCGTCACATTTACAATTCCAGTTTTGAATGAAGTAAATTTTATTCGTGCAAGGATTAATCGATATAGAAACAATGAAAGGCTTCACCCGCATATGTAAAACCGTATACCCCAACTTCACAAAAGACCTTTTAATAAAATGCTTGCACTTTTGCACTTTTTTAGAAATTTTATAGCACCAAAACTTCTTTTTAATTTCAACTTCAGATTTATAATTTGGCTGAAAACTCGACGTGTTTCCAAGTCAGTAAGCAAAGTAAAAACGTCCGCCATATGTGCGGGTAAAGCCTTTCATTGTTTCTATAATTCCAGTTTTGTTCAAAAAAGAATATAAACCTTGAGGATAAACACAAGAGACTTATTATCATACAAATGTCGCCAAAGATTTATCCGATCTCATCAAAGATCATGATAAAACATGGTTCTACTGTCGCCGTTTTTAGCTGAATACATCCTCGACTCTGATCAGAAAAACGTTTTGGGTATATAGTACACATCTATTTCAATAATTACGTGTCACATAATGTTTCGACTTCATTGCTGTCATCTTTAGGTAATTTATAGGATGATAGTAGTTTTATCCACGACATCTAATTGTTCTAGACTTTGGTTTCACCCAAATTTGGTTTAACGAAGCTATTTGATCTAAGCAATACAGTTGTACGTTTCCAAGTTCCGTAGAACATGAACGGAAAAACTTGCAATTCGTTCCTAACCCTTGTCCCATTAATTGTTTCAGTCACAAATCTTAATTGAGTCGCGCTCACCGAAACCATGTACCAAGTCGGAAAACAAAATTTCGAGATACAGCCAAAAAACGAAAAGAAGGTTTGTAGTTTTCCTCGTAATTTGAATCTTTAAAAATTTTTACAGCGGTCAATTTTGATGTTAGCGAACCTGATTTTTTTTTTTATTCGAAAGCAGAACACCTTCTCTGAAAATTTCGCCAAAAATCAGAATTTTTTTTTTCCGACTTAGTACATGGTTTCGCTGAGCGCGACTCATTTACTTCCAAATTTTACAGGTATAAAAAAGAGTGAAGTAATTTTTATTGTCTCAGCCAAAGTCCAAAGGACTACAATACCAGTAAACAAATTTTTGTTTTTCTATTTCCACAAAATTATTATATCATACAGAGAGAATTTCTGATAAACTACCATTTAAATGCCGTATAACAATATTACATAAAATGATAGTCAAAAACAATAGGTAGGTAGCTACATCAAATTATTATCGGTGTATGGAGATCGAAGAAGAAATACGCACACGTTTAACAATATAAAGAAGAAAAAAAAAAAAACTAAAAAGTACGGAAACGGATAGTCGTTAAAAGTACAAAGACTTATTTGTAAATTACTTGAATATTCCACCATTTCAAAATGATAAAGACCACAGCGATGGTGACAAGCACAAAGTGTATAAATGACATTAAGGCGATCCGAGGAAAGGTAAATTGGTGAATTTGACATTTGTGAAAGAGACCCATTTCCTCATATCGCCTGAATGTCACTTATGCACTTTATGCTCGTTACCATCGACAGGAAGTATCATATGACAATTTCACACGAAGAATGTTCAACATTCTATCACAAAAAAGGAAAAAAAAATGAGCGTTATGGAAATTAAATATGAAAAATATGATAGGTAAAATGAAGGAGGATAAAATGAGTTTTAATCTTAAAGCAACAAAAGTAGGTACCTATCTTAACGGATAAGGATACTGATTTTTTTTTCTCGCAGATAATCACGAACTAGGAAAACAATTACTACAGAAAGTCCACTATCACAATACACATAATCTTCTTCTCAACCAGGTAACACAGCTTCTTCATAGAAATCGGGCTCTTCGTCGTCTTTATCGTCTGCGTCGGGTTCATCGCTATCCAACTAAAAGATAAACGAACATCGTAATGATTTTTATAAAATTTTTTCCATTAATACCAAGGTCCACGTTAACTCACCGCTCTTAATTCACTCGGCGTGAAGAAATAGTTCAATTGTGCCCTCAACGGTATCATCATGAGAAGGAAAAACGGAAATAATAACGATATCGCCGATGACTTGACCGCCCAAAGTATGATCAAGCACAGCAATTGTATGAAAGTAAACATGTACATCTTACAAGTCGGAACCTGTTCAAATAATTAATGAATAAATAAAGCCGAATAAAGAAGAACCCTTCTATGAAAGATTTTACCAAAAATAAGGATGTACACTGATCTTTACAGTTTTTTGAAAACCGAATTTGATTAATCAAATAGGTATTAATACTCACCTTCCTTACGTACGCTGTTTGAGGGTGATGCTTAACCGGCATCAAAAACAATTTCAGTCTTTCAATAAACTGAATACCGCAAATAGATACGATACCCATGTATAAAAATACTCCGAACAAAACAGCCATTGGTAACAATCGTAAAATCGGTGCCATCAATACCGATAGACCAACGAGAGTGGAGCAAATAAGTCCGCTTACTCTTTGCTCTGAAATAAATCGCAAGTTTGAAGCACATTAAATCGTTTCCGAGCAATGAAAGTAAAAAGCTCTTAATACTTCAATATCGCTTCAGAAAGTCATTCGTAGATATTTTGTTTAGAAGGAAGAAATTCATCCAAATACATTAATTCTTTCCTCACAAGTGGAACTTGAAAATTAACATAACACAGGCGAAGAGAGGACCGACACAGGCACAACCAAGGATAAACGATTGAACTCGTTTCACAAAAGTTTTTCAATAGCTGAGGAAGAAAGAGGAACTAAAAGAGGAAATGAATCTCTTCATAGCCACGCCGCTCTACACCCGTAAGAGCCATCTCTCATGAACAATCAATCTCCAATAGGAGAAATTTTGGTCAAATTCAACTACTCTCGAAATATTCTTCAAGGTTCCGCGTAATGTTTCGAGAAGAAGGAATACCGATGATTGGCCTCAAGCTCTAAACAAACGAGATGGGAAGATTCAAGACAGAAATCATGATAGTGGTCTTATGAGTACTCACCCCGAACTTCGATGACACGAGGTTTCTCACCAGGAGCATGAGTCGTCGACATGACAGTAACCGCGTTCAAGTGGGTCAAAGAACGCACAGCCGCTGCGCACATCCACGGAGCACCAATGATAGCACAACCAACATTTGTAAAGCACACAAGAACAATGTCCACATGAAACCCGTTTCCTTTTTTCAATTTTCTCTCCTTCTTACCGATGAGTAATCTATAATACAAACATCGGATGATAAAGAATTTTCATTTATACAGCCCAATTGTCCCACATTCATCTACCTACTCGCTAATATTGGTTTCCATAAAAACTAGGATATACACCAAGAAAGCAGGTATCGCGGCGATTAACATAGCCCAAATCGGGAAATCTGATTTCGAACCCAGAGCGGGAACCACCCAAGTACGATTCGTGCTCGGCTCCAGACCCGGAGGTACGGTCAGTTTGTCAGTGTAAGTATCGTGCGCTGTCGCAGCCAGCGCACCAAAAACGATGATCGAAATCGGTACCCCGAAATCACCGATAGTTCTTCTCACCTGTAGACAAAATTACGCAATCTATTTTTCACTCGTCCTTCATAATCCGTAGTACAAGAAAAATTCTGCTTACGCTCCGTCCGAAAAATTTACTATTTCTAAAATGCCTTAAATAAAATGCCAAAAAAAAGGTGCCCAGCGATAAAATCAGACAAAATAGCGCCGTATTAGGTTGATTCTGCAGCTTCACGTTCTGATATTCGTCAGCTGCTTCAGAATCGGTCATGTTCAATCCCGTTTCGTTATTTAGGGCGCAGTATTCCCGTAATTTCAGCAAAGGATGCGTAGAAAATAGCTGCAACAAAAAAATATGGGTAAGTAGGCGAAGACCTTGACAGGATAAAGAAATCTTCATTATTTACCGCTAATAACATGGTGACGCTTTCATAAATATAGATGAGAGAAATGAGGGAAGCGAAGATTTCTTCCGTAAAGCGCGTAAATACTTTGATGAAAACACCGCCTTCGACACTGGCTACGAGCAACGCGATAATCAGCAACCAAATGCCGATATATAATCGCATTGGTAGATACTCAATACCAGCGTTCAGACAGAACTACCAAAAAGAAGTACAAAATTATTAATCACCAGTTTTGAGCAAGACTTTTTGAGAATTGCAAGAATTACCTTGTACAAGGATTCGTCAAAAAGTAGCAAAGGTCCTGTCGTACCGATGATCAATAAAGGTTGACTAGCGGATAAGCCGTAAAAAATCCCACTAAATGCAGTTGATATCAATGTTTCAGATATACCTATTTGGTTATCCGTTTTTCGAGCTAAACATTCCCCAATTCGAAGTTACTCGTTTGGATTATGCTACGTAATATAATACACCAATATTTATACCAACCAAATAAACCGCCGAAAGCTATAGCCGCAGACAACGCGGCGAAAAACATGAACAGAGCTACAGAAATGCACTGATGGTTTAGTCCGTCAGTAAAATCGGATTTATAGTGCGGCGCTCGCCTTTTGATATCATTTATCAAGCCACCAAATAATTTGTTCGTCCTGCGTAATGGATCTCCGTACGGGTCATCGTCTTTTTTTTCTTCACTCGGTAGAAGGGGAGCTTTTACAAGCGAAAGAATAACTCGATAAGTAAACTCATAGTATGTGAACGTCAGATGAATTGTTTTTCTCTCTCATACCTTTAACCATAGCCGCTTCTTCGCGTAACTGATTACGCCTTTTACGAATCGCTTGATTTTTGGCACGTAGTTCTCTTAAAGATAGAAGTGCGTGTCTCTCCCAGTTGTCGGGAGGTAAAACGATGCTGTAATCCAGGAATTCGTTGATCGCCCGCAATAAATCGCGTCTGTCAGTCGCTCTATAAGCTTCTTTATTGAAGTCCTTGAATCAAAAAGGAAACAAATCAAACTAAAGCTTCCTTTTGTGGCTTTTCTTTTCCGAATGATACCTACAGGGTACGACATCAGAGTAGACATCGATCGGCCTATTTCGTGATAATCGACGTCCGCTTTCGTCGGACCGAGTAAGATGAACATGAATCTTACGGGAACAGGAATCTGCAAATGAAGAAATTGATGAAAGAATTAAGCAGGAGCTAGCATTAAAAAAGTTTTAGGAATTGGTAATTTCGAGTACACATTGGTGGAGGCGAGAATAATACTCACTTCTGTCACTGCAGGTAAGAAAATCCCTTCGGCCAATCTTACAAAAGCAATCGCTGGTTCTTGCAAGAAGTCGACAGTACCAACTAGAACAGTGGTCGCTTCAGCGCCTGCGGGAATCCTCTTCATGATACTTTCTTTCTCTTTCTGAATTCGTTTATCTAAATCTTCGCTGGATGATGCGTACGTTTCTTCCTTTAAATCAATCTATAAAGTAAGACAGCATTATGAAGTAATCGAATGCGACACAAATTTGGATTATATAATTCTTGTGAAAAAATCATTAGAAAAAAGTAGAGGAAATCGAAACGAGAACATTTAATTAAAAGATATATGAAAATTTTATAATATTTGCAAACACAAAATTAAGAAAAAATTACCGAGACTTCCTTCGGTTTCAAACCCTCTCCCGTACAGTTATTGAGTTTCAGCTGCTCCATAGAATTGGTATGTTTGCCTTTGTTTTTCGGATCGTCTTGAAAGTTCTACGAGAAAAAAATAGATATCAAGTTTGGAAAAATTTACGTACAATTACAAGCTGAATCTTTCGAAAAGAATAATACCAAATAATAATTTATACGTCACAAAAAAAAAAGAAAAAAAAAAATTAAGGAGATAAAATCAACATTTTGAGTGAATCCAAAATCACAATAAAAACTACAAAATTAAATCAAATTTTAGTAAGTCTCTCTATTGTAAATCGTAAAAACACAGGCAGGCAAATGGAAATGATTTGAAAATCTATAGGAGGGTAGAAAAATTTCCGACTTAATGATTTCTCGAAACAAGCTTCTCTGTTGATTGTTTAAAGAGTGCCATTTCTACAGACTAAATTTCGTGCTTTTCTTTCACCGGCGGGTATCATCAAACTTTCAGCGCCACATTTGGGCGACAGGAGAACTCTCAAGAAAAAATCTAACTGACCACAACTCCTTTGATTTTCATTTGGAGATTTTCCTCGAAATTCTGTAAAGTATGACAACCTCCAAATATTTTCCCCCTTAAGTTAACAAGAAAATTTTGATCAAGACTATGGGATTCTCATTTATTGCAGGTCATGGAATTCCGATTTATGTATAGAAACTTTTGGGAAACATTAAAGTGCACGCGACTAAAATAATATTGAACGGGAAGGACGAGGGCGGGAAAATAATTGAAGGGGGCGTGATGTTAATTGAAATTCCCGCCATTACTGAGCACGACTTTTTAACTGGTCAGAACGAGAAAATGAAAATCCTGTTCTTCTAGCTGTCATGAATGGTGAGACAATAGAAGATTTTGAATTTGTTTTCACGTTATTACATCAATATCTCTTGGAATGGAGTCCCTCCATTCTATTGGCCGATGGCAGTGAAACCATATCCAGGGGTCATATGAACGTGTTCGGGGCACCAGCAGTGTGTATCATGTGTTATTTTCATGTCACGGAGAATATCGAGAAGTATCTATGCTCTCTGAGTAAAAATGTTACAGCAGTTCGCATGAAAATAGATATCGAGGCACTTCATCATTGCCAGACGGACGAGATTTTTCGAATAGCTGCGGCATTATTTCTAGAAAAATGGAAGCGAGAAAAGTGTCCGATTGTCATGAAGTTCCTGAAGTATTTTGAACAGCAATGGTTGATCAAGTTTCCTATGTGGTATCTCGGATGTGCACCTGGATGTCCCACAACAAACAATGGTTTGGAAGGAACGAACGCGTGGATAAAGCGAGGGCATACGTTGGGAGAAAGACTTCCAGTTGGGCAATTCATGGAAAGTGCCACAAATCTGGTAGAAGACTGGTCACAACGACGCGATCCAACATCAACAAATTGTGTCACCTTTGTTGAAACTCCGTCCGTACCTCTAAAAACATGGACAGCTGCATTTTAATGGGCTACATCCAACCATCCGGTTCTCCAAAGAGACCACAAGGGAGGAACATTATTTTTTGTTTGCTCCTCAACTATAGAACAGCCTTTAACTACAAAACTGCTCAAGAGGTATGAAAGTTTGCAAGGGAAGTGGAGAACGCTCGACTCCTTCACAACATTCAACTACGGCCTTTGGGTCATTTTATATACACTCTACTCGGATAGGAGAGTCTACTTGCACATGTCCACACTTCTTCAAAGAAAGCGAGTGCAGGCATTCCTTAGGCTTGAAAATTAGGTTGAAGTTGGTGCAAGTGCCAGAAGAGGCTAAACAAATACCTCTAGGAAGAAAGCGAAAACGTGGTCGTCCATATGCTTGGCTAAGAAGGCGTTACTAGTTCAATAACTTTCTAATAATCTAAATCTAATACTTCGATTCATATTTGTAATAAGTTTTACGTTCATTAATAATATTATGCCGCTGATTTTTTAATCTTCCGTTTGGTTTTAATTACAAGTCGTGCATCTTATATTTTTTTTGTGTACTCATTTTTTTTGGCGTCTTACATTAATGAAGTCGTGCAAAAATTTTTCTTCCCTGGAAATCACTACAATTTTACCGTGATTTTCTTTTATTTTCGCGGGCCGATAAATGCATCCCTTATGAAAGTACCGAAAAGCAAAATGTTTTCAAGTCCCTTAAGTAGATCAAGGTTTTTGATGACATCAACAAGCGTGACGAAATGAAGAAGTTGAACGAAGAACGCAGAGAACCTGTTTTATGGGTTAAATTTGATTTGGTATGGAAAATTCAAATTAAAATCTTGAAAATTCTCAAGTTTTCTTGGACCCCTTGTATTATCGTGTATACAGCCCGAAAGTGAGAATTTCAACAGGGAACCTGTTCTATGGGGCGTTTTTTGAATTTCTCGTTCAACTTCGTAAAGGAAGCCGTCATGTTCCTAAGTCCCTCTCTCCTAACATGTATTATGACTCGAGAGTCGAAATTTTTCCAAGTCTGCCTCGTATCATAGATAGCTTGGAGGTAGAAATTTTTCCAAGTTCAAGCTGAGCCACATATAGGCTATCACAGGTGTGGGACTGGGACCATTTTTGTTTTGGCCGGGTATCACACGGCACACGACAAATTTTTCGGGAAACCCTCCATAGAACAGGTTCTCTGTCAAAAATTTCTTTGACGGCTTCTTCGAGAGTTGTCCCAATCACATACGCATAGAAAGTGTTGAAAACATCGTTTTCCCTTCTAAGTAAAAGTTACAGCATTTGTATTCGATCCCTCCTCTTGAATTTGTTTCTGGGTAAGCCTCCTTTCCATCAAATTCATAAAATTTCAACTACTTCCTTCCTCTACTTCTCCCCCTCAAGATATTCCGATTCAACCTCGACAGACTAAACAGAGGAAAAACTTGGAAAAATCTGAGCTCCAAATACGAAGCGAAACAGACAAGGAGTTTCTGGAAAGAGGCCCACTTCTCACTTTTTTTCTACTCTTTGTTCGTCCATCTACTAGCCAGTGTTTTTCTCTCTTCCCAAATTGACTTCCTTGTATACAAATCTAGCTTTTTATTTTTAGCCATTTTCTCATTTCTGTATCATATTTTTTTCAACATGATCCAATATCAAAGTTTATAAGCTCATTTTCTTTTGAGGGAAGAGTTTTATTTTGTTCACTTTTTGACCTGATCGGAGGGGGGGGGGGATGTTTTTCCGTTTAGGGGAAGTATAGAAACATCCAATTGTTGAGTCTAAAAACGAAAAAGTTCACATATCTTTATTTCTCCTTTAAATACTAATGTGGATCCGTGTCAGACCTCATCCAGATGCGGCCAAGTATCATTGCACAAAGGAGCTTTCACAGACACGTTGAAATTCTTGGAATACACTCGGTCGTTTCTCATTAGCCTGTTTCTTCATTACGATTCATTTATTGATAGGCAAGCAATTAACATTTGACTACACTAATGAAGAATATTTCCGCATTATACGAGTTTGTAGTTTTACGTTCATTAATAATATTATACCGCTGATTTTTTAATCTTCCGTTTGGTTTTAATTACGAGTCGTGCATCTTATATTTTTCTTGTGTACTCATTTTTTTTGGCGTCTTACATTAATGAAGTCGTGCAAAAATTTTTCTTCCCTAGAAATCACTACAATTTTCCCGTGATTTTCTTTTATTTTCGCGGGCCGATAAATGCATCCCAAAAATTTTAACCAGAGGTACGAAAAATTTCGACCACAACTGTGGGATTCCAATGTTGTAGATGGGAAATTTTAATCAAGACCTCGCAACTCTTGTGTTATGGACAGAAAGTTTTGGCTTCAAGACCCAGAAATTCCTATGTTGAAGACAGAATGTTTTGTCCACAATCACGGAAAATGTTTATTATAGCCACAGAATTCCTTTATTGTGGATCGAAACTTCTGACCACGACCGTGGAATTCCTAGCTGTAGACAAAAGATTGTAACCACAACCATGGAATACTTATTTTGTAGACAAATACTTTGGATCAAAACTATGAAAAATTGCGCTCACGACTACAAGATTCCTTTATTCTCGATAGAAAATTGTTGCCCATCAAGTAGATAAACCACATACCTTTCGTCAACTATAAAAAATGATCTCTTCGTTCGGTAAAACGCATACTACACTATACTGTCACGTGCAGGTAGATCGCCTACAGACCGAATATGAGACCGGTACCGGCCAGTCGAAGCCCCAGCAATTCTAAGGTTGTTAAGTCGAAGTGGGTATGAATTTGAGCAACAATAATCAAGTTTGGAACGGGCTAGACTATTGTAGAGTTGAAGGAGGGTTTGTGCTAAGAACCGGTACTTCATGAAAGGTATTCGAGAACATTCAAGAAATTCAGGCACTTTGCTCTTAAAATGTTGATAACAAGGGAGAGGAGTAGGAGGTTTAGGAGTCGACGTGAAACAAAGGAACTTGGCAGAGGATTGGATAATAATTGTGAAGTTTTGTAGACGCAAGGAAGGAAAACCTAGGGCATAAGTATATTTTTTTTTGGAACACTACAATGACTGTTTCATCCGATAATCGAAATCCACAGTCCGACGACCACTTGGAGATTTTGTCAAAAGATAATTGGAGCAGTCTTGCTGCTCGTTAGGGGTTGGAGGTTAGTAGGGAAATATTGAAGTCATCCGTAAAGAGGCGTTTGGTAAGAGGAAAGCTAACACTGTTTGTTCGATTAGAACGAGAGGAACACTCCCTTTTTCTCCATGGATGGGAAGAGTATTGGTCCTGAATTCTAATTATTACAGACCTTTCACGGAGGAAGAATTGGGAGATAAAACTGCTTCGAAGACCAGTGCCATATAATTTGGAAGAGTTGTAGTGACGCCAGGCATGGTTCAATGTTTCTCAACAATTAGGTACTGAAAAACTGGCACTAAAATCATTCAAGATTTTGGTCTGCTGAATAAAACATTCAGAGATTCAGGAAAACGTCCGGGAATCCTATTTTGGTACCCCACCTCTTGCATAATCAGGCGCGGATCCAGACGATCACATGGGGGGGGGGACATAATCCAAAAAAAGTCTGAAGGACCTTTTTTTCACATTTTCTTCGAAACTACAGATTTCTTTTTTTTTTTTTTGGGGGGGGGGGGGGCATGTCCCCTATGTCCCCCCCGTGGATCCGCGTCTGATAATAGACTCACAAGAATAAATGCGCTCAAAGGTACCTCCTACTCTTGAATTCACAAGCAGTGATGTGCAGTTAAAAGATCACACAAAAATTTGCTACGTTCAGTTCTCTACAAAAGCTCATTGAAAATTAAAAGGAGTTTAAAAAAAAAAGGCGTGAATAAAAAGCGCTCCGCAACTCAAAAGAGGAAAAAAGAACAAAAATGAATAAGATATACAAAGAAGTTACATTATTTGTAGCATGAGTCGTTTGATTCGCGACCATTTCTTCCAAACCCTGCGTACACATCGACGGATACACAAAATAATAATGATGTGCTGACCATTACTAATAATTATCTCTTATCTTGTAGACACTATAATTATCTGCAGCTCACCTGTAAACTCGTATAACTAGCCGTATTGCGACGAATGAAGCGAAACCGATCGTGTTCGCAAACATGTTTATGCTTCAGTAATAACGCACGGATCACTGTCGACTTTTCCGACTCTTTGATGACCTGATCGACAACCATTTGCTCGACTACACGGTACGCCACTCCCGGCAATTCCTTCTCCTCTAAATCCAACAGCAACACGCCTGCGGTAGTAAAAGCACACACACACGAAATTTGTACTACTTTTCCGACACTCCTATAAACGAATAACGGATGGGAGCAAAAACAAAAAAAAAGAAAAAAAAAACAGTGATTTTAGTGAATTTTCCAACAGATCTACCAACAGTGGAGAGACCAAAAAAAAATTAAATTTTGGACCCTTCACTGCGCCAAATTTCAGTTACGTATGGGTTATGAACGCGTTATCAGTTTGATTGGTACGTAACCTGTTTCGATACATCGACGCAGATTCAAGAGTGAGTGGAAACTGAGGGAGGCGACGTGAGGTCTGCCCCAACGATCTGCTCCTTCTTCAACGTCCTCCTCGTACTTGATCCACCTAGCCGTTTCCTTCCACTCTCGTTCGTCGCCGATTCCTGTCAATTCGTCTAGTTGTACAAAAACCTGAAATATTATACATAAATGAATGCGTTAAAAAATTTCATTACGGGAAATTCTCGAATGTAGGAAGTCGAAGTACAAGGAGATTCTGAAAATTGAGGAAGGTTTCATATAAAAAAATATTTCAGAATTTTTCGACGTGTTCGTTCTTCAACTTTCTTTTCCTTTCACTTCTTCGATGTTCAACAGTCCGCGTCATTATTTTCGTGTACATAACGATAGCGACGATAAAAAATTTCTATTTATCCACACTACTGAACGTCAACCACGTACTTTGATTAATAGTTTTTTTTTCATGATCCGCGCTATCTATATCTTTAAAATACTTTTTAGAGTCGCTGATGGTTCCATCATTGTCATCATCGTCAGTAAAGTAGTTAACAAAGTTGATAATACCTCGTGTGGACTGTGATCGAAACTTTTTTTGTACAATTTTAACGGTACCGACGCCACTACGCAGCTTTCGGTGCCTCGTTTATTCAATAGAGACGAAATAGCCGTTTTCGTGCTGAATCTTCGTTTATCTCGGAAACTATCCAGTCTATGACCTTCAAACAAAATTAGAAAATGTTGAGGAATACACGCAAGATATAAATGAAAAAAAAAAATATATATATCGCGATAGTGACCAGAGAGCCGAGATGCTCGTATATTTCGGTCGACTTTATAACAACGTCTCACACAATTGGCCTTCAAGGTCGAACCAAAACCAAATGAGAGAATGATATAAAAATAAATAAAAAGACAGATTGGAATTGAAAAAAAAAAAAAACGCATTTGTATTTTAAATTTCTCGACTTCCTCACTCAGTACAATCTGAACTTCTCAGAATATTTGGTCAAGGCCGTACTTCATTTTTTTTTTACTTTTCAGTTTCTAGTCAACCAATACAACGACAACAACAATGAATTCCAAGGTTCAATGACCTTTGAAACGATCTATCAACATGAGTACCCACGACCTCCCCACATTCATCTTCTCTCTCTCTGGCTGCAGTCCTTTGCCGACCCCCGCTTTATAATTTATGTTCTTCTTTTGTCGGACGAGAGAAAATAAAAAACATACATTCAGAAGATATTGAAAGGCAGTAAGTTCATAAACTCGATCAAATACTGTGCTAGATACAAAGATAACTTTATTGTGTCGTCACGCACTAATAGACGAAGGGACCAATTCCTTATGGAAACAAATGCGACGAATGAGATCATCATATTTACAGTAAAAAATGGCAATGAGATCATCAACTATTTGGACCTAACACTCACAGACTAGTTGAATGTTTTGAAGGAGTCGAACGTTCTCCACTTCCCTTGCAAACCTTCATACTTCTTGAGCAGTTTTGTAGTTAAAGGCTGTTCTATAGTTGAGGAGCAAACAAAAAATAATGTTCCTCCCTTGTGGTCTCTTTGGAGAACCGGATGGTTGGATGTAGCCCATTAAAATGCAGCTGTCCATGTTTTTAGAGGTACGGACGGAGTTTCAACAAAGGTGACACAATTTGTTGATGTTGGATCGCGTCGTTGTGACCAGTCTTCTACCAGATTTGTGGCACTTTCCATGAATTGCCCAACTGGAAGTCTTTCTCCCAACGTATGCCCTCGCTTTATCCACGCGTTCGTTCCTTCCAAACCATTGTTTGTTGTGGGACATCCAGGTGCACATCCGAGATACCACATAGGAAACTTGATCAACCATTGCTGTTCAAAATACTTCAGGAACTTCATGACAATCGGACACTATTCTCGCTTCCATTTTTCTAGAAATAATACCGCAGCTATCCGAAAAATCTCGTCCGTCTGGCAATGATGAAGTGCCTCGATATCTATTTTCATGCGAACTGCTGTAACATTTTTACTCAGAGAGCATAGATACTTCTCGATATTCTCCGTGACATGAAAATAACACATGATACACACTGCTGGTGCCCCGAACACGTTCATATGACCCCTGGATATGGTTTCACTGCCATCGGCCAATAGAATGGAGGGACTCCATTCCAAGAGATATTGATGTAATAACGTGAAAACAAATTCAAAATCTTCTATTGTCTCACCATTCATGACAGCTAGAAGAACAGGATTTTCATTTTCTCGTTCTGACCAGTTAAAAAGTCGTGCTCAGTAATGGCGGGAATTTCAATTAACATCACGCCCCCTTCAATTATTTTCCCGCCCTCGTCCTTCCCGTTCAATATTATTTTAGTCGCGTGCACTTTAATATTTCCCGAAACAAATGCGACGAATGAGATCATCATATTTACAGTAAAAGATGGCAATGAGATCATCAACTGTTGATAAAGGCGTTCAGCGGTCATGAAGTAAATAAAGACATCCATAACAACCCACAAGAACAGGCAACGACCAGACGGAGGAAAATGATACGGGAAGTTTTAGCTGAGTTTACAGGTTCAATTAGACATCTACATTGGTAAGCCTGAAAGAAAGTTGGACATCAGGTGATAGGAGCAGAAAATATGAAGGGAGAAAGAAAATGACAAGTCACTGTTTGGTAAATACTGGCACTGCAATAATAAAAACAGCAGAATGGTGAAGGAATATTCGAAGTCATACACGTAAAAAACCGCATAAAGAGAAGAAAATCCCGGGCACAGATGGAGATGGTATAGGCAAAGAGGAGAAGAACCAGCCTTTTCAACAAGGCAATCACGTTTTTCAGCAAAAGATTATTCAGCATAGTGACTGGACCAGACAGAAAGAACAGAACCGACCAATAAAATGAAAGCAAACCTAGTAGCCAATAGAAACGTAGATCGTAGGCAGATGAACCAATCACGACTCATTATTGATCTAGCCAATCAGATCACAGTGTTAGACTATAAAAACTGATGTTTAAGGCCTTCTTCCGCAGTAGCGATACAACTGATGGGTAGGTAACACCCGAAAGCACTTCTGTAGGCTAACTAACAGATATATAAAACAAATACTCAAAACAAATACTCAAAACAAAAAAAGAAATTACAGAGAAATAATAGTAACTTCAATGAAAATAACTTACAAGTGCTATACTAACAATTAATAAGTAGAAAAGAAAAAAGAAAAAAAAGAATTATACCTTTTCTCCATGATAAAATATTGCTTTGTATTTTAGTCTAGTCTAGATACAGAACATAGTATGTTACGAGCTCGTCATGAGGGAGGTGAGGAAAAACCAATGGTAAAACTCACCCAACCCTCATGACTAAAATATGAAAAAAAAAAAAAAAAAAAAAAAAAACTAACTAGATAAAGTAGAATTAAATGTAGGCCTACACTTGAGATCTTTTATCCAATCAATATGAGTCCTGATGAAACCATTTCACTGTGCGATAGTTAATTGAATTTTAGGCGTCAAAAATTGAAATATTGAAAATAAAAGATGAACGGTGGTCATGGTCATGCATTTTGTTACGGGAAACTCGAATTTGGGGTCAGTTTCTTGATTATAGTCACCTTTGAGTCTGTATGGAGGATGGGGCGAGGACTGAAAATGTACTAGAAATCGAAATACATATTTGAGTAGAGGTATTTCCGCATCAGAAACTTAAATTTTAAATTAGTTTTTTGAATGGTACCCCACCAGGGAAATACGCGAGTCCGAGCTCGAGTTTTTCAATCTAGAATATGGTATATTAGCCTATACTAGCTAACGTTAAGCGAGACCTCTATGCCGCAGTAAGCTAGGCAGTATACCAGGCTCTACTAGCTGCAAACTAGGCCTAAACTTTGACCTTAACCTACTTTATGGACCTGGAAAAGTTCAGACCTTTGATCTTCATTATAATGAACTTATACTAGGCTGTTTTGCAAGAAAGCCCCTTAAAACTAGTAGCGGAAAATAATGCATACAAGACTTATAGTGGAGCAGAAAGGGAGGCGAGTGAGTAAGCCCCTGAAAGTTAGTTAGCTTGAAAAATTGGCATGTATATGTCTTCGGGAGGGGGGTTAATTAGAAATCTGCGAGATATGACGCTCTATGACGTCATCAATGACCTTGAAATACTTCAGAGATTTAGTTTCAACTTTTAGCCTCTAGCCTTCACTATAGTAGGCCTAATATACAGTATACTAGGCCTATACTCCCTACGCGGCTGTATTAGGTTTAACCTTCATTATATAGGTCCAATATACTGTATATTTGAGCCTTATTGCACAGAACAAGGAGCCCGGAATAAATCACTCTGCTCTAAACAGCGCGCAGTGTCCAAATAAGCTAATATATCTATACTAATGACTCAATACGAGGATTCTGAAAAATAAATTGCACAGGACTTAGAGAACATCATTGAAAATGATCTCTCTTTATTTGGGTACGCCAGAATATTATGAGTCACCCTTTAGTTCGTACAGAAGATGTCGAGGGAGTGAAGAAAGGGTGAGAACTGAAAACACATTAAAAATTGAGATCCACGTCCATACATATATAGAGAAATTTTTGCATCAGAAACTTGAATTTTAGGTCAGTTTCTTGATTACATTAACCGTCTAGTCAAGTCTATAGTTAATATTGATAGAATTATTACGACTTCCATTTGATTTTTATGAAAGTGAATCTAAACTTTTTTCTGGATTTCATTTGGAATTATTTTCTAAAATTAATATTTATTATTAAATTTATTTTTTAATATAAATTCAATTATTAAAATTAAAATAAAGATAATATTAAGTATATTAATTGAATTGGGATTTTGAAAATTTAAATTGAATTCATGATATTAAAAAATTTATATAAATTATACTTCATAATATAAATTGAAAGTATTTTATTAATATAAATAAATATATTTAATTTCCAATAAAAAATTTTTATAATTAAATTTTTCTAAATTCTCTGTGAATATTATTATTTAAATTCAACGGATTTGATGATTTATTTAAATGTAAAACAATTAAATGAATTGAAAAAAATCGATTGATTAAAATATTAATAATAAATCGATTCCCTCAAATTAAATATAAAATATTGTTACCAATCAAGTAATACTTATAAGTATAATTTTTATTAAAATAAATAAATAAAATTAATATATTAAGATTAATGACCCAATTTTTCATATTAAATTTAGATTTGTAGACATTATAATTAAAAATATTTTCATAAAATTGTTTAAATTCAATTTAATTAAAAAGAGGTATAATCTATTTTAGAATATTTATTTGTGAAGATATATTTTTTGATATAATTTATCGAAATTGAGATATATATTTTTTTTTTCGTCTTCTTTTGGAATTATTTACTTTGAAAAGGAGATTTACTCGTGATATTGAATAATCAAAGAAAAACAGAGGATGAAGTCGCGTGATGCGACGAAACGTCGGTCTCAAGTGCCGATTTTTCTGTTTTTCTTTTATTTACTTTGATTTTTATGGAAGTGAATCGGAACTTATTTCTTGGTTTAATTTAGAATTAGGATCAATTAAATTTATAATTTTATTTATAGTAGAATATTTAGATATGTGATTTATTTTATCCGGGTAAAATTAAAATAAAAACTTCGGGATGGCCAAAAAATCAAAATAAATGTTGAAATACAATTGGGTTTCCATTTCCTCTAGGATTAGAAAATATTGTTTTAAAATTGATATCAGTAATTAATTTTAAATTAAATTAAAATAAATTTAAAAATTTATATAAATTATATTCAATAATATCAAATAAGAATTCATTATTAATATTTCTAATTTTATTAATAAAATAATTATTTTAAATTTTGAAGAATTTGAAATGGAGGATGGGGAGCGGATGACGACTGAAAATATATAAGAAATTGAGAAACAAATCCGTGTGGAAGTATTTCGGTATCGGAAATTCAAATTTAAGTTTGATTTCTCATTGAATTTACTTTCAAGTTTGTACCGTACGTGTGGAGGGAGCAAGAACTGAATTTGAAAAAATACTTTCAAAATTGAAACATTTACCTATATTGTGGGATTCTGACATTGAGAGCTTGAATTAATGGTCATTTTCATAACAACTAGGCCGAGAATAGGGACGAACGAGCGAAGTGAGCGAGCCCGTGAGCTACTAAGTCTAACATACAGAATACCAGATTTAAATTAGGCTAAGAAATACTGGTGGAGGAGAACGTTACTACGGGATTTGGAGACAACTGAAAATTTTTGCTTTAAAAAACCATGAAAAATTCAAAGCTCGCCCGCCTTCTTGAAAATTTTACAAATACAGTATACGCCACTGTTCTTGATTGATACTGCATCAAACACTGATTTCTCTCGGGCGTATTTCCAAAAAGCGCACGCTTTCGCACGCAAACTATGAACTTAAATTGATAGTAGAAGCCTTCAAAAACTTGTAGAATTCATATCTCATTCGAGTCTGTTTGAGGATTGTTTTTCCAGAGCATTGGATACACAGTATATGAAACTTTAGAAATAATATTTACTTTCAAGCGTTTCAAATACCCTCTGATGTTGAATACATCAAAGAACGAAGTAGACCATGAAGTTCGCCGCAAAAAATCCCCTGAAGCCATTATCAGTGTTACCACTAGACCCTCAATACTTATTTCGGCCGCTAAGAGAAATAGAATGAATACATGTCTACGAAAAAGAGAAAGACAGACGATTTTCATTCAACACTCATCTCCACCACCAAGAATTATCTATAGTGACATGGTAAGAATTGGAAAATAAATGTTTGAATACTGATAACTTGGTCATACTAGGAGAAATCAAATACCCACCAGCTTACAACCATGAGAAATTTTTTCTCATTCTTTTGATGAACTAAACTGCGTGTTCTGCTTTTAGAAACTTTTTGAATACATTTCAGCTCTCTGCAAAAGTTGTACCTATGCAATCACTTACTGGTTACATCATCTTTAACAACTTCACGTAACGGTTCTTCCAATTGCAACACCACCTGGAGAGCAACCTCTCCAGAATCCTCAACGTCATCGTCTCCAGCAATTGGGTAATCACTTTCTTTCATGGCATCACCAGTAGCAGGCTTTTTCTTCATTTTCTTGTAATGGTGACTGTAAAATAATGACCAGATCTAATAATGACCAATCGCAGATACCAAGAGAGGGTAGAAAGAAACTTTTTCGCATCGTACCTATATTTCCTCTTCGCTTTATGGTCCATTAAATCTTTGTAGAAGTCTGAGGTTGTTTTCTCCTTCTTCTGATGGGATGCTAATTGATCTGTGTCATTATCTGAAACTCCTATACGGACAATAATACGTACAAGTTTGATTTTAGGATACCCAATAAAAATGCTTTAAAAAATTCAAATTGGTGTCCCAAAAAACTGAAAGAGAGAACTCCGGTCTTCCAGCAATTTTTCAAGTACATCAAGTTTCATTTTTTTTTTCTAAATTTCAGATGCTCACCCATGGTGAATTTAACGTGCTTATCTGACGATGCATCCATACATCCGCCAAAAGACGCAGCTTTTTCCGACAATTTCGGTTCTCCATCTGGGTCGTCATAAAACGCCGCAACTCTTTTCCCTGGAGCACTTTCCAATACCTCCGGTGCATTTCCATTTCTGAAATAAAAATATTTGTAAGATTTCGATAACCGTGCTATAAATAATCTATATTATGAAGAGGTCAGGCATACTCTCCCTAAATGATTCCAACTCATCTTCCAGAAAGAAAGAAAAAAATACTAATTCCAGAGTAGAGTTCGATTTGGTGAATTTTCTCTGATGACGCGAAGTGAAGTGCATTCCTACTCGCGTCCTTGACTTATAATATTCATGACGGAAAACTTGTACTCGAAAAAGATTTTTCGAAAAACAGTACGTACCGCGTGCGCGCAAGAATTCGTTGAATGTAATTAAGAATAATTTTTGTTATCATCGCAACATGACGAAAATTTTCATCCGGAGTACGTTGTGACATTATCATGTATTCAACTATTCACTACCGTATTTTTATAGTATTATACGCGACAAAAGGTGAGATGACATAATAAAATTGGACAGAAAAAAAATAAAATATTATATACAGAGGAGCACGGAGAGATACAAAAAACGTCTACAATCAACACGATAATCATTATCGCTGGAACATAACATATACGGTCTAATAACCGGAAAGGATGTAATCCGGAAAATGATAATTTCATGATAATTAGCATTGAAATGATTCCTGACGTTCATTCAATGCTACAAACCTAAAATTACGTACATTTCATTTCTACAACAGGTCTTTTTACTTCTGATTACGCCCTAAACAAACAATCTACTAAACATTTTGTTCTTCATAGGTGACTTGACTTACAGCCGTTTTCATTTAGTCTCACACACTTTCACCTCCTTTCAGGTACTGATATTGTGTATGAAATAGGAGGGGCAAAAATATTTGTAAAAGGAAAAATCTTTGCGTCGAAATGGCACCAGCCCTTCAAAAAGATAAAGATCTACAAAAATAGACAGTTAAGTTCATAGGAAGGTGATTAGTGGAAAAAACTTGAGAAATTGCCTGACAGCGGATCTACAGAACAGTACCTAATTCAAGGAGAAAGATTTCTAACATTACATGATACTTAGAAGTAAGAAAATGAGGAAAGCTGGAGCCTAACTGTCCTGCTCATCTATTGATGCTTGCTAATACTATTTGGGAAATATTAAAGTGCACGCGGCTAAAATAATATTGAACGGGAAGGACGAGGGCGGGAAAATAATTGAAGGGGGCGTGATGTTAATTGAAATTCCCGCCATTACTGAGCACGACTTTTTAACTGGTCAGAACGAGAAAATGAAAATCCTGTTCTTCTAGCTGTCATGAATGGTGAGACAATAGAAGATTTTGAATTTGTTTTCACGTTATTACATCAATATCTCTTGGAATGGAGTCCCTCCATTCTATTGGCCGATGGCAGTGAAACCATATCCAGGGGTTACATGAACGTGTTCGGGGCACCAGCAGTGCGTATCATGTGTTATTTTCATTTCACGGAGAATATCAAGAAGTATTTATGCTCTCTGAGTAAAAATGGTACAGCAGTTCGCATGAAAATATATATCGAGGCACTTCCTCATTGCCAGACGGACGAGATTTTTCGGATAGCTGCGGCATTATTTCTAGAAAAATGGAAACGAGAAAAGTGTCCGATTGTCATGAAGTTCCTGAAGTATTTTGAACAGCAATGGTTGAACAAGTTTCCTATGTGGTATCTCGGATGTGCACCTGGATGTCCCACAACAAACAATGGTTTGGAAGGAACGAACGCGTGGATAAAGCGAGGGCATACGTTGGGAGAAAGACTTCCAGTTGGGCAATTCATGGAGAGTGTCACAAATCTGGTAGAAGACTGGTCACAACGACGCGATCCAACATCAACAAATTTTGTCACCTTTGTTGAAACTCCGTCCGTACCTCTAAAAACATGGACAGCTGCTTTTTAATGGGCTACATCCAACCATCCGGTTCTCAAAAGAGACCACAAGGGAGGAACATTATTTTTTGTTTGCTCCTCAACTATAGAACAGCCTTTAACTACAAAACTGCTCAAGAGGTATGAAAGTTTGCAAGGGAAGTGGAGAACGCTCGACTTCTTCACAACATTCAACTACGGCCTTTGGGTCATTTTATATACACTCTACTCGGATAGGAGAGTCTACTTGCACATGTCCACACTTCTTCAAAGAAAGCGAGTGCAGGCATTCCTTAAGCTTGAAAATTAGGTTGAAGTTGGTGCAAGTGCCAGAAGAGGCTAAACAAATACCTCTAGGAAGAAAGCGAAAACGTGGTCGTCCATATGCTTGGCTAAGAAGGCGTTACTAGTTCAATAACTTTCTAATAATCTAAATCTAATACTTTGATTTATATTTGTAATAAGTTTTACGTTCATTAATAATATTATGCCGCTGATTTTTTAATCTTCCGTTTGGTTTTAATTACAAGTCGTGCATCTTATATTTTTCTTGTGTACTCATTTTTTTTAGGCGTCTTACATTAATGAAGTCGCGCAAAAATTTTTCTTCCCTGGAAATCACTACAATTTTCTCGTGATTTTCTTTTATTTTCGCGGGCCGAAAAAGGCATCCCATACTATTTCACTTTTGGTATCATGGGTATGTCGAAGACCTGCTGTTGTGGTGTAACCACCAGGTGAAGGGTTTGCTCCAAAACTTCCTCCAGGCCAACTTTCCAACTGCCGTATAAAACCCACCTGATTTCCTCATGTCGTTCATTTTTTCAGGCACAGCGGGAACCTACCCTAATCTAATTAGGCACTGGGAAGAAATTTTCACCCAACGAGGTATATTTTCGAAATTTGAGGGTTATGAAAAATTTCGACTTTGGCGCTGTCTATGATAGGAACGGAGCGAAAAAAAAAAAAAAAAAAAAAGAGGATACTAAAAAGAGAAAGTAAAAAATGCAAAAAACCGCAGAAAAGATTAAACGTCGAGCGCTTTTGGTTGATAAATCATCTTCCGGACTGAAATGAAAGCAAAATCTCTTCTTTAAATCCGGGAGGACCTTCTGCCTCTTCCTCTATATTATAATTTCTCGGAAAAGTCGCTTTCAGGTGGTCCGACCAGTCAAGACCCTCATCCGCATATGACACAGAGATATTATTGGTATGCCATAACTGTTTGTACGTCTACTTCTCAACCTTGATTGTAAGTGGAATGAGCTTTGTTTCTCTCTTGCGGGTCAATAGCATAGTTTTTGTCTTCTGGAAGCTGAGCAACTGTCCAGATAGATGTATATCTTCCTGAATCCTCTTCAACTTCTTCTTTATTGCGATAGGTAATTCTTGATGATTGACACCGCTGAGCAGAAGAACTGTGTTATCGATAAAACAAATAGCACTTTACCCCTCTTTGCTGCAGCTCCTCCGCAACTAAGTTCCTCAGGAGGAGGCCAAGTACACTAATGCCTTCTTTGGAACACCTTTGGTCTTGTTGGAACACATCTGTGATGGTCCAACACTGACCGGATAATCACTGAAACACTTGTACTCTTCACACTTCTCCTTGTAGAAACATTAATGAAGCGATAGAATAATGGTCCGACATTGGTCCGACATCAATCCGGCACAGAGGTGTTCCAACAAGATCGGAGGTGTTCCAAAGGGGGGACATTACTAATTTCATATCTTCTTAGTGTTTTTTTGTATCCCCAAACGTCACCTTCTTGTCGCTTAGGTAGCTACTGAACATTTCAAGTAGATATACTTGAAATAACAAGCTCTGTAGTTCCTTTGGAATGGAGGACCGTAATAGGTGGTCAAGGAAGGGCTCTTCTGATATCCAACAATATTACTGCTACCACTCTACCTAAGCGTTGCATTTTTCTGCAAAGAACCTGTTTTATTTGGGGGGGGGGAGGGTTAGGAAAAACATCCGCCATCCGGCCGGTCGGTAAAGCTTGTAGCTTGAAAATTTTCCAAGTCGCCCTCCTATCATACAGACATATATATGTCTTTGGGCTGGGGTCAGTCTGAAATCTGCGTCACGCGATGTCACGCTTCATGACGTCATCAATGACCTAGACCTACTTTAGGGACCTGGAAAAATTTACACCTTTGGCCTTTATTATATATTAGGCTTGAAATACAGCAAACCAGGCTCATTCTAACTTGGCTAGTACTATTAGGGCTAAAGTAGGCTGCTACAGCAGGTTTAGCCTTCATTATACCTATAGGCTTAGAATACAGTATACTAGCCTTATACTAGACTGAGAAGGGGGGCGAACAAGCGGAGCGAGTGAGCTCCCAAAAGCTAGTTAGCTTTAGATACAAGTACATATTTCTGATGCCTGAGATACAGCCATTTGGATTTTAGGCCTAAAAATGACTCTGCAGCCCATGTGGGTGAGTGGATGGGCCCAATTATTTGGCTTTCGAGTTTTCTCATTGGGAACAACATTTTGACGGACATTTGAAACATTTTCCGACCAAGGCCATTTTCCCCCCCTTACCCGGCTAGAGCCTTTAGAAATTCCTTGAAAAAATACCTGCCTAAAGAAATTACAAGTTCTTGCTCAAAGGAGATCAATTGAAATTAATTTTCAACTTCCTGTTCAGCTTTCACATCATCAGCTCAGAAGGTTAACATAATAGGCTGGAGGTTAGACCTATTACAATTCAAAACCTCAATTTTGACTACCAGGAGGGGCGGTATTGAGCTTTTGAAATGAGGGAAGGGTCGGATGAAGTCTTCTTGACACTCATTCGAAAGGAAACTGAATTCTAAACCTTTTTTGTAATCGTATATTTGACTGTATGTTTGAAATTTTTCATTAAAAATGTAAAAAAACGTAATTCTTTGTTTTCTTTTACCATGTTTTTTCAAATTTGAAACGCGAGGATTGTTCAAAATGAAATTTTCATAAGGAGTCAAGTTGTAGAGGAGACATAATGGAACAACTTTCGTTTGAAAATTTTTTGAAGAAAGTCGATATTTCTCGAGATAAACGAGCTTTTTAGATTTGGGGAGGTGATACTTGGAAAACAGTGAGTGAAAAAATAGGAATACAGGCTATATTTGTTCGTCTGAGTATGCAGAACAATAATCAATCATGAAATTGCTTTCAACAGCCACATCGAGAGAATTTACAATTAGGACCCTACTAGTACGACTTTCTAGTATGGGAAATAACATTATACTATCATAAACTATAGTATTGTAATAAGCTTATCAGCTAACATAGTGTGTACTGGACTTGAACTAGGCTAGGACCTTCCCTCATATTATACTTGGATGATACTGGTCTTGGACTTCACCTAACATAAAGTCAGGAAGTTGAGAGCCACGACCATGCATTTCTGGATCAAAGCATGAAACATGATACATATAATCTTTAGGTGGAGTACTTCAAAATGAGATATGTTGCCACCATTGGGGGAGGTGCTGACCCTCTTTCCGCGGGGGTTCTGTACCCCCAAAATCAGTTTTTTGCAAATATCTTGCCGCGTTCCAACTTTACAGGAAAAAATTTCAAATAAAAGTTGTAGAGCGTAAAATTTCCTACAAAATGATGTATTCATATGTTAGACTAGATCTATCCGTTCGGACTCAATGCGCGGATAAATAGCGCAAATTTTGGAAAAATCATTATTTTTTGTACTTTTACAGACCGTATTGAACTTGGATGGAGTTTTAGAGTACAAACTTTTGAACAAAAAATATAAAGTATCAAGTTTTCTACAAATTGAAATATAATCACAAACGCTTATACCCAAATATAGGCATCTAGGGTAGACATTATTGTTAAAATACACTAATTCAACGTATGTACAAATAAAAAAATGATACTGAGCAGTCAATATATTAGATAAAATTCATACAAAATATTTATCAGTTCTTCTTCTGATCAAAGGCGAGTGGCATGTAGCGGCAAAATTATAGGGTCAGCAAAAAATTGAAGAAAGAAAAAAAAACAAGACTTAGTCGCCAGGCGCCTCAGTATACGGGTCTCTTGCGTTTTTTTTTTCTCTCTCTCTCTCTCTCTCTCTCTCTCTCTCTCTCTCTCTCTCTCTCTCTCTCTCTCTCTCTCTCTCTCTCTCTCTCTCTCTCTCTCTCTCTCTCTGCGGTTTTTTTAGACAAATAGGCTCCATTTGTATGGTACCGATTTCCTTGAAACTTTGAGTGTTATTTCCTATTAGTGCAGAATCGAGAATAGGGGGGTTAAAAATAAAAAATATCCCCTTTTAAAGCCGTGGCGAGGGATGAAAGTCAGATGCTTCTGGCTGCATATTTTCATCTTGAGTATGTATGTATAAATGAAAATTTTTTACTTTGACGAAATTGGACGAAATTGCTTGGAGATACGAATCGAGAGTCGATTGATGGCCGCTTATAATGTCGAGCGTTTTACGGGAAACGTCTTTATGATTCACCAAGTTCGATGAAAAAATATTACGACTTTTGCACGGTGCTACTTTCTCGATTTTTTCATCGACAATTTAGCTTGACTGATAGGAAACAAAAATTGCTATGCAAAAATTAAATCTCGATGAACAGAGAATGTATCTATTACTTGAGTGACGTCACAACACATTTTTCCGGAGAGAACTTTTTTTTTTTTCCGCAATTGCATAGGGGCTTTTGCCTTGCCAGAGGCAAGAGCTCCAAAAAAGTGTACTGGAAATTTTTCACCAAGAGAGTACTCTATTAATTTTTGTCAGCACAAACACAACAAACACAATTACATAAATTACAACATACAATTGAATTGGCCCTGCACTTGCAACGATCTCGTTTAATCGACTCGTATGCCCCTCCTGAACTTTTTTTTTGTGTATCATTTTTAATTTTTTCATTTTTTGTTATCACCTCTATATTGTCCAAAACTCGGTAGAGAGCAAATTTTGTTCAATCCCTTCACTCGATATTGAGACTTTACTACATTTGAAAAAGCCGTATTTTACGCGTATGATCATTAGAATTTCTAGTCTAGATACCTACATCTTCATGTAAGCGTTTACAATTAGGTTATATTTCATTTTTAGAAAATTCGGTACTCTACAACTTTCATTTCAAATTTTTTACTCTAAAACTTTTTAAATTACGTTGTGGTTACAAGGAAGGTTTTATTCGAAGTAACGATAAAAGAAAAGTACAAAACTGATTTTTAGATACGATACATAATTTTGTACATAGCAGCCAATAATAATTAACGGGTGTCGTGCGCGCCTACCTACAATACTTTCCCTCGTTGATTATTCGCATAAAAGAAAAACTAAGTAAGTCCGGTCATCTTTCTCATTGTTGTTAGACGCGACCCGCTGAGCGGCTCTGTAAGAATGTCGGCTCCTTGAAACTCCGTGGCGACCTTTGTCACTGCCACTTCCCCCTTCTGCACATAGTCACGTATCAGCAGGTATTTTCTGTTGATGTGCTTAGTACGTTGGTGTAATTCCGGGTTCTCCGCAATTCTGATAGCCGCCGCATTATCTACGTGAATCGTTGCAACTTCCTTTGTTCCCCGGATTTCCCCGAGCATTCTGGAGATCCATAGCGCTTCCTTCGTAGCTTCGTTTGCGGCAATGATCTCCGCTTCGGCGGTCGAGTCTGCCACTAATGGTTGCCTTTTACTGATCCACGATATCGCTCCTCCTGCGTATTCTATGAGCACGCCCGATGTTGACTTCCCAGATGTGCACCCCATGAAGTCTGCGTCACTGTAGCACTTGAATCTCTGTACCCCTCTTCTGTACAGAATACCTAAATCCGTTGCACCTGTGACGTACTTTAAAACGCGTTTTAATCTTGATACGTCTTCTTTTGTAGGTCTCTCTAGCGTCCTTGATAGAAAACCGACTGTAAACGCAAGGTCGGGTCTGCTTCCCAGTGCTAAGTACATGAGCGCGCCTACGGCCTTCCGGTAAGGAAAGGTGATTTCCGGAGCTTCTTCTCGATCTTTCCCTGCTTCGGAACCTCCTTTCCCTGATGGTTGTGATGGTAGTTTTACCATAGGTGTTGGAGCGGCGTTGCATCCAGCAAATTTGAACCTTTCGAGTATTTTATTTGCGAATGCTTTCTGGCCAACTTTCAACCCTTGACTCGTCTTCATGATCTCTAAGCCGAGGTAGTACGTGGCCTCTTCTTTTGTCGTGATCTTGAATTCTCGCCGCAATTCCTGGATGAATGCGTGTAAGTCCTCTTTGTCCGTGGCTGCCATTAGCCCATCGTCGACGTACAGGACTAGTAACAATTTTCTCTGGTTTCTTTCTCTCACATAAAGACATGGATCATTTTCGCTACGTTTGAATCCTCGCTCTTGCAAATAAGTTCCAAACCGATTATTCCAGCATCTGGAGCTCTGTTTCAGTCCGTAGAGACTTCTTATTAGCCTGCATGCTCTATCGCTCCCATCCTCATAGCCTTCTGGTTGCTTCATGAAGATCGTTTCTTCCAGTTTGCCGTAAAGAAATGCGGTCGAAACGTCAAATTGAGCTAGAAACATATTCTCGCTTGCCGCTATCGCAATTACCAGGCGTACTGTACTAAGTCGTGCTACTGGACTGAACGTCTGCGTATAATCGATACCTTCGCGCTGATTGAACCCTTTGACGACGAGCCTAGCTTTATACTTGTCGATGCTTCCATTGGGTTTCAACTTTATTCTGAAAGTCCATTTACTCGGTAGCGCTTTCCTATCTTTTGGAAGCTCTGCAAGTTCCCAAGTGTTGTTTTCTTTCAGTGAGGAAATCTCTTTTTCCATAGCTTCTTTCTACTTGAGGCTATCCTTGCTTTCAATCGCCTCAGAGTAGGTCTGTGGTTCAGTCTCAGAGTTATTTGCGGTTAGAACGAAAATCTCAGCCTCCGTCATCATTACAGAACTGTCGTAATAATCGGGTCGTTGAATCTTGCTTCTATCACGCAAACTCTTCCTTGAGACTGTGGGTTTCTCTTCCTCATCCTCTTGCTCTGATGCTGCATCTTCATACGCGCTATCGTTCAGAGGTGATTCTGTCTCCGATTCGTGATGATCCTCCTTGTTTTCACTTTTGGGATTAGGCGCACTGGCGTTTGGTATCTCTACCTTCCTTAAACACTCTTGAAGTCTTTCTTGAAAAATTACGTCCCTTGAAGTAATAATCTTTCCGCTTTCTTTCAGGTAAATTCTATACCTTTCATCTGCGTCGTAACCAACGAGAAAACCTTTAATAGCTTTCTGGTCCATTTTTCTTCTCTTTTCGGTTGGTATATGTACGAAGCATAGCGAACTGATGATACGTAGGTGCTTGATTCTTGGCTTTGTTCCTAGCCATAGTTCGTACGGGCTCATCCCTTCTACCGACGACTTGCCTGTTCTATTCAATACGTAGACTGATGTCTTAACTAGCTCGGCCCAAATAGCTTCTGGAAAGTTGATGAGTGACGTGTTTGAGTATTTGAAACTTCGCGTCATCTCGACTACCGTTCGATTTTCACGTTCGCTAGGATTCTGCTGCGGCGTGTAAGGAGCTGTAAGCCGATGCGTAATACCTTCTCTCTTCAGTATTCTTTTCACGTCCTCATTAACGATTTCGCCGCCGTTGTCACTCAGAATTTCCTTGATTCTGTGACCTTGCGTCTTAGCGTGCGCAATCATTTCCTCTAGAGCTATTTTAACTTCCGATTTTTCTCTCAATAGAAAAATGTAACGAAATTTGGTGAAGGCGTCTTTAAATACTGTAAAATAACGTTTCTTACCAAATGAATCGTCAAAGGGCCCGCATACATCGGTAAACATTAATTTGCCAGGTGTCTGAGCCTTTCTTCTCGTACCAAATGGTTAACGATGAGTTTTACCATACACGCATGGTTCGCAAATTCTATCGTCTACATTTACTTTCAAGTGCAGTTCGTCCTGCAGCTTTTTCTTCACGTGTCGCTTGTCCTGGTGGCCCCATCTCTCATGGTACAATTGTAGTAGTGAGTTATCATTAACAGTTGTGTTCGCATCTGCCTTGAGTTCAGCAACTCGGGCTTCTATTTCCGCTCTATATAACGTACCATGTTGTTCTCGAACTCCGTTCAAAACTTTCTTCCCTTTTATCCAGAAAGAACAACTCGTCGTTGATGATCTGAACTCGCTATCTGCGTTTCTGTCGTGTGCGGCTAGCACTGAAAACAAATTCCTTGAGATATTTGGAACGTACCATACATCGTCTAGCCTAAGATGAGACACTTTACCATCTATGAGGGACAAAATCTCAATGGTCCCCGACCCCACTGCTTTCAGGCTTTGGTTGTCAGCCGTCTTCACTGAGTAGGAGGTTGGGAACTCGTTAAATTTGACAAACTGTTCGCGACTATTCGTGATGTGTCGAGTGGCTCCATTGTCCACCCACCAGCTTCTTTCGTCATTTTCTACTACAAAAGCTTCTTCGCAGATCGAAATCAGAGCAACCTTGGATGTGTCTGGCTCTGTCACATTACTCTGTGCTTCCTTCTTTTTCGGACAACCATCCGCAAACCATTTTGGGCATTTCCTTACCCAGTGGCCTTCATCAAAGCAATAGTTGCAACGGGTATTCTTTTTTAACCCTTTGTCAGTTCCTTTGCCTGCTCTTCTGCCTGCACCCGATCTATTTTTATTACCACTCGATTTTACAATTAGCGCTTCTTGGGTCAACTTCTCGCTACTATGCAGCGTGCTTGCGAAATTTCGTTCGAACATACAAAGTTGCGCAATGAGTTCGTCTAACGTCTTCACGTCGTCCTTTGTAAGCAACATCCAACTTGACCTAAAGTTTTCAAATGAACTTGGTAGCACATGCAAAATCTTACTTGCGAGTAGTAGTTCGGGTAGAGGTTCAAGCTGCTTCAGCTCCAGGCCATTATTTAGATCTACCCAGAAGTTCTTTAGCTTTGCGATATGAGTAGATACATCTTCGCCTGACGTCCACGGAAATGCGAAAAAGTCTATGCAAGTCCTGAATACCTGGTCCTTTGCGGTGGCTTCGTAATGCGAGTGAAGCATTTTCCAGGTCTCTGCCGCCGTCTCCGTATTCATAATTCTCTGGTACACATCGTCTGTAACGGTGACACTAATTAAAGATTTGGCATAACTGTTAGCCTTACAAAATGCTTCGTCTTTCTTCTTATGCTCTTTGATTTCCGCATCCGATGCTCCCAATTCTAATGCCGTTGGTTTCTTCAATTTGTCTTCGATTACGTCGATTCCATTTTCGTGGTAGCCCAAAACGTCGCGAATCTTTCGCTTCCAAATTGGCCAGTCAACCTCTCCGCTCAGAGGTTTAATATTCTTCGCTAGACCTTCCATAACGCGAAATGAGTTCTAAAAGAATTTTTTTTCTTTAAAAAAAAATCAACTAAAATCTGTTAATGAACTCCTGGGCCCATAACCTTTTAAATTACGTTGTGGTTACAAGGAAGGTTTTATTCGAAGTAACGATAAAAGAAAAGTACAAAACTGATTTTTAGATACGATACATAATTTTGTACATAGCAGCCAATAATAATTAACGGGTATCGTGCGCGCCTACCTACAATAAAACTCCATCTAAGTTTAATACAGTCTGCAAAAGTACAAAAAATCCAAAATTTGCGCTCTTTATCCGCACATTGTGTCCGAACGGATAGATCTAGTCTAACATATGAATACATCATTTTGTAGGAAATTTTACGCTCTACAACTTTTATTTGAAATGTTTTCCTGTAAAGTTGAAACGCGACAAGATATTTGCAAAAAACTGATTCTGGGAGTACAGAACCCCCGCGGAAAGGGGGTCAGCACCTCCCCCAATGGTGGCAACATATCTCATTTTGAAGTACTCGACCTAAAGATTATATGTACCCAGTTTCATGCTTTGATCTAGAAACGCATGAATTGCATTGAATTTGGTCTTTATCCTCTTCACTACAGTATACTACAGGTCAAGCGTTCGTTCAGCCTGTTTTTTTTTTTTTTTTTTTTTTTTTCTCGTGAGAAATGGAGTGAGGTAAAAATGGAAGAACATCAAGGGATAAACATTCATGAACTCTGCTAACGATGTTAAAATCGTTATAACAATACTTATTGTAAACTTTGCTGGCGACCTTCAAAAGTGTCGAAAATAGTATCTATTTCCTACGAGGACGAAAATTCTCCCAGACTTGTACAAAAATACGAAAATTAAGGTGATCATAATCATGTTGTACTGCTGTTGACATATTTGTAATTTACCCAGACATTGTCGAGCGAGATCCAAAAGATTACGAGTAAAATTCGATGAGTTTTCTGTGTCTCATGGTTGAGAAAATCGACAAAGTTTGAAATAAATTTGTTTCTGAGAATATGTACTCATATTTTACAATTCCCGTAACGCGTGTCCTAATGTAGTCGTACCATTACATGAATATTCACAAAAAGAAGGTCTTATCATTAGTATTACGTCAACTGCCGTTTGTTCATTATGATAAATAGAAACAGGGCCTGGGTTCATTCTGAGAGAAAAAATTCGCTTTCGAGACTATGTTTAAACTTTTCACGAGCATAATCATATGTAAAAAGTTCAATTTTGATGCCATCACGTGTTGTAATACAACTGTGTGGGCCTCAAGTTAGCTAGTCTAAATTCATAAGAGTGACTATAAAAATGAGTTTAATTACTTTACTTACGAGTATTGTTGATTCGTTATTAAGATAAGGAAAAAGTAGCAAAAATTACTATTTTAGGCCGTATTCGTGAAAGCAGAAAGGAGGCTCGAGTTTTTTATAGGAGCGAGAGATATTTTACAGCTATAGTCTGATGAAGATGATACTCAATGACGTCATCGAGATCCTTTCACAGAGGACGTTCATAAAATAACGTTCGCATCAATTTTATTTTTCGCAATCTCCACTCTATAAACGAATTGCATTTCTAGATTATCCAAATAATTATGAAATTAATGAGAAAAAAAAGCTCTTCTATCTACGAAAGTAATGTTGCGATTTTTCCACCCGAAGAAAATCGAAAATAAGGACCCGTAACCTTCAGTGCTTTATTGACCGGATTAATTTTATTTTATTTTCGACGCAAGACCCGTAATAATGTAAACCTTTTAATGACTTACGAGGCGTATGCAGTAATCCTTCTATACTATATCTATTTTTACTACCTGCATTATGTGCTGCTTGTGTTTTTATAATTCAAATTTACTGATAAAATATAATTTATTACGCTCGAACAACGGTAAGAAAATCGCTCACGTAATACGTTCTATTTTGATCTGTCGAGTTGGAAAGTATTTCAACTTACGATGTACAATCCTTGCCAACGTTTGCGGAAGGATATAAGAAAAAACAATTTTTTATGCTCGTCGATGAAACAAATTTCAATAAATATCGCGCGATCGTGGCTGATTACTGTGATAATGCTCAGATTGTCTGTTTATGCTCATCAGTTTCCCGGTTAGCTTCGGAAAATAACTGAAGGAGAAGAATGCATATTTGAATGAATGAAATGTATGAAAAGTTTGTACCGCATAAGTGTTAATAATTATTGATCAAAGCTGGACTAGAAGCCAATTTCGACCCATGAACGAGAAGTGTTGATGAATTGACGAATGATTCGTGAACTTCAGTTGTAGAAAGTTGCGAAAGAACATTGAAAAATTCGATGAAAACAAGTGTTGATGTAGGATGTATCCATTTTTCTAAAATATTAACCTTTTCCACTTTTTGTCATCGGGGACATACAGCTAAGCTCTTGTATGAAGCCCGAGAGAATTTCACAGACTGCGTGTAAGTTATGTCGGAATTATTTCAAGTTATTCTATTCCCGCTTTGATTGGCTCGACAAAAGAATCATTTCATCCTTCGACAAACTTCTTCATAGATTTTAGAAATATTTTACAAAAAAAGCGAAACAGAGAGGAACTCCCAGGTTCTCTCTTATGAACTGCGTAAGAAACCTGTTTGAATAATGAAAAAGGGTTTTCCAATTGTACAAATCTACTTTATTAGTTGCTTTTACAAGAGTACTTTCGGGTGTTATCCCATCATCAGTTGTGTCGCAAATGGAGAACAAGGCCTTAACCATGAGTTTTTATAGTATAACACTGTGATCTTATTGGCTATAACAATGCTGTGTTGTCGACAGCATTGTTATAGCCAATAAGATCACAGTGTTATACTATAAAAACTCATGGTTAAAGCCTTGTTCTCCAGTTGCGACACAACTGATGATGGGATAACACCCGAAAGTACTCTTGTAAAAGTAACTAATAAAAAGTATAGGCAATTTAAACAGATGAAGCGATGAAAAAAACATTTTGAAGTAACAAGCGGGACTATGTTGAAAAATGTAGTATTCGGTGTCAGAAATAAGCCCTCAAAAATCCGTGGGAAATTTTTTGTGGCACGTTCAAGCCCCCAAATTTCACTTTTTTGCTTATAACTCAAAAAGTTAAAGCTTTAGAGAAGCAAGTTTCAAACAAAAAAGATTCCTCGTAAAATTTACTACAAAATGCATGTATTACGTATGAACTTACGTCTAATCGTTAGCCTACAATAATGGTCCTCGGAAGTTTGAGAGTTTTGAAAAGTTTCTGAAAATCGAGATATTTTTGGCAAATATCTCGAAAATGGCGAGTGATGGAAAAAAAAGTTTGAAACAGAAGAGATTCCTTGTACAATTTTCTATAAAATTCATGCGTTACACGTCAGCCTAGGTCTAACCGTTAGCGTAATATTGTTCAATTTTGACAACTTGAAGATATTTTAGAAAATGGAGAAATTTCAGGGAAATATCCCGAAGATGGCAAGTGGTGGAGAAAAATGTTTCAAAGAAAAAAGATTTATCATATGGTTTGCTATAAAACGGGGACTATTTGTCGAACTAAGAACCGTGATAAGCTACATTTTTCCATCACTGGCCATTTTCGAGATATTTGCCAAAAATATCTCGATTTTCAAAAAATTTTCAGAACTCTCCAACTTCCGAGAACCACTGTAGGCTAACGATTAGATATACGTTCATATATAATACATGCATTTTGTAGTAAATTTTACGAGGAATCTTTTTTGTTTGAAACTTGTTTCTCTAAAGCTTCAACTTTTTGAGTTATAAGCAAAAAAGCGAAATTTGAGGGCTTGAACGTGCCACAAAAAATTTTCCACAGCATTCGGCGGGCGGGGGTTTTGAGGGCTTATTTCTGACACCGAGTACTACATTTTTCAACATAGTCCCGCTTGTTACCTCAAAATGAAGTTGCGACACAACTGATGATGGGATAACACCCGAAAGTACTCTTGTAAAAGCAACTAATAAAGTAGATTTGTACAATTGGAAAACCCTTTTTCAATATCAGTGCTCTACTTACACCTCACTCACTCATTATGAGTTCCGATAACTGTTTGAATAAGTAAGATAAATATATTTAGAGCACTTCTTGGAAGTTGAGCAATAGAGATGTAGTCCAGAAGAGAGGAATGAAGAAAGAAATTCGTCATTTGTAAATTTCCTAAATTTGCGGAATCAACCACACAACACAGAATTACCTGCCACGAATGAAGAAATTAGCGCCATCCTCATGCAACGGAACAACAATTCAGTACCAGGGCATGATGACATCAGATACAAAACCCTGGAAGAGACTAAAAAAACGTAGTCAAGACTATCAACAACCCTGATGAATGCATGCCTTGTACGGGGCACCATCCTTCCAAAAAATTTGGAAATGTTGACGTCTGGCTGTATTCTCGCGAAGCAAAGAGAGCGACAGATTAGCGGCCGAGTATCGCCCTCTCTCAGCAAGGTGCTTGAAAGACGCATTGCAAGCCGCACTGAGATATGTACAGTAAAACCTCTAATTAGCGGACACTCACGGTCGCCTGAAATTTGTCCGTTATTTAGAGGTGTCCGGTATTCAGAGGATGGGGGAAAAAAAAGTACTGTTACAGGAAGTCATAGCAAACACGATGCGAAAGATAAAATACGTCTACAGTTCCAATTCAGAGGAAAAGAATTTTATCGGTGAACCCCCGAACACAACTCGTTGGAAAGGAAGAATGATTGAACACCTGAACACTGTTTGAAGATCAGTGGCGTATTACCCTAGACGCGTGCTTCCAGCGGCAAATTTTTGGGGGCGGCAAATCGAATGAAAAATAAAAAATACGATGAATTATGCGTGTGAAGAATAAAAAAATTGAAAAATTCACTTCACGGAGCGGCACATTGGAAAGTGCTTCGAAGCGGCAGAAGGCTTAATCCCGCACTGTTGAAGATAAGCTAGCAGGACCTCGCAAAATCGTGCGAAAAATTGCACGATTATCATTGTCAGAAGCATCTTTCTTCTGCTAACATAGCCTAATGTTATACACAGAGACTAAGAAATCATTGTAGGTACAAAAAAAGATGCATGTAAGGTAGAAAATTGAATAATAAAATGGAAAAAGTTCAAAAAAAGTGTCCGGTATTTAGAGGATTCTCTATAGAAAACAAGGTGAAATGTTCCCGTTCCCGAAAAAGTGTCCGTTATTTAGAGGTGTCCGCTATTTAGAGGTGTCCACTAAGGGAGGTTTTACTGTAGTTGCTAAAAAGGTTCCTGTAACTCACGGTACGGAGGTAGCGAGGAGTGCATCTTAGCCGCAGCCAAGGCAATAAAAAAATTCACGTGTCCTTTCACGAGTCGAACGAGGGGTAGCAGGGACCTGTTTTTAAGGCACGTGGCATCTGAAAAATGTTGTCGTACCCAGCTATGACGTCAAAAACTCGGACTTTTGGAGCTATTATAATAGGAGGGGACTTGGAAAAATTAAGACCTTTGAGCTATTATATGATAGGAGGGGATTTAGAATACTAAATTGTGACTCGATAATGAGTGTTTACTCGAAAGGGCTCGTCACGAAAAACAGTATATTACATGTGCGGTTAATGTAGATTGAAATAAAAAATGAAATCAAGAACTATTTTTCAAAAATTGAAATACTATATGAACGTTAACAACGTTAACTAACGTGTTTGTGTGACCTTGGAAGGACGTTCTGAGTCCTATGATGTTTGAATCGTTGCATATCTGGCTCATTGAAGGGGCCAAGTCAATCGGTGTATACAACATTGCATATCTAGTTACTCAAAGGGGCTATCCTTCAGGCTATATACAGGGTGAGGCAGAAAGATGTTACCAGTTCAATGGGAGTTTGCGTTAAATCTGTTCTGGCGTAAAAACGCAAAACGTTAGGTGTATACTTTAAACCTACAAAATTTGTATCTCAATTTTATCTTTAATTTGAGCCAGATCCGTAGTTTCTAAGACTTTTCTGAGTCGAGTTATGGACCAAAATGTGCCGAAAATTCACCAAATCGCCAGGGTTCCCAAAATAGGGCTTGAAAATTAATTAATTTACAGTATTGAGCTGAATTTCGAAAATTTTAATAATCAAATTATTGTTTCTCAAGTGAATTTGGACGGGGAAAACCAGAAAAATAGTAACAAAATCCTAAGAATCACCAAAATGGGTTCATAGGCCCAAAAAGGGTCGAAATTCCTCCAAGTTGGAAAATCAACCCTTGAATTGTAATTCGATTTTTAAGTGGAATTTCGCGCTGAGTCCAAAAACCTTTTTGGGAGCCCCTGCTGTAAAATTTCGGCACATTTTGGTCCATAACTCGGCTCAGAAAAGTCGTAGAAACTTTGGATATGGCTCAAATTCCCGTAGGACTCTAAAAAACGTTGTATTTTGAATATTCTTAAAGTTATACAATTAATAGTTGGCATAGTGTAGTTAGAACTAAAAGGAATTTTTATACGTGCAAGGAATAATTCAAACGAAGAAAAACAAGGCTTTACCCGCACAAATTCTCTTAATGGAGGAGCCTTTCCGATCCCTCGCGGAAACTGTGGCCGCTGTTTATTAAATGATCAGCAAAAGCTGATTCCCCCAAGTGTTCCTTATTCCAAGACTCCGAGTGCTCAGCTACTTGGTTTCACCAATATAAAAACCTCTACAATCCCTGCATTCCATCTTATAGACACCGCTCCTCTCATCAACGGGTATAGGGTCCTTCGGCTTCACAAACAACCCTTTAACAGTGGTAGGGTTGTAAAAAGCTGGTCTGAAACCAAACGGGCGGAGGGCCGGACTCAATTGGAGGGAGAAATTCCCCAGGAAAGGGAGACTGATCCAATGCAGACGACGATCAAGGATCGTTTCTCGGGGGATGGAGGGGGTGGAATCAAGGATGCCCCTAGTAAGTTTCCTCCAAACCATCACGCCAACGTCGACATTGACCCTATTCACTCTGGCCAGGTGTTTTATTGTCAATAATTCCTTCTTGAAGGCAGCCTGACTCAAGGAAAAACGAGTCAGTCTGTGAACTAGGCTATTAAAAGCAGCCATCTTATGAGCAATAGGACAGAATGACGCTCCGAGGACTAAAACATCGGTCGTAGTATATTTCCTCTATATTCCAAATTCATGTATACCGTCTATTACAAAGATCGATAAATCCAAAAAGTTAATGGAAGATCCCCCTATTTCCAAGGTTAATTTTATGGAAGGGTAACAGGAATTGAGATACCTCAGAAACTCATCAAGGAGATCTGGAGGACCGGTCCACATGCATAGAACGTCATCAACGTACCTGTGCCAATAGTAAATACGATTAAGTAACACCTGGTTCGAGGAAAAGAGGTCTAGTTCAAACTTAGACATGAATATTTCGGAGATGAGAGCCAATAGGGATCCCTACTTCATCAAAAAACTCGAAAAATTTCTCTTTGGATTTACAATAGTTAGGGGACCAACAGGTATTTGAGAGATCAAAAAATTCTAGAAGTTCACGGTAAGGAATATTGGCCTTGACAAGTAGCTCACCCACATACTGGTTAAAAGTAGCCTTAGGAATATTCTGGAACAGACCAGATGGTCCCTGAGGAATTCCGACTTTCGAGCTAAATTGTAATACAGTGGGTGAATATTTTTGGATCTAGAGAAGAGGGACTTGTCGACCATCCAGCTAACTTACATATGAAGAGGGCAGAAAGTTGGGCTCTGAGAAATCCCGACTTTCGATCTATGTGCAGATGAGAAGAGGGACATTTAGACAAATTTAGACCACATAAACATGGATCGGGCTGGAAAAAAATTAAGGGCATCAGCAAACAAAACTGGGTCCCAGTTATTCATTCGTCAACTTTTTTTTCCACTTCTTAAGGAAAATCTGAACATTACAGGCCAAAGTACGAAGAAAGTTCTAAAAACAGAACGAGGAGAAACATAAAACGTTTGAAATACGAGAAAGTCTTATCGCAACATCGAACAGTTGTAAGGTGAAGCGAAACTGTTGGAATGCGAATAAATGAGTTGAATAGTGAGAGGCATAGGAGAGAACTAAAGATAGGAAAGAAATTTTGACTCATACTTGTAAACATGGAAAATTTAAACCAATTACACAAGAATGGTATCAATTTAACCATACGCCAGCTCTTTCTGCAATCCAAGTAAAGTCGATAGCTCTTTTAACGTCAAAAATTTTTGTACGTCTTTCCAATGTTTTGAAAAGAGTTTCTAGCTCGAGTACGGAACCATTTAAGTGGCTCGAGTAATTTTCTGACTTCTAATTTTATCAAATTCGCATACCTATTTTCATTACTAACCAGACGCGTACAATCTCGTTTAAAATGATGTACATACCTAATTTCTTTTGAACTGTCGGCAACGTTTTCGATTTTCTTATCCGCATGATTGAAATTCTGTACAAGAAAACAATAAATATGCCAGCAATACCAAACCGAAGTCACAAAAATTAAGACATAAAAAATTTGATTTACTCACGTTACTCTTTTTCGAATAGTGCGACCTCAAACCTTTGAGTGGTAGGTGAATGTGAGGATACGTCTTTTTCCGATGCGCTGAAACATGACACCATGCGAGGCACAGTAAAGAGCAAAAACATTATGTAAGTAATACGTTCTCGTAAAACACATCACAATCGACAAAAGTATTCCAAAACATTCAAATACGACATGCTCATTCCCTGATTATGGTCGACCTGCGAAATTTTATCGGTGTCGACGAGTACAGAATTTTGAGTCACTACGCACAAACCACAACGTTCATTATCCTCTTGGGACAAACATTGCCCGAGGGGAATTCCAAGCCGCATCTTCTCCGAATAATGATTGACGCCCAATCATTCCTAAACTGCGCACTCTTCGCCTTTCCCACCCTCTGTGACATTCATTCTGTTGCATGACGCACCGTCGAAAACAATACTAAACTCAACTTGACCGCTGACCTCCAATCAAAATGTCATAAAATTAAATACGTATGCAAATAAACATAATTGATACTATATTTTCCCATATGTACGTATTATAGGAAACAACAGTTTCGCGTCGTCATATTTTTAAAGAAATTACTATTTACTAGAAACATTCACATAATTCTATCAACAGGAGTAGAAGTTTCAATCTATTGTATACCAGTGCGTTCACCAAACCAGTTGTTTATTGCACATTTGAACGATCTTGACCTTGAATAATCGTACATTTTAATTTGTCAATTCAGTTCCTCTCGAGCAGACGGTGGTTTCAGCACTTCTTTATGAAAATTCAGACGAACACATTGAAAGATCGTTACTTGTTATCGTAGGTCAATTAATTAAATTTTTTTTTTTTCCTTTTCTAGAGTGTACAGTAATTATAAAAATACGCCCATTGAAAAGTGTGTACATGTTTCGCAATTTCAAGAAGATACGAGTGACAATGTAGTTTGCGGCGGCGAAATTAAGAGCTGTCGTGTAGCATCTGATTGTGACCATTGAAATCTTCTTCCATGCGCAATATTTGTAAGAGGTTACCACAAATACTCCGCAAAGTTTCTCGAGAAATAGACCATCCTAATGTAATTCATTTTGAAGTATTCTGGCGCCTCGTATATTCTGTATTACGCACGTTCTAAATTCAAGTCTCCACAAAGACATCGCATCCACTTCAATTCTCTGATGACCTTTGACCAAAGAAAAATAAAATTGAATCAGCGGCAATCGAGACAGAATTCGAGCTGTATGGCGCCAATTATTTACTAAACGTACATACTATCTGTTTGATTCGAGCTTTCAACAAAATAGTCGAAAATGACACCAACGGAAGCCAAACTTTCGTTCCCTCAGTAGAATATGATCACAATTACTCATAGCACGTTCTCGACATAAAAAACCTCTTCACTCTATCGTAATTATCTTTTGTTCAAATTCAATTTGCTGTGCATGATCGCGGATCCCTTCTTGGGTTTGATTTTACTGACAGATAGAGTTATAATCGTGGGAACCTCTCCTAGTGGACTATTTGCATCATATTATACCTAAACGAATGAAATGTTCGTACCTACCAGAGGATACCTACCACGTGAACATTGTAAGATGCAAGTATAGTCTTTCTTTTGACACTTGTCGGCTTAAACGCGGCATCGAATAGAATTTTATCATGCTAATATTGGAGTATTGGATGTGAACAGATGAGAAATGGAGATGGCAGAATTTTCAAATCAATCGGACCTAGAAAGCGAAAGCAAAGAGGAAAAGTAATCACCAAGAAACCTGCTATGAGAACAAAAATCTAGAATGTAGTCTGATTGCGACACTACGAGAAGATATAATCGGGTAGTATCTTGAATAGAATCAAGTCTGCAGCTGAGGGCTACATTTACATCATTGTTCTGTATTTTGAAAACGCAGAAGAACTTAAATGCAAGTGCAGCCATCAGCTGGAGACTTGACCCTATACAAGATAGAGGGTCATTACATCGCCTTTTGTAGTGTCTTAGTCTCATAAGATCAATAATTTTTCTAATTCTTTCTATTGATCGTATAGCTTCCCTCCTAAATGTTTGTACATCCACTACTTCTTTCGTTGATTGCTCAAACATTCAAGTTTCTAACCTTTATTTTCCTCTAAAATTTGTACAGTGGCTCCGTGACTTGGAACACGGAATTTTTTAAATTTAACACGATTTAAATAAAGTGTGAACAGTTATGCTATGATAGATCTTCACTTTCTAACTTCGAGATTCATGTAATAAGAGTTAAGAAATATCATCACGGCCAGAAAATCCGTTCAATAGCGGCATGCATTATCAATTTGAACAATCATACTATTCAGTTTTTCTGACGAGTAAAATATCTTCAATCTATTGAGTTTTCTCATTCACTCATTTTCTCATCTCCATAATCCTCGTGTAAAGCGGAGGGGGAAAATATAACGGACCTTTCATTATCACATCACGTGCCAAATTTTCGTGTACGAGGAATGGGAAAAACGTTGGTAACATATCTACTGATTTTCATGTCGTGACACTCCAACATCATACCAGTGGCTCATTAAGAACAACCTTCCCTCCAAGATTTGGAAAATTTGTTCCTAATATCTTACAATTTGGTTTCAACTCCCCCCCCCCCCTCAAATATTTTAATAAAAAACCAATATTTTTTTTTTTTTTTTTTGAAAAAACGTCTGTTATTCACCGTTTGCTACCCGGCGAAGACTAACCTACCATAATCTAATTAGGCACTGGGAAAAAGTTTGGCTTTCCCCCAAAACACCAATTTTCCTCCTCTTCCCACTTTTTCGTACCGGAAGCGGCACTTCGAAAAATTCCGACCGTAGTATACCGAGTGGGGTAAAAAGATGGGAGTTTGAACTAAATTCACTCCAATCCAAAAACGCAAAAGGTTAGATGCACACATTAAATCTACGAAATTTGTATCTCAATTTCGTCTTTAATTTGCGCCCCAACTCAACATTCTACGACATTTCTGAGCCGAGTTACGGACGACCAAAATGTGTCAAAAATTAATCAATTTTGCCAAAATTCTCAAAAATTAAAAATTATTCAAACTTCCATATTTTATCCGATTTGAAAGTGAAATTTAACGGTGATTCCAAAAAAAAAAAATACCTAAATAACCCTATGAAGCTTGGAAGTGGAGGATTTTTCAATTTCTTATTTTGGAAATCTTGGCAAATTGGTCAATTTTTGTCACATTTTGGTCCATAACTCGCCTCAGAAAAGTCGGAGAAACTTCGGATATGGCTCAAATTAAAGATAAAATTGAGATACAAAATTCGTACATTTAAACTATACGTCTAATGTTTTGCGAGTTCGCACTACGACAGATTTAGCGCAAACTCCCATTTAATTGGTAACATCTCTCTACCCCACCCGGTATAGGGTGGTAGACTTGAAGAATGGGGACTTGAAAGAATTCGAACCATTAAAACAGGTGGCTTTGGAAGAGCTACTACGACGGAGAGGGGATCGAGCAATATATGACAGAAGAGGACGCAGAAATATTTAGACTATTCGACAATCCAATTTTGAATCAATAACAAATATGTCCCATAGAATAGGTTTCCTGAATTCCTTACTCAGCCTTGTATGGGTATAGTATACTGCACATTAGGCTGATCGGGTCACGGGTTCACTCGCGAGCTAAGCGGACTGTATGTTGAGATGGTCAGCTTACTCGCCCCACTCGTTCTCCTGAATAGCAATTACAAGCAAAGTATAAGCCTAGGACGTCATTCTACGCCCTTCCTTCTCGCTAGTTTACTACATATCAGGAGGGGCCCGTATCTAACAGTAGAGTACTCATGTATGTCCTGGCGCACTCAACTTTTTCTACAGCGCAACCAAGTTTTTCATCGTTTTTCTGACACTTCCAATCATCTTGAAAAATCAATTTTTTTATCATTTTATCCACAAAAAGAAGTGCTGAGGTTTATTTCTCTGATTTTTCATTCAATTTTAAAAATCTTAAAGAGATCAATTTCTCTCATTTTTTAATCAATTTCAAAATCATAAAAAGTAGCGCTAGGTCTCTAGCGTAGTGAAGCGTTGTATCAAATTTCTATCCTTTTTCTCTTTTTTAACCCTAAAAAAATCTAGTCTATGTATGTTCTACCACACTTAACTTTTTCTGAAGCGCAACCGGGGTTTTCATTGTTTTTTCAACACTTCCAATAATCCTAAAAATTAATTAATTTCACCCATTTCACTTTCTCAGAGCACATTTTTACCATTTTGCAACCTCTTTTAAAATTCTTGAAATCTTCCAATTCGTGAATATTTAGCTGTTTTTAATACAAATATGAGAGGATTCCTTCTGGCGCAGTCAAGCGTAGTCACCAGTTTTTGGGAAATATTAAAGTGGACGCGACTAAAATAATATTGAACGGGAAGGACGAGGGCGGGAAAATAATTGAAGGGGGCGTGATGTTAATTGAAATTCCCGCCATTACTGAGCACGACTTTTTAACTGGTCAGAACGAGAAAATGAAAATCCTGTTCTTCTAGCTGTCATGAATGGTGAGACAATAGAAGATTTTGAATTTGTTTTCACGTTATTACATCAATATCTCTTGGAATGGAGTCCCTCCATTCTATTGGTCGATGGCAGTGAAACCATATCCAGGGGTCACATGAACGTGTTCGGGGCACCAGCAGTGCGTATCATGTGTTATTTTCATGTCACGGAGAATATCCAGAAGTATCTATGCTCTCTGAGTAAAAATGGTACAGCAGTTCGCATGAAAATAGATATCGAGGCACTTCATCATTGTCAGACGGACGAGATTTTTCGGATAGCTGCGGCATTATTTCTAGAAAAATGGAAGCGAGAAAAGTGTCCGATTGTCATGAACTTCCTGAAGTATTTTGAACAGCAATGGTTGATCAAGTTTCCTATGTGGTATCTCGGATGTGCACCTGGATGTCCCACAACAAACAATGGTTTGGAAGGAACGAACGCGTGGATAAAGCGAGGGCATACGTTGGGAGAAAGACTTCCAGTTGGGCAATTCATGGAGAGTGCCACAAATCTGGTAGAAGACTGGTCACAACGACGCGATCCAACATCAACAAATTGTGTCACCTTTGTTGAAACTCCGTCCGTACCTCTAAAAACATGGACAGCTGCATTTTAATGGGCTATATCCAACCATCCGGTTCTCCAAAGAGACCACAAGGGAGGAACATTATTTTTTGTTTGCTCCTCAACTATAGAACAGCCTTTAACTACAAAACTGCTCTCAAGAAGTATGAAGGTTTGCAAGGGAAGTGGAGAACGTTCGACTCCTTCAAAACATTCAACTATGGCCTTTGGGTCATTTATATACACTCTACTCGGATAGGAGAGTCTACTTGCACATGTCCACACTTCTTCAAAGAAAGCGAATGCAAGCATTCCTTAGGCTTGAAAATTAGGTTGAAATTGGTCCAAGTGCCAGAAGAGGCTAAACAAATATCTCTAGGAAGAAAGCGAAAACGTGGTCGTCCATGCTTGGCTAAGAAGGCGTTACTAGTCCAATAACTTTCTAATAATCTAAATCTAATACTTTGATTCATATTTGTAATAAGTTTTACGTTCATTAATAATATTATGCCGCTGATTTTTTAATCTTCCGTTTGGTTTTAATTACAAGTCGTGCATCTTATATTTTTCTTGTGTACTCAGTTTTTTTGGCGTCTTACATTAATGAAGGCTTGCAAAAATTTTTCTTCCCTGGAAATCACTACAATTTTCCCGTGATTTTCTTTTATTTTCGCGGGCGTGAACATTGAGAAATTCCTCCTTGTTTAGCTCTTTCAAACATTAATAACATATCTACATCAGTTAATAATTCCAACTTTTGTTTAATTGTTTTCAACATACAATCCATGCAAATCTAGGAGTTATGTAATACCAAACAGGATCTAATTTATATATTTTGAGAGATGTTTCCCTAAAATTTTCCATAATATCAGTCAGTAAGAGTACATCTATTGTATTGTATAACATTGTAAATTCTTTCATATTTTTGATATTAAAATACTTCCAAATTTCTTGCGCATAATGATATTCTCCATCATTAACATGTTCATCATTTAATAAATTATAAACGTTTTCTTTTGAAGGTAATTCTGTTTCACTATATTTTTCTAAAGAATTCATATAATCATATGGATAAGCTAATTTTTTACTTAATAATTTAAATAAATACTTTCTTTCCATTTCAGATAGATTTTTAGGTGCTTTTTCATTGAACCATTTCTTTAAATTTTTAAAGTGACATCTTTTTAAATTTTTAGCCAATTGAGATAATGAGCTTGATAAGAATTTATATGAATCTAAAAATCTCAACTCAATATTATAGTTAATTGTTTCACCTTTTGAATTTTTAAAACCTGAATCATATTTTATTTTAGAAAATGATGTATATTTTTCTTCATTATTTGGTATTAATTTGATGTTTTCATAATCCTCTCCAAATTCTTTAACAAATAAATGAGCATCATACCAGAAAAATTATGAAAATAAACAGGAATAAGTCTAGGAACATGATAATTCAGATTACAATTACTATGAGCAGCTCCTCTATATTCCCCAGTTAAATGATCATGATCTCGAACTTTTATTTTATTTACCCATTCATTACTATACTCAAGTTTTATCCGTCCAACACACTTTTGAAAGTTCTAAATATAGTTCCTCTTTCTTATTATGTGTATATTTACTATTCTTTATAAATTCTATAAGTTTATCCAATCCTTCTAATTTTACTTCTAGGTTTTTTAATGTATATATATAGTTTTCATAAAATGTATCCATATCTCTTCCTTCTTTTTCATATTTCAATTTTGCTTCATTAACTATCTTTTTGAACTTGATATCTTCTTTATCTTCCTCATCTTTCATCCATAATATAGATTTACAAATAATATCAATTTTTTTATTGAATATTCTTATATCTTTTTCAATCATAGGAGGATTATCTTCTAGTTTTCTTTCACAAATGTGACAGTTTTTAGCATTTTTAAATTCCATTTTCTGTGTTTCAGATAATTGTTTCATTTTTATTTTCTTATCTAAATATTCCTTAGCGATGAAAATTGCGTCTTCTTTTAGTTTTTCATATAATTTCTTTGGAGCATCTAAACCAAAATATTCAAATAAATTTTGTTGAATTTCTCTAGTAGCATACTTAATATAATAGACAAAACTGATTGGAAAATGTCTCTGGAGCTTTGTTGTATAAGATTCATGTTTTTCAACTTCTTCTTCAGTCTTCTTCAATTTTTAACTTAGTTTTTCTATCTTTTTATTCAATTCTCTTGCTTGATTAAGCTTCTTTATAAGACTTTCAAAATCAGCATATATAGTGAATGGAGCTTTCATCAAATGATTATAATTTTTTAATTCAACAATATTATCGGCTTCATTAGGTAAAATTACTTTAGCAGGTTTATTTAGTCCACAATAGTTCTTATGATCAGATAATATCTTTTCACAAGGAAACCTGTTTAGACACATTTTACAAAAATACCTCTTTTTACAATTTTTTGTGGTTTGTTTTCCCACTAATTTCCATAAATCTTTAATTAGACAATAATGAGAATTGTCTGAATCATCTTTAAGAAATAGTAAATCAATATGATTTTTCTTTTCATCCTTTTTTATATCTGATAAAGGTTGAATTTTACACTGATTATCATGATGATATATATTAATTGATAATCCTCCTTCAATTAAATTAAGATTATTAACTCTATTCACAAATTTATTATTATTTGGAGCTTTCATTGGAAATTCCATCCCTTCTAAAGCTTTATCAAATATATTCTCATATTTTCTATATTTAGCAACTCTTTGTGGATCTTTATCTACTGGAAATAGACCAGCTAAAATAGACCATAAATAACATTTATTATCATCCTCATTTTTAATATTTATGATGGCTTTCTTACATGCTAGAATTTTAGGGAGTTCAATGTAAGAACCAGCTCGAAGCGGATCATACATATTAATATTAATTCTGAAACTATTAATTGATACTAAAACCCATTGAGTACCCTCTAAATTATCCTGTATATTTTCATGTCTTTCTATTATATAGTCAGTAATATTATCATACATCTCAACCAAGTTTGACTCACAAAGAAATGTATAATTTGTAGTTTGTAAATGCATTGTATCAGTCTCAATAGTTTCTGTATGACCTCTTCTTTCATAGGTTGCACTTACACAAAAATTAGCTCTGATTCCATCATGTAAATGTATCCATTTTTTAAGAAGTCCAAAAGTAGGTCTTTTCATAATATCTAAAAACTCCTCCAAGTCTTGTATCCCCCATTCATTTTGAATTTCAAATTGTATATGTCTGCTTCTAAGATTTTCATCTACAACCCTTGGTCTAATTTTAAACTCATTTACTCCAGGTATATCTTCATCATTCTCATTACTTAAGTTAAATACATCTTTATGAAATTTGAATTGATTATATCTTTGATCTGGTTTATCAGTACTAAAAATATTTGTATCAAACTTGAATGGAGTTCCAGTTAACCAAGTATTTATTTCCTCTTTTGTTAATGTAAAAGTAATTTGCCATCTATTTGGTTGAGGTAATCTTGATTGAGTTAATTTTTGTAATAATATGAAATATAATTCATTCAATTTTTCAACTTTTTCTCTTCCTCTAAAAGCTATAATATAAATTCTATACTTCCTTAAATAGTTTTCTATTTGTTTTGTAGTTTTATTTGCATAGAAGTTATGCATTTTGAAAAACTGAATCCATTGAGCAATACTTGTATCTCTTTTTCCACTCTAATTTTTTATAACACTTATTAAGACTTGATTTTCTGAATTCATTTTTTATCATTATATTTAATAAGGAAAAAAATTTAATGAGAATTTTTTTTATTTTGCATTAAGGAGATTATAATGAGATTTTATTTTTAAATGTGCTTTGTAAGATACAGAATTTATAACTGCACCACAGGTACATATCATTAGATTCTTTCTTTTTTCATAATCTTTTTTCAAATTTTCTTTCATTTTTTCTTGATTTCTGTTATAGTATTCTTTAAATGATGTATTCTTAAATGCTTTACACTAGTTTTGATTTCTAGCAAATTCTTCTATATTTTTATTCTTCTTACACTTAGTGCAATATTTTCCATTTTCCAACAAATGTATTGTAACCATTAACTTTTGTAAAAATTCATCAACATCATATTCTTTAAAAGTTGATCCTTCTTTTGTCAACATTAAATTTTATTAATAACTTAACTATTCTCTGAATCTAACAAAGTTGACTTACAAGTATCATGTAGAATATAATCACTAGTTGAAGTGTGTGTATCAACAAGTTCCACCTTGAACATTAACTAATACTAATACTAATACAAAGCAACTACTATAAGAAGCTTGTCTTAACTAAGTATTTATAGAGAAATAAATTTAATAAGAATTTTAATAAGGAAAAAACCAACATAAAACCTTCCAAAAACCTTCTCAAAACCAACATAAAACCTTTCAAGACATTAAAACCTTCCCAAAACCTTACTAGAGAAAAACAGAACTTGACAAAATAGAATCAACTTAATTATTTTTTATTTTTAATGATTACCTCATCATCATCTTTGATTCCCCTCGGTGCATCTCTTTTATTCAACCCAATTTCTTTTTTCTTTTCATTAATGTACTTTCCATTTACTATTATTTGTGAATTATCAACATTAATATATCCATCTTCGATATTAAAATCAGAAAAACAGAGTCCCAAGTTTTCAGTAAATTCTGCAATACTATTAGCTTTAGTCTTACCAAAATTCATTTCAAAACCTTCTGAAGCGAGCGCCTGCGCGAGCATGTGTCAGAATTGGGTCTGAAATATACCTACTAAGAAAACTTTTTTAATTTCACCATAACCAGCTACAACTCCGGTTAAAAACTCCGAAATTCGCTACTCTAACCAGGGCTGACAAGCCGTTCGTGATCAGCTTAAACTTCTCGTTTAGCTTAAGAGCCATGGTTGATATCGATCAGCTTGTGAACGGCTTTTCCCTCATTTTTTCAACTGCTATCATCTGCTTCCAGCCGTCCACGATTGACGATTGGTTTAATTTGCGAGTTGTATGTCTATTCACTATAGAATCAACCGTGTAGTTCAAAAATGTCACTCTTTCTCATCACAGACCGAACTGATCGACAAAAAACCTGTACCTATACATCATTATTACACTGAGTCTACAATGCTTCAAGACCAAACCAAGGCCAGACACCATGAAAGGATGAAACAAACAGTTTCCGGAAGGTTTCCAGTTCGGACGAACAAAAACGACGAAATACGAGGTCTGTCAAAAAAGTTCCCGGACGATTATTTGTAAGCGTCAATTGGCAACGCTGGCAAGGAAACCTAATTGAATCTTGTTTTGTTGTACTATCGACCATCAATATTCAAAATTTCACGTTGATTCATGGCACAGTTTGTCATAAATTAATTTTTTGGAGGAATGTTCTCGAGGGTCCATGCCGATTTCAGGCCAATTTTGTTGCGTAAAAAAGAGGTTGAGCAATATATTCTCATCAAATTCCTTGTAAAACCAGGAAAAGGAAATGCCAAATTAAAAATATGTTATGTGCAATATTTGGAGAGTCCACCAAGAAGCCTGCAGCGTTGTACAACGTGTTCAGTCGTTTCAGGGTGGAGCAGAGTCGGTAACAGCTGTAGCATATGCTGGTAAACCGGTTTATGCGTGCGCGCTATCTGTCGTCAACAGTATGAAGCGGAAACTTGCTGGAAATCGTCGCGAGATGTTGCTAGTAGTATCAGCGGCCGTCACAAAAGCGTTTGACTATGTAATTGTGATTTTTGATGCACGAGTTTAACCATGAAGGTTTTTTGGCGTGCAAGAATATGGTACGGCCTTTGGTATAAAAGGCTTTTTTGCCCAAAATCAAACACCAGTGCTTAACCACCCTCTGTATTTGCCTGATTTGACTTGTAGGGACTTCTTCCCAACTGACCGACTATGAGATGTCATGGGATGGGAGCATTTGCGGCCAACAGAAGGCATCAAGACGGAATCGGCACGGACCCCAAGGACATTCTTCCAAAAGATTAATTTATGACAAAGTATGCCATGAATCAACGCGAAATTTTGAATATAGATGGTCGATAGTACAACAAAACAAGATTCAATAAGGTTTCCTTGCCAGCGTTGCCAATTGACACATACAAATAATCGTCCGGGAACTTGTTTGACAGACCTCGTAGTCGGAAAAAGAAGAAAAAAAAGAATTTTAACGTGATTTTAACTTTCCAACTTTCATCGGCTTGTGCTGCTGCGACGAATTTATCGGCTTTTTATTGGCTTAATACTTTTCGAACGACTGGCTTTTGACAGCCGTTCAAAACCAAATTCTTCTTCTGCTAAGCCGTTCATTGGCTTTAGCTTGTCAACCCTGACTCTGATGACATCTCAAGGCGTTAGTATTTTTTTTCTTTTTCAACAAGTCGACGGGTGTGTTCACCTAACGAGGGTCGACGTTCGACGTATAAGTATAAAAAAAGAAAAAATACCGTCCTTTTCTTCGAAAAGTTAGTAAAACGAGAGTAGACGTTCGACGTCTTAGATACACGTACTTATATATATATACAGTATATATAAAAAAGGGGGGTCGACGTTCGACGAGGTAATCCTATATATAATATAAACCACGACCACAACGGAGGTCCTCCTAAAACTGGTTGTGTAGAAATGTCAAGTCAGCTTGAATTTATTCACCAAACAGTACCGCTACTGCCGTGATGTTAGATGGTGTAGTCACTAATCGTTGTTTCGACTGTACTTACTGTATATTCAGAATTTTCGTGTAATTAGTGCTGTCGTCATGATGTTAATTCTAGTAGTGTATTATGTAATCATTGCATTCTTAATCAATATGAATGTTATCGCTGACCCCGCTAGTGTTCCCACGAAAAATGGATCGTCATCGATCATCGTTCTCAACGCATGCAGTCGAGACCTTCCGTATTTCGTTTCCTGTATCATCGGTTTTGGGGATGTCAAGTTATATAGATCAGCAATCTTGGATTATGCAGACAAGAGTTATTTTCCTTATGCGAACACTACCAATGGTTTACATGTCACGATCTTTAAACACATCAATTTACAGGATCCTGGAACCGTCATCATTACGAAAAAGCTTGCAGGTGGGAATCACTGTTTCAACGTGAGTGGAAAATATTTGACTCCAGAAATATCAAATTGTTTAAATGGTAACTACTCAAATATATACTAGGACATATGTAAGTACCTACTTACTAGCGAGAAATCAAAAAATTTTATTCTTACAGTTATATCGCCTACGAAAACTCTTCGAGTGACAAATAATGTCAAGTGTGATTGCAGCGGGGATGACAATCTATATATTGCGGTCTTAAAATACACCAATACTGATGGAGAAACGACATACTATCAGATATTCCCCTTGGATCATTTTGAAACAGAGTTCAAAATCGGAAGTAGGACACCACCAACGTTCGAAATCTTCAAACATAAATCAAAAAACGACCGTAATCTGGAGAAAATTCTAAACAAGGTGACCCTCCGATCAATGGATACCTGCTTATCAGTTGAAGGGAGCTACCAAAATCATATCGTACAGTTCATACCCTGCGAGGAATTGGATGGAGTCCAACAGGAGTATCTACGAGCAGACCAGCTCCAGTCAACCAGCCAGGTTCAAAATAATGATATTTTCGTTATAGGCCTACCGGTAAGTGATTTTTTTATTATACAGCCCAAGATTAGACATTTGTCGAAAATAGTAGCCTCAAGCAACTCTTTCGACCTTCGACTTCGCATGAATCGATCATTACAGTCGAAAGGTTAAAAATCTAAATATCGATCTCATTTCTTCACGTTTGCACTCAAACTCCTCACGTGACACACAGCCCTGTTGTCGAAAATATTTCGACTTCGGCTTCGCCGACGGAATCTATTCGATTAAGACTCTATCTAGCGGCCATTTTGAGGACTAAAGTTCAAGACAGACTTTTGTCTTGTTCGCTTTATCGATACAAATCGCGAGTTCAGTCACCTGCAATTTAGGGTAGCTTGAGAGTTCGCTGACCGCGAACGCTTCGAAAGTATGAGCTATTCACGGCGACTTAAACTTCAGCTATTAAGAAACCCTCGGCTGCGTTCTAGAATGAGACTTTAAAATCCCTCGACCCTTTTAACTTGAGAATAGTCTCATTTGAATGTAAGTTCTGTTACGGACAAGTACGTTAAAGTGAACCCTCTCGAAAGATCAATTCATTAATTATTATTTTGCAATCTGAAGAATATGTCGGAACCTATGGACCAATCTGTAAGTTTTTCCTGCATTATTTCGTGGGAAGATTTCTCGAGAAAATTTCTTAGAGGATCTTTCAGCTTCGTCGGCGCTCCCCCTTTTTTCCTTTACATTCCCCGGAAACGAGACGACGTTTATGAGGGAGCAAAGACAAATTTTATTAGGAATAATTTTAGATTTCAAGTTAGATTATGATTCGATCGGAAGTTTGTGGAAGTTTAGCTTTAGGGAATTCGCCCCTTACCGTACGTTAGGACAACCTTGAAGCTACGATAATATCTTTAGGAATTTCAGCTTACTCTCTTACTGAGACTGACGGACAGCTTTTGTACTCTCGCTCTGTTAGGTAACTAGGTGGTAGACATAGAAGTGCGGCATGTCATCGTCAAAGTAGATGGATTGGTCGGAGATGGATTGGAATGGATGATGACGATGACCGATGGAATATTATTAATCATTAGAATTTATATCATAATATTTAAGATTATTATCTGAAGAAGGGAATAAAATTATGTTACTTCAATCTAGGAGTTTAAAAATTCTTTCTTCGAGAGTATATAGTTGATCAGTTCTTTCCCCAATTTTTCCTTAGGCCTTTTCAGCTTACACTGGCACAGTCTACATACAATACATAGTAACATGTCCGCGAAAAACGGACGCGTCAGATTATAGAATTATTTGAAAAGAAAAATATTCTCATTACAAAATATTTTTTGATGTTTATTCGTAAGTTTCATAAAGTTTCATACCGCTCTACATATGTTATAGAGTGAAGGGTTCGTAGTCTCATAAGAGACTGTGTTAATCGAGTGACGGATTCGTCGCTCCATAAGACTAATGTGTGAAACAGCTAAATATTGATAGAATTGACACGGTCCGAAACGTTACGGCTCGACATAATGACAGAATACTCAAAGAGTAGAGTAAACGAAAAACCAATCACAAAGACCGCAGATCTAAAAGAGAAGATGCGAGATCTTTCGGTTAACAAACCATCATCGGGCAAAGTTAGAACGCCACTGACCCAGATACGACTCATAAAACAGAATACCAACGAGATCAGGATTGAACGAGCGAGCCCTCGCGAGGTGACTCAAACTCGTAGACCAATTCAACTAAACCTTCGTCGGGAAAATACCTGTTGAGTACGGTAATATCATCACTGTTCAGATGACGCACTATTTCGATATTTTCCAACGCAACGCGCTTGAAGTAAGAATTCTCCTTGTGGAGAAGGGTAGCCGAACCTTCCTTGAAACTATGACCACTGGAGATAAGGTGGTCCGCAAAGGCCGAATCACCCAAATTATCTTTCTTCCAGGCCTTAAGGTGCTCCTCTACTCGAATTCCAAGCTGGCGACCCGTCTCGCCTACATATACGCCGTTACAATCCTTGCACTCCCGTTTGTACACCCCCTCCTCTCCCCCCGCGGGATGGGGTCCTTTAGCCTAACAAACAAACCCTTCACCGTAGTGAGATTATAAAAAGCAGGCCTGAAGCCAAAGGGGCGGAGGACACGAGTCAGCTTGGATGAAAACTCACCCAAAAACGGGAGCTTGATCCAACGTAATCTCTTATTATTATTACCACTCAGATCGCGGGGGTAGAATCAAGGCCCTTCCACGTAAGTTTTTTACGGACCATACGGTCAATGTCCAAGTTGACCTCATTCACAGCGGCCAAGTGCTTAATGGTCGCCAGCTCCTTCTGGAAAGCTGGTTGACTTAGCGGAATGCTAGTCAGTCGATGAATATAACTATTGAAGGCAGCGATCTTATGAGAAAAAGGACAGAAGGACGATCCGTGGACAACTGTATCGGTCGAAGTATCCTTCCTGAATATCGCAAATTCATGGTCCCCATCTCTATCAGAAATAGTGAGATCCAGAATGTTTATGGAAGAACCTCCGATTTCTGTAGTGAATTTTATGGAGGGATACATTTTATTCAGATACTGAAGAAACTCACCAAGGAGCTCTTGAGGACCGGTCCACGCACATAATATATCGTCCACATATCGGTGCCAGTAATGGATGTGACTCAGTAGCACTTGGCCAGAGGAAAACAAGTCAACCTCAAATCTGGACATAAATATCTCCGAAACGAGAGAGCCCAAAGGAGAGCCGATGGGGATTCCTACCTCCTCAGAAAACTCGTAAAATTTCCCATTGAACGTACAGAAGTTAGGGGACCAGCACGCATTAAGGAGGCCAAAAAATTCCTGTATCTCGTTATAAGGCAGCCCTATTCAAGTTTTCTTCAAAGCGGGCCGTTTTGACGTCAAAGAATTTTGCGCGGGCCAGAAAAAATTTTTCAGGAAACAAAGACGTGGAGAGAAGTTCAAATTTTTACTATTCCTGGAAATAATGGCATTTCAGGAAAAAGAACATTAGAGGTCAAAAAAACAAAATTACTAGTTGATCATGAGCACTAATGTGAAAATTGATGACATTTCATGTTTTTTACAATTTTTGAAAAATTTGGCTCGTACGTAGTAAGTGCAATACGAAGACAATCTTCTAGTTTCGTATCTGTCAAACTAGATCTTGAATTACATTTAATGGTATTCATGTGAGAGAAAGCCGATTCACATGCGTAAGTAGACCCGAACATAGATAAAAAAAATAAACAAAATTTCTTCAAATTAGGGTACGTAGACGACTCAATATCGATCCAGAATTGCTGATAATCGTTGGAATCAAAGCGATCATTCTGTTCGGAATTTTCTTGGAGGTCAATTAACTCCATGCGGAAGCTTCCTTCATCAATGGAAAGACCAGAAAGCTGTAAAAATTTATCCATTCCTTCATCGGGTACTTCCCATTTGAATGGATTCCTCACAAATTTAATAATATTTTTGTCAATATTGAAGTCCGAGAAACGAGTTGAAAAATTTTCTTCGAGGGTAGATAAGAAGTCTGTCATAATAGGGGTGACACAAATATCCTCCTCCGAAGCTTCAATGATGGCGCGCACTCTTGGAAAATGAATTAATTTCCCTCGCAAATCAGCGGATAGAACTTGTCTTTTCTTTTGAAATGCAGTAATCCTCTCGATGATATCGATGATGCATTGACCTCTGCCCTGCAATTGCGTGTTCAAGACATTCATATGATGTAAAAGATCGGCTAGAAATGAAACATCAAGCATAAACTCTTGATTTTCAAGAAGTTCTTCGTTCTTCGCCTACTGTTTTTTTTTTTTTTCATTTATTCTTACGACTGTAATCTTTGAAATTATTGGAACGAAATATTTTTCGCGGGCCGTTCGACAAGCTTCCGCGGGCCGGATTCGGCCCGCGGGTCGCCAGTTGAATAAGGCTGTTATAAGGAATGTTGAACTTTACAAGTAGGTCACCCATATACTGCATAGTATGGGCCTTTGGTATGTTGGGAAAGAGGCCGGCTACATCAAATGAGCAGAGGCTAGTACCCGGAGGCAAGGTAACATTTTTGAGCCTCTCGGCCAGAGAAACCGAATTTTTAACGGAATAGGGGGACTCGTACTCGATTCGAGACTTAGCTAAATACAAGACGGCGGGCCTACGGCGCGCCTTTCACGTTCCCACGTATTTTTATTTTTAGATATTTACGAATTGGAAGATTTCAAGAATTTTAAAAGAGGTTGCAAAATGGAAAAAATGTGCTCTGAGAAAGTGAAATGGGTGAAATTAATTAATTTTTAGGATTATTGGAAGTGTTGAAAAAACGATGAAAACCCCGGTTGCGCTTCAGAAAAAGTTAAGTGTGGTAGAACATACATAGACTAGATTTTTTTTAGGGTTAAAAAAGAGAAAAAGGATAGAAATTTGATACAACGCTTCACTACGCTAGAGACCTACCGCTACTTTTTATGATTTTGAAATTGATTAAAAAATGAGAGAAATTGTTCTCTTTAAGATTTTTAAAATTGAATGAAAAATCAGAGAATTTAACCCTCAGCACTTCTTTTTGTGGATAAAATGATGAAAAAATTGATTTTTCAAGATTATTGGAAGTGTCAGAAAAACGATGAAAAACTTGGTTGCGCTGTAGAAAAAGTTGAGTGCGCCAGAACATACATGAGTACTCTACTTCTAACAAATATGACCGAGGATGAGAAAAGGGACCGTACTGGGCAAAAAAATTCAATTTTTCCTGATTATACCACGCCAAAGAGCGTGAAAAATTATGTCAAGAACTATCATAAATAGGAAAATTGATATTTTGGCCACTAAGGTCCGTTTTCTCATCTTCGGTTACAAATATTAGAAGGTTATGATAAGAAAATGGGTAAAAGCAAAAAAGATGAGATGAGTTGTACACAAGAAAGTCAATTTGGAGAGGGAGAGAGAAGGAGGATAGATGAACGGACAAAGAGTGGAAAGAAATGAGAAACTCCTTCTCTGGTTCACTTCGAAGTTGGAGCTCGAATTTTTCCAAGTATCTCCTCTCTTTTTTCTGTCGAGGTTTGATTATAATATCTTTCGAAATATTCTGATTACGTCACGATTCGGAAGAGGGTGTTTCTCTGGAGCATGTAGCCTCAATGAGTGCGAGATCAGATAGGTTTACAGAGTAAGGAAGAGAGTCGGAGGAAAATGGTGAGGATGAAAAGTAGAGGGAGGAAGGAGTTAAAATTTAATAAAATTGATCGAAAGGAGGCTAAAGGACAGTGGCTTACCCAGAAAACATTGAATAAAGATACTGTAACTTTAATGAAAAAGAGAAAATGATATTTTTATCATATCGTATGCTTATAAAAGATTGGGACTACTCTTTGGAAAAAGCAACACGAGCATTTTTTTGTGTCGCTTGATGACGTCATTAGTGACCTTGACCTAGTTTAGTGACTTGCGGAAAATTTACCTTTCGCTACTCTCATAATACTACACCTAACATACAGTGGACTAAGACTTTATCCTGATCTCGTAGCTGGTTCTATACTACACTTATACTGGGCCTAGCATAGCTTTTTTTCCCCTACTGGGGCCGTAGACCCGGGGTCCCGTCTCCACTGCCAAACGGCCATCCATAGGAAGCACCGATCCAAATAATTCCCTGGATAACGAAGGTGAAAAAATAAATTATCCAAAAAGAACAAATTTATTAATTCAAATGAATCTACAACCGTATGAACATTAAAATAATACAGGCTGAGTGAGCCAGCTTTCGGCTAAAAAGCCATTATCAAAGCAATACGAAGCACAGACTGAAGTAATTACAAGTACAACACGAACAGGAAACCGAAAACGCGTGAGGGAGGGAAGGAATGGATGTGTGGTGGATCCACTTCAGACTACTTAGTAGAGGACATACATCCGGGCACCCTCCTTTCAATGATCCAGCCACTGGCCGTATATGTCATATCCGAGCGGGACTTGGTGGTGTGCGTTCGTACTGTTGGACTATCCGCGGATGCTGCAGTGTTTCCGGAACACAACCCTTCAATACAGCTGCTGCTCGGATCCGTTTCAAGAATCGCGACCTACTAACATATTGCCGCCGGTACAACAGTACCATCGCCGTGCCCACCCCCTGGTGCAAACAAAAATAGGTGGGACATCCCAGATGGCTAACGGGGCCTTAGCCATCTTCTCAATTTCATGACCAATACTTGCGATGGTATTGAGCACCGTGACAAGCAGAGAGGAGGTTGACGATTTCTTACACTCTCTCAGGATGTGATGGACATCTGTTATGTCCAGACGCGGATCCACGGGGGGCACATAAGGGACATGTCCCCCTCCAAAACCCCCAAAAAAACGACAAAAAATCTGTAGTTTCGAAGAAAATGTAAGAAAAAAAAGGTCCTTCACACTTATTTTGGATTATGTCCCCCCCCCCCCAAAGTGATCGTCTGGATCCGCGCCTGTATGCCTCAGGCTCCCATTTTCCCGGTAGGCGCAGTACTTCGCCGTATCTGCTATCTGTAAACGGTGCAGTTCATCATGATTTCTAATCCTAGTCCTGTGTAGGATGTATTTCACCAGCGCTGACAGATGGGTGGTTTCCAAATTATCTTATCGCCTTTCGACTCTAAGGAGGACTCATCTAGTCCTGTTTAGATAGTCCACTCCTTGACTATTGTTCGTCGTGGCTCCAGAGAGGGTTTCTCCTCCTAGTCCTGTGTAGGAGGTACCAACTCTTTATACCAAATGCTAGCCAACAATGTGAAGTCCTAGGGAGGGTGGTACATTATTGCAGCACAAAGATTGGGTAGGTTTCAGTAATCGCTCTCACTGGGAAGTTTGGAACAAGTTCCATCCTTCCGGGGTAGACTTTGACTGAATCCACATCTTCGGTGGAAATTTTTGTTGACCAGAACCTGCCGCAGAGGGATGTATCGTCGACAATTACGGCAGGAGAGCTAACAGATCCATGATGGTATCACTTTGGCCCGGTTGATTACGCTCGGACTAGGTCCTCCCACAGCGAACGATTAACGGAAACAAGGTGTTTAGCCTAACATTCCAACGCCCAGAATCTTCAAATTATCAGGTGGACCTCCGCTTCCTACAACGCTTCTCTATGCTGGCCTAGCATAGCCTAACATGGAGGATACTAAGCCATACTACACTAAAAGCAGCGAATGCCTCCCTTCAGCAAGTTAGCATGACAAACAGTACGGGGAAGATCGAGATTTTGACTGGGACTACTCCCGCAAAAACTCACGAAAAACGTGTCGCGTTTTGTCACGTCTAATGACGTCATCAGTGACCTTGACCTACTTCAGGGACTTGGAAACTTTGGCTTGCGCTACTTTTGGACCTATATTAGGCTATGATAGGCCTCGTATAAGCGTAGTATAGAATCAGCTACAAGATTAGACATCTGGTACAGGCCTGGTAAAGCGCAGTATTATGAAAGGGGAAATATTAAAGTGCACGCGACTAAAATAATATTGAACGGGAAGGACGAGGGCGGGAAAATAATTGAAGGGGGCGTGATGTTAATTGAAATTCCCGCCATTACTGAGCACGACTTTTTAACTGGTCAGAACGAGAAAATGAAAATCCTGTTCTTCTAGCTGTCATGAATGGTGAGACAATAGAAGATTTTGAATTTGTTTTCACGTTATTACATCAATATCTCTTGGAATGGAGTCCCTCCATTCTATTGGTCGATGGCAGTGAAACCATATCCAGGGGTCACATGAACGTGTTCGGGGCACCAGCAGTGCGTATCATGTGTTATTTTCATGTCACGGAGAATATCCAGAAGTATCTATGCTCTCTGAGTAAAAATGGTACAGCAGTTCGCATGAAAATAGATATCGAGGCACTTCATCATTGCCAGACGGACGAGATTTTTCGAACAGCTGCGGCATTATTTCTAGAAAAATGGAAGCGAGAAAAGTGTCCGATTGTCATGAAGTTCCTGAAGTATTTTGAACAGCAATGGTTGATCAAGTTTCCTATGTGGTATCTCGGATGTGCACCTGGATGTCCCACAACAAACAATGGTTTGGAAGGAACGAACGCGTGGATAAAGCGAGGGCATACGTTGGGAGAAAGACTTCCAGTTGGGCAATTCATGGAGAGTGCCACAAATCTGGTAGAAGACTGGTCACAACGACGCGATCCAACATCAACAAATTGTGTCACCTTTGTTGAAACTTCGTCCGTACCTCTAAAAACATGGACAGCTGCATTTTAATGGGCTACATCCAACCATCCGGTTCTCCAAAGAGACCACAAGGGCGGAACATTATTTTTTGTTGGCTCCTCAACTATAGAACAGCCTTTAACTACAAAACTGCTCAAGAAGTATGAAGGTTTGCAAGGGAAGTGGAGAACGTTCGACTACTTCAAAACATTCAACTACGGCCTTTGGGTCATTTATATACACTCTACTCGGATAGGAGAGTCTACTTGCATATGTCCACACTTCTTCAAAGAGGGCGAATGCAAGCATTCCTTAGGCTTGAAAATTAGGTTGAAGTTGGTGCAAGTGCCAGAAGAGGCTAAACAAATACCTCTAGGAAGAAAGCGAAAACGTGGTCGTCCATGCTTGGCTAAGAAGGCGTTACTAGTCCAATAACTTTCTAATAATCTAAATCTAATACTTTGATTTATATTTGTAATAAGTTTTACGTTCATTAATAATATTATGCCGCTGATTTTTTAATCTTCCGTTTGGTTTTAATTACAAGTCGTGCATCTTATATTTTTCTTGTGTACTCATTTTTTTTGGCGTCTTACATTATTGAAGTCGTGCAAAAATTTTTCTTTCCTGGAAATCACTACTATTTTCCCGTGATTTTCTTTTATTTTCGCGGGCCAATAAATGCATCCCTTATGAAAGTACCGAAAAGCAAAATGTTTTCAAGTCCCTTAAGTAGATCAAGGTTTTTGATGACATCAACAAGCGTGACAAAATGAAGAAGTTGAACGAAGAACGCAGGGAACCTTTTTTATAGGTTAAATTTGATTTGGTATGGAAAATTCAAATTAAAATCTTGAAAATTCTCAAAGTTTCTTGGACCCCTTGTATCATCGTGTATACAGCCCGAAAGTAAGAATTTCAGCAGGGAACCTGTTCTATGGGGCGTTTTTTGAGAAATTTGCTGTGCGCCATCCGGCGAAAGCTATATGTGATAGAAGGGAGACTTGGAAAAATCTCCACTCTCGAGCAGGGACCAATTTGACTCATAGAACAGGTTTCCTGAATTTCTCGTTCAACTTCGTAAAGGAAGCCGTCATGTTTCTAAGTCCCTCTCTCCCAACATGTATTATGACTCGAGAGTCGAAATTTTTCCAAGTCTGTCTCGTATCATAGATAGCTTGGAGTTAGAAATTTTTCCAAGTCCAAGCTGAGCCACATATAGCCTATCACAGGTGTGGGACTGGGACCATTTTTGTTTTGGCCGGGTATCACACGTCACACGACAAATTTTTCGGGAAACCCTCCATAGAACAGGTTCTCTGTCGAAAATTTCTTTGATGGCTTTTTCGAGAGTTGTCCCAATCTCATACACATATAAAGTGTTGAAAACATCGTTTTCCCTTCTAAGTAAAAGTTACAGCATTTGTATCCGATCCCTCCTTTTGAATTTGTTTCTGGGTAAGAAACGGTCCTTTAGCCTTTTTTCCATCAAATTCATAAAATTTCAACTACTTCCTTCCTCTACTTCCCCCCTCAAGATATTCCAATTCAACCTCGACAGACTAAACAGAGGAAAAACTTGGAAAAATCTGAGCTCCAAATACGAAGCGAAACAGACAAGGAGTTTCTGGAAAGAGGCCCATTTCTCACTTTTTTTCTACTCTTTGTTCGTCCATCTACCAGCCAGTGTTTTTCTCTCTTCCCAAATTGACTTCCTTGTATAAAAATCTAGCTTTTTATTTTTACCCATTTTCTCATTTCTGTATCATATTTTTTTCGACATGATCCAATATCAAAGTTTATAAGCTCATTTTCTTTTGAGGGAAGAGTTTTATTTTAAGCACAATAATGAGCTTGAAAGCACTGTCGTCTTAAAAATTTTTTTTTATTACTTATACGACGTATTTATCGATCCTGAAGAAGAACGTGTGTACGTTCGAAACGTGGATCGTCGTATAAGTAATAAAAAAAAAAATTTTTAAGACGACAGTGCTTTCAAGCTCATTATTGTGTTTATGATATATTCGTCTGGACAAGTCCTTTTATTATTTTGAGTTTTATTTTGTTCACTTTTTGACCTGATCGAAGGGGGAGGGGAATGTTTTTCCGTTTAGGGGAAATATAGAAAACATCCAATTGTTGAGTCTAAAAACGAAAAAGTTCACATATCTTTATTTCTCCTTTAAATACTAATGTGGATCCGTGTCAGACCTCATCCAGATACGGCAAGTATCATTGCACAAAGGAGCTTTCACAGACACGTTGAAATTCTTGGAATACACTCGGTCGTTTCTCATTAGCCTGTTTCTTCATCACGATTCATTTATTGATAGGCAAGCAATTAACATTTGACTACACTAATGAAGAATATTTCCGCATTATACGAGTTTGTAGCGTGTGAAGTTTAGTCGGACTGCTGGAATGATCGTATAATAAATTAGGAGAGCGGGTCCGACATAACTTGTCCTGTGCGTAAATAATTCGTCACTAGCGAGTAATATGATTGTTATGACTGCATTTCGCAGACTGGAATTCAATGTTTCAATTAACGCGAGTACGATTAAATTGAATTTTGATACTCAACTTGACTTCTGCGCTCGTATATATTTTCAGTTCGTTGGGCAGCCTTTCAATTGAGTGTTTATTGTTATTATTTCCAATTGAGTGACGTTAGTTCGTTGGCCGCTAGGACGTTTTATCGCGAATGATTTACGCGGCATAGACAGGTTTCTTTTTTGGAAAATGCGGACGTGATGATAAAACCCAATTATCAACCTGACGAATCGAATTGTGAAAAAGATGAAATTTTCCACTTATGTTCTGTATAAATGGAGACAGAAAATTCACAAACAACACGAAAAATTGCAAGCGCTTTGTTTCGTACTCTCGTATGGAAAATTTTCAAAACTTAGTAAAAATAATGTCTGGGTCGTCTGCACATGCATACAGTGTAATACGTTTTTGAGGCGGAATAATGAGGATTGATTATATGGCGTTTTGTAAACGATTCTGTTTTGTCATCTGTAGGCAAATTATACGGAACAGATGCGCGTGAAATGTTAACGATCGAAATTTCAAATTCGTCTCTAATTGCACAGTATATTATAGTCCGCGGAATTTTCAATGTCACACGAAGTCTAACCATAATACTGTCTGTCATTTTCTTAAACAGAACTAATTATTATCATTTTTTTGTACTCTCGCAAAAATGTGCCAAAATATTCATTCCGATACTGTTTTCGTAACTGAAAGTAAATACGAGTCTATAGGAATGACAGATGCTCGTTAGAACAGACGAGAGTTAGATATAAAGATCGCCGAAATTATTCAAAATACGAAACGCGTATAAAATTTATACGTTATTTATTCAGTAAACTTTTGTAGTAAAGGCGTTGGAGTAAACTTGTTTTATGACTCACGATGGAATACCGCACACCGCGGTTAATCTGGACGAACGAGCAAAAAGAAGCTACGATTTTATACAATGGCTGATACGAAACTTTCACCTAGTGAATTTCAGAAGGAATTTAAATCAACCTCAAGAAAGGAGAGTTTGATGGAAAAATTATAAACTAGTACATAATCTTTCGGAATATCTTGTCGTGAAAAAGTAGAGTAAATTTTTATTTCTCGCGTAAGATTCTCACGGAAAATCTTATTTTTTCATAGGTTTAATATTACATGGCTTTCAAAATTTTCAACCGTTTTCCATACACTAAAATATGAAATTCATAACACTTCAAGACGAGGTCACTTTCACTATTTTACGAGGGAAAAAAATGGACGAGTAAAGAACATCGGCAATTTTAAAAGTTTCAAGACTTCTAGACAGAGGAAATGCTGCCAAAATGAAACGAAGAAAGGTCAAGAAAACTGAAGTAAAACAAAACGTAGAGCTTACGGACATAATTCATCAACCAAGTTACGACTAATTTTCTGGGAGGAGAGGAGGGAAGCTTCAAGGCTGAAGAAAATTTGGAGCTCCTGTGACAGGTTCTGGAGAATGAATTTAGAATAGAACTTGTAATATCGAAGATAGAGTTATTTGAGAGAAACGTCTGCAATTCATTGTCTGTCCGGAAAATTATGGTTCTTGAGAGTGGCTTTGACCCACTTCGGGGGTATTGAAAATGTCAACCTTCGAGTCATCGAGTATATTAGGAAGAGAACTTAGGACAATTTTAATTCCAGACGAAGTCATACTCAAGCGAGTAATACGAAAGGAGCAATTTACAAATTTAGCCACAGAATTTTAACGATGCCGGAGCGCTTTCGATTAAACAATCATTGTCAACGGGGACTGGAAAGCGACTGAACCAACTCCGGCTGTAAACTAGAAACATACGAGGAAATCAGGATTGAACCAGCGAGTCATCACGACGTGAATCATACTCGTAAATTAGTTCAATCAACCCCTCATCAGGTATGTACCTGTTGAGCACATTAAGGTCGTCGTTATTTAAGTGACGGATTATTTCGATGTGTTCTAACACTTTCCGCTTCGAATAGTCTGGCCTACTGCATCCGGGTGAGTTGGATCTGTTTATTAAGGCTATTAATGTTAAATGCCGCGGTTTTGAAGCTAAATTGAAAAGGAAGAAAAATAAGAAACTTTGTTCCCTCCAGAAAAAGAAAGAAAATTTGAATAACCCCGCTGTCCAGGAAGTGAGACCTGAGGTCAGTGTTATCCAAAACTTCCAACCGCGCATTATAAATTGCAGTCAGGTTGAGTTCAGTAGTGATGAGGTGAATTTATTAGAGAAAGGGTTGAAGTTCGGATTACCCCCTCTTAATAATAGTAATGCTTTGGCTAATGTTGTTGCCGACCTCGAGGTGAAAATCGGACCGGGGGTTAATACTCAAAAAAAATTGTGCTGCTCTTGTTCGCAATACCCCCCTTCCTCGTATAAACAATTAAGCAATTGAGGTGATTAAGGGATTAAAGAGGAGGGTCAGGGAGGAGGGCTTAATCATCAGGAAGGCTGACAAAAGTAATACCATTGTCGTGATGGAGATGTCCTCCTACGTCTCCAAGGTCTATGACGTTCTCGGCCAGTGTGGTGCTAAGGAAAACGACAGTTTCAATTTTCCTAAACACGTAAAAGAAGTTGGACGTGTGATAAACGAATGTGAATTTATTATTAAAACTCCCTCGCTAAAAAGATTGCTCCTGGAGCCCAACCCTGTGCCTCCCCTCTTGTACGGGCTACCAAAAGTCCATAAAAAAGATAACCCGATGCGTCCGGTCGTATCCTTTGTGTCCTCCCCCACGTACGCTCTGGCGAAATTTTTGGACCGATGGTTTAAATCGAGAGTTGACCATGAGTCACCTTACTCGGTGAAAAATTCGGTCTCCTTGGCTGATAGGCTTAAGGATAATATTCTTCCGCTGGGATCGACCCTGTGTTCATTTAATGTGGTCGGCCTGTTCCCCAATATCCCCAGAGCAACCGCCATGCAACATATGGGAGACCTTTTGATTCAAACAAATGTTCGCCGAGAAGAATTGGGTGAATTTTTCAATCTCCTCAATATTTGTTGGTCTCCCAATTATTGCAAATTCGATAACAAATTTTTTGAGTTTCCTGAAGAGGTTGGAATACCCATCGGTTCTCCTTTGGGTTCTCTCATTTCGGAGGTCTTTATGTCTAAGTTTGAGCTCGATTTGTTCTCCTCTGGCAGTGCGTATTTAGATCAGATTTATTATTGGCACAGGTATGTCCACGATGTGTTGTGTACGTGGACTGGTCCCCGAGAGCTCCTTTTGGAGTTTCTCCAGTATCTAAATAATCAATATCCTTCTATAAAATTTACTTTAGAAATCGGTGGCGCATCTATTAATTACTTGGATTTGACGATCTGTAATAGAGACGGTATCCATGAATTCGCCATATACAGGAAAGATACTGCGACCGATATTACTGTCCACGGAAAATCTTTTTGCCCTGTAGCCCATAAATATGCTGGATTTAACAGCTTAATCCATCGACTGACTAGTATTCCTCTCAATCAGTCAGCCTTCCAAAAAGAGGTATTAACTATAAAACATTTGGGCAGAGTGAATGAAGTGAACTTAGACATTGACCTTATGATCCAAAGGAAAGTTACTCGAAAATGCCTCGATTCCACCACCTTCCTCCCCCGCAATACGCCCCTAAACAGTAGAGAGCGTTGGATAAGGCTTCCGTTCTTGGGGCAGTTTTCAGCTCAATTGAGTCGTGTCCTACGCCCTTCGGATTTCGGCCTGTGTATTACAACCCCAATACCATAAAAAGTTTATTGGTTAGGCTAAAAGACCCCATCCAACTGGCCGAGAGGAGTGGTGTGTATAAAGTTGAGTGTAAGGATTGTAACGGAATTTATATCGGCGAGACAGGCCGTCAGTTGAAAATTAGAATGGCTGAACATAGGAAGGCGTGGGAAAAGAAGAATATAGGTGAATCGGCGTTTGCGGACCATCTAATCACTAGCGGCCATAGCATTAAAGAGGGGTCCGAGGTCCTCCTCTATATAGAAAACGCGTATTCGAAGTGGAAAGCGTTAGAACACATCGAAATAATCCGTCACTTAAATAACGACGACCTTAATGTGCTCAACAGGTACATACCTGATGAGGGGTTGATTGAACTAGTTTACGAGTATGATTCACGTCGTGATGACTCGCTGGTTCAATCCTGATTTCCTCGTATGTTTCTAGTTTACAGCCGGAGTTGGTTCAGTCGCTTTCCAGTCCCCGTTGACAATGATTGTTTAATCGAAAGCGCTCCGGCATCGTTAAAATTCTGTGGCTAAATTTGTAAATTGCTCCTTTCGTATTACTCGCTTGAGTATGACTTCATCTGGTATATCTGGTCATAAATTGAGAAACCGCATTGATTCTAAAATTTTAATTCCTGAGTTAGCCTTCAGAAATGACTCGCTGCAGACGAGCAAAAATAGAGGTCGTAGCATCTCATGTCTCCTACCAGTTTTTGGAGCAAGGAACTCCAGTTTCGTTCCTGTGAAATCATGGGATTATAGAAGAAGACGAAGGAAAGAACATTGATAGTCAATACACAACGTGTTCGTATATTGATTCATGATTTTGAGGACGAGAGATAAGGGGGGAGACCCACTCATTCAGGAATAGTAATAAAAGTATCGCGAAAATTGAAATTTTCCAAATCTCGAAGTCATGGTGCCACCTGTCCCATTTGGTTAGTGTAATCAATTGTCTTCTTCTTCAACAACAAATAATGCAAACTAGTCTCAAACAAGTTCCCAGACACCACAGATCATTATAAATTTGTAAAAAATAGGGTATAAAAGTATCGCCAAGGTTAAAATTCTTTCGAATCCAAGGTCATCTGAACGATGTCTTTGAATTCGTAAGGAATTCGGACCCCAAATCAGTCAATGAGGGGCAATTACACGAAGAGCAACCAATGTCATCGGCATTAAGGATCGTATGCACACTGGTGGTTGGCTCGACCAACACTGTTGCCGAGGTTGAGACCAAAGTGAACCAGGCTGTAAAGATTCTAACCCGTTGGATCGAGTCAGCCGGATCAAGCTTGACAATGGACAAGAACGAGGCTATCCTATTAACGACCTCTCACGCACCTTTCGCCCTGCAAGGGGTGGTTATAGAGACTAAGAAAATGATAAAAGTACCTGGAGCGGTAGTTCGATAGCAAGTTCAGCATCCGCCACACCATTTCGAGAAGGCAGCTAAGAAAACTTTTAGGGTGGTGACACGTTTATCCCATTTATTTTGAACCAAGGAGAATCAAGATAAACTTGATGAACCCCGAAGTGGGCCAATTCCTTGAAGACTGCGTACAGAAGAAGAGAAACGGAAGAAATCCAGCGAAGAGTTATACTTAGGTATGTTAGTATCTACCGTGCTGTGTCCACATACGTTCTTTGCATACTAGCACATACATCGTCAATTGATATGCTTGCAGAAGAAAGAGCCACGGTATTCGAGACAAAGCAGACAAGAACCGCCCACCAAGGCTTGTAGATCGCAAGTAGGAGATCAGGCGCTCCTCGCTTTGTACGTTAAAAAAACACACGCTAATATATGATTTCGACGAGTGGATGAGCCGAGACCGTGGCCAACTGAATTTTGGTCTTACACAAATGATGTTTGGTCATATATCCTTCAACAATTACCATAACAAAATGGTTAAAGTTGAGCGAGAGTCGTGTACACACTGCACTGTGAGATGAAACGCAAATTTAGTTGACAAAAGTGAAAAAAAAAAGAATATCTAGGAACAACTTTCATGTTGATAGATATGGTTTGTAGGTGAAATTAGAGACCTCGTTCAATGTGTGGTTCAGTGAAATACATCGATGCGTTGCCATAGTAACATGTCAAAATAGACTGCATGACGACTTGTTCAGTACCATGGTTGACATGCATAAGTCCAGTTCTAGTTGCAGCACGGTTGTATGGGGTGAATACAACTTGTATTGTGTTTTTTCAAAGTTTATTCTGTAATCTTTCGATACAAAATTCCTGGGTGAAATTCTTATCGTTGTGTTGGAGATATCAAGCATCCAAAGCAAGTAATAAAATGAAAAAGTAACTTTATAAAATGGAGTAGGGAAAAAGAGTTTTGGGTAGTTATGACAAAGCTTCGCGAATTTCTTTGTCAGATATCACACTTCAAACTGTAAAATATTCAATCGCCCGAATTCACCGGTTCTCGAGTTTCGACTAACATTTGGTGAATTATACCTGGCAAGCGTTATAAAATACCTAGCAAAATGAAGAGAACCATTTTACTGTTCCATGGAAATTGAGTTTTTTCGTTTATAAGCGTTGAAATGAAATTCGGTTGCACCTTCAGCACCACTGTTTCAATAAAAAAATTTTAGTTTTGATTTGAGCCAAAAAGGCTCTAGCCGGGTAATAATGGTGATCCGGCCTTAGCCGGGAATCTCCAATTCAACTATCGGAAATTATTGGGGATAGAATGAAACTCTTATTTCTAAATTTTCAACCACCTAAGTCTATTCTATCCTCTGTGATATTTAAAAATATATATTTCATTATAAAAATTCTACAGCTTGTAATTTTCAATGAATCCTCTTGTGTAAAATCGATCATTTCAAGGGCCATTCATGAATTCTTCCGAGCAAAAAAAAAAATTCCATATAAAATGCAAATTTTCTAATTAAAATTTTTTTTCTAGTATGTTGTTACAGAGGGCCTAAGCTGGAAAAAATATACATGAAATATTGGACGGTTACCTAAAACATACATTTTTTTTCAGAATTTTTGAAAGGATGGAAGACCAAAAATTGAGGTTTGTAAACGTTTGCAGAGTCTCGCCGATAACGTCGCGTCATCTTCGGATTTGGCTTCGCACTCCTCGAACTTTTACTATCTCCAGAGTGTTACAACGACTGGAGGATTCATTTAATACATTTTACGAACTTGGCGGACGTGTTATCATAAGAATTGACCTAATCCATGAACAAAATACCAAAATTCAGGATTCTCCAAGTTGAAAAAGTGGATTTTCTCGATTTTTCTTCATTTCTAGATCGTCCCAATGACTGGAAAATTTTTTGAATAATTTTTTCGATCTCGGCGGACGTGTTTTCATAAGAATTGACCTAATCCATGAACAAAATACCAAAATTCAGGATTTTGCAAGTTGGAAAAGTGGTTTTTCTCGATTTTTTTGTATTTCTAGATCGTTCCAGCGACTGGAGAATTTTTAAACTATTTTTTTTCGAACTCAACGGACATGTTTACATAAAAATCGACCTACTTGATAAACGAAATACTGAAAATAGATTTTTGTCCAGCTAGATTTACGTTTCATCCCACAGTGCATCAGGAGGGGAGAGGGTGGACCACAGCACACCTTCTATACGATTGTGAGGCGTAATGATGTGAGCGGGATAAGCTAAATTGGTCTCTTCTTGAGATCGGTGAAAATGAAAAACTCACCACAAGTTATCTGGTTCCACACTTGTTAAGAACCAGGGAGGGAGACATGGAACCATCTACTTCCATTGTACCATCCCCACATTGCTGCTACTAAGATCATCGTTCATCACAGACGGAGCGATTAGGAGGAAGCGAGCACCGGTTAAAGTTGAGAAGGGCAAGAACAAAGAAAAAAACGCTAACGAAAGAACAACCTCCGCCTGATCAGCATGAGTTGCAATGCGCTACTGGTACTACGCTTCTAGACGGGGCTAAAAGCTCTGATGGAGGGGATACCTGAATTCCAGGTTGTGTTCTGAGCGCTCGATCGATCAGTAGGGTAGACCCAACGGCCATTGTACAGCGCGCGAACCGCGAGGGGAAAATGGAGCCAGGCCATTTTCCGGCACAGTGGCCAAAACGCTGGATATGGGTGCCGGAGGAGCGGTTTGTCGGAGACTACTCTGTGCATGCTTATACGCTCATATACGCTCCCATTTCAAAGGCGATTATGGATTGCATCATTTCAGTGCAGGGACATCACTAATTTCAAAAAGAAAATGCTGAAGGTTGCCAAATTCGAACATGTAGGAAAGAGAGTATCACAAAAATACTCACAGCTCACTGTAAAGAAGACGTTTGGGATACATTTTGCGAACTGCAATGTCTATAACGTGACTATTGACGGCAGCACCCCTCTTCTAGAAATATTGGCAATATAAGTTTTCTTCGGTCTTGCAATACAACTGAAACATATCAGTGTGCGACGGAAGACCGAAGTTGTACCTCCGGGTCAGAGAGAACCTATCAAATCAAAATGTCACTCTTCGTGCCACGTGGTTCAAGTATGCTTCAATGCGCACTAATTTGATTTTTTTCTCTCGCTAGTGGGCAGTTTATGTGTTCCTAATCGTCTGTTCAATTTTTTTAATACAGAAAATTTTTTATTCTGACATAATGTTTTTTTCCACTTTTTTACGCTGCTTTTTATCGTCCGATGTACTTTTTCAATAGATAGTAGGATCCTAGTGGTAAATCCTCTCGATGTGGCTGTTAAAAGCAATTTTCTGATTGATTATTGTTCTGCATACTCAGACGAACAAATATAGCGTGTATGCCTATTTTTTCACTCCCTGTTTTCCAAGGTACCACCTCCCCAAATCTAAAAAGCTCGTTTATCTCGAGAAATATTGACTTTTTAAAAAAAGTTTTCAAACAAAAGTTGTTCCATCATGTCTCCTCTACAACATTACTTTCTATGAAAATTTCGTTTTGAACAATCCTCACGCTTCAAATTTGAAAAAACATGGTAAAAGAAATAAAGAATCACGTTTTTTTTACATCTTGAATGAGAAATTTCAAACATATAGTCAAATATACGATTACAAAAAATGTAGAATTCAGTTTCTTTTCAAATGAGTATCAAGACGAGACGACTTCACCCCACACCTCCCTCATTTCAAAAGCTCCACCCCCGCCCTTCCTCTTACCTCGCAAACATTTGATTAGTGATAAATTTTCAAAAAAAGCTGCTCCATTTCAATTTATCATGATTGTTCACTTCACCTTTCTACCTTAAATTCAGAAATTTCTTGAAAAAATACCTGTCTAAAGAAATTACAAGTTCTAGCTCAAACGAGATCAACTGAAATTAATTTTCAACTTCCTGTTCAGCTTTTACATCATCAGCTCAGAAGGGTAACATAATAGGCTGGAGGTTAGACTTATTACAATTCAAAACCTCGATTTTGAACAACAGGAGGGGCGGTATTGAGCTTTTGAAATGAGGAAGGGGTGGTGTGAAGTCTTCTTGACACTCATTCGAAAGGAAACCGAATTCTAAACCTTTTTTGTAATCATATATTTGACTGTATGTTTGAAATTTCTCATTAAAAATGTAAAAAAACGTGATTCTTTGTTTACTTTTACCAATCTTTTTCAAATTTGAAGCGCGAGGATTGTTCAAAATGGAATTTTCATAAGAAGTAAAGTTGTAGAGGATACATAATGGAACAACTTTCGTTTGAAAACTTTTTTTTAAAAGTCAATATTTCTCGAGGTAAACGAGCTTCTTAGATTTGGGGGGTGGTACCTACAAAACCGGGGAATGAGGAAAATAGGCATACAGGCTATATCTGAGTATTTAGAACAATAATCAATCATAAAATGGCTTTTAACAGCCACATCGAGCGGACGTGTTTTTCCTTACAATTGGGACCCTACTAAGAATTCTGAGAAGTGAAAACAATATTTTTTTTATATCTTTGTACTAATTTTTGCTATCGCTCATAAGATCCGGCCGAAAATTCCGATCTTCGAGCTCTGTATACGAGAGGGAAGGAAGAATACCAAAAAGTCCAACCATCGAGCCATGTAATATATATAGAGAGGCAAGGGGGAGACTCATAGGAGGGGACTTGAGAAAACGCTAATTATCGAGCTATATTATCAGGAGAAAAACTTGGAAAAATTTTGATCCTAATCGATCATCGGAATCAAAAACTGATTCAATCAAATATTTTCCTCGATTAACGTAGTCAATTAAAAAGACCCTTTGCACGACGAGTTTTCGTGTCTAATGATTTCCTATCGTAACTTTCTATCTACATCCTTCTTAAGCAACGCCTGAAAAGTTCGCTCGTAAATAACTCAATTTCAAATCATACTCTATTTTCCTATACACGTATACAGTTTTTCAACAAATACTAACAAAACGGAATTCTTTCGGCAGCATTCTCGTAAAATTTTCAATTACGAAAACACGCGAAATTGCACATAACATTATATTATCGTCAGTATCACATGACACGTCAACCAAATAATCGCATTCGATATTTTCACTCTCGCGAAACTCGATTCACTCGAGCCGTAATCAGTTTTGGAAAAAGTCTCGAATTCCTGAACACTCGAGAGAATACAAAAATGATTTTTTTCGAGGTCAGATTTGATATTCTCACCCTACGAAGTCAACCTTGAGACATCTTATAAAATACGCCTCGAAAACAAATATAAACATACTCGTACTTCGTGCACAAGATAAATGCTGGCCTTCTATGGTATCCCCTTACCAAATTATGAACATAAAATACCTACCGTTAGAACGTAGCTACGACTGAAAATGAAAAAAAAAAAAAAAACGCAAGGAATATTAGCAAGCACGAAGCGAGCGTACCCTGCACTGAAACGTCTCTACGAGCCCTTTTTGTCCCTCGATAGTAAATATAGGGCGCAAAAATCGAAAACCAACAAGTCGCCTCGCCACACCAACACTTGTCCGCGCCACGCATTGTTAGCAACAGTTTAGAGGTCACGATCACCTTTTAAACCCTCAAATGAAATATGATTCCTATTAAATTATTAAGTAACGCAATTTCCGTAACCTTTTTATTTATATACGCTTCGAGCGAATGTTTAATGTTCACGTTCACTCCAGAATTCATCTTGCTCAGAAAATGTCTACAAAGAAAAAAAAATAACTAGGAACTTCTGAAGTCATTATTTTAGGATTATTTTTTCTAAATTTACGACAAGTGTCACTCTAGAGACCGAATAATGGAACAGGGAATATCAACGATTTATAAATTGTACAGGGTGGTACAGATAGCTAAACATTATGGTCCAATTTTTATCACGCGAAACACGCAATATTTTCAGAGAAATATCTAAAAAAATTCCAAAGAAGTCCTAGCTGTTTATCAGATATAAATATATCGGAGTATGATAAAAAAAAAAAAAAGGCAACGTATATTTTTCACATGAAAACCTCAAATTTTAGGGACTGCGGCTGTATACTTTAAGAAACAAATTTTACAGACAAATTGAACACAAGACTTGAGAGCTTTTTCACTTCTTAACTTTTAAATTGGATTGATTGCCTAGTTCAACGACGAGTACATTATAAAATCTTCTTACTACAGCAATTCTGGATCATCAAAAGGAAATTCATTTCAATCACAAGTTTCAAATATCAGAAGAACTACTGATGGTTCAAATTCATCATACCCATTGATGTAGATGACGACAAGTTGATAGGTGATACACGAGCAAACAACGATCACTTCTAAAATGGAGCAATAAGTAAATAATGAGTTCTATCCTATTCACACGATAAGAATGGTAGAAAAGAAAATTCGAAAAATGATGAGCAAAACTACTGATAAGAATTTCCACTTCATTTTAATGTGTCATTGAACCACGGGCTCCCAGAAGGTATGATGACCCCGGCGTATATTTATGAGTTTTTTATTTTTACAAAAGCTACGCAATGAATAACAGAATGCGTTAATTAATTAGAGGAACATGAAAATGAAGTGAATAAAAAATTAATCACTTGGGTATAACATTCGTACGGAATTGAATACTCGTAGTTTCTAATCAGCTGACAAAAAAAGAGATGCACTAGAAGTGTTGGATTTAGGAGTTTTCCGATAGAACTTTACGGAGTTCGCAAGTATGGCATCATTCTCGGTTTATTTCGATCTCTTACGTCACTCAGAGTTCACCAAATACAAATTTGATTATTGCGTCCTAGGAACGAGACTCAGGGAGAACTTTCGACAGCACAAATATCGTGAAGTCAGCTACAAAGTCCTTCGTAAAAGTTGAAAAATTTCATAAAATGATTTCAATAGTTGGATAATTCAGGGAGTCAATGTAAGTTTGGGAAATGAACTTGAGGGATCAAGAAAAACGAGAGTGACGCTGTCCTCAAATGTATGAGTTATATCTAAGAGGTTTTTCCTTTCGGTTAACAATAAATAGTGAACTCCGTCGGTCGAACGAATGATATACGATAATGTAGTAGGAACAAGAATTGAAACATAAAATAATTAGGACAAAATGGAAATTGATCAAACGAATGAAAGTAACACAATTTTAGTTTAAAACAAAGAAGTAAGTCGAGAAAGAATAAATCAAAATACACTAAATCATAAAAATGTATTATTATTATTTATTTTTTTTTAATGAGTAAGAACCAAGGAGATTGCAACCGGTTTCGAACGAGCTAGCCGTTCATCATCGGGTAATACAACATAAATATCATAAGGGAGGCGTGAAATCATAGACATATCGTAATACAACATAAATATCATGAGGGAGGCGTGAAATCATAGACATAACGTAGTGTTATAAAAGCAGCATTGAGATCGCTTACAAGTTAGAAGTAGAAATGATTTCGACTTCTTCTGAGCGATTTAAAAGTTTCCCTTTGAGGCAAGATCGGAGGATTTTGCCAAGACGTTAGAGAAGTCGTATCCTTCCTCCAAACAGTGTTTTTCCATCACAGAATCATTGGCTTTCTTCTCAATGTACACGGTTTGATAGTCCAAGATTTTGGTGGATAGGGAGCGACCAGTCTACCCTATGTACAAGTGAGTCGATAAGTGCCTTGTGCGGTTTTACAGTGAGGAGTGGATAAAAACCTACTTTGTGATCATAGTTCTTTAATATCTTGCCAAGTTTATAAGACTCGAAATCTGCCAATAATCTGAAATCTCATTATTTCCTCGTTCAACCTCCACTTCCGGCATTCCCTTGGTATAAACTTTTCAATGATATTCCCAGCTCCCTTAGAATTAAACTCAGCCGTCTTCGTTTTGGACACAATCGACTCTCCGCTCACCTAAAACGGTAGAATCGTTCCAAATCTGACCTATGTCCCCTTCATCCAGACAATCCTTCTAAAGGCGACATCAATCATTATCTTTTCGAATGTTCAGAAATATTCAACATTAGACAAATATCATACTCAGAAGCCATTAATTTACAATTCTCTGCCGCTCTCAGAGCCCCCGACCTCCTATCATCCAAAAACCCATAGATTTTCTCACACATTTTCAAATTTATTTCTGACCTACCTCCTTCCATCAACATTTAAATTCAAGCAGGTTTACCACTTTTTTCTGAAGATGAAATTCCCTGACTTTTCCCCGACTTTTTCAGATCTTTCCAGATCACAATCTCCACTGAAAAGCAAAAAAAACAAAAAAAAGCTCACCAAGAAAAAGAAAGTGGAAAAAAATTTTCAGCTTCAACTTTTTTTGACATAATATTTGGAAAAATTCCCCGACTTTTCTTGAAACATTTAAAATTCCCTGACTTTTCCATGATTAACAAAATTCTCTGACTTTCCCTGACTTTTCCCGGATTTCCAGAAAGGGGTAACCCTGTCAAATCAATTTTTCCATTTATCCTTGGAGGTAAGGCCCAGTAGCCGCATCCTCTTTCCTATTTTTTTTTCTTTTTTCATATTTTAGTCTATAATTTTACTCTTTAAAAACTATAAAGCGTTTAAATATATGTACTCCCTTAATACATGAATTCAAACTTGGCTCCAGCTCTCACAACGGGTTGCGATGTCGGAGTATTATTCATTGTTCTCGCCTTTTTTTTTTTTTTTGTATTTTTTACATTTTTATATAATTATGTATATTTTTTTCCATTCCTTTTTTTGTATTTTTTCTTTTTCTTCAATATTAATTTTTTTTATAATCATTTTTTGTTTGGATGTAATGAATAAAAAAAAAAAAGAATTAATGCCCAAGAAGTACATATTTTTGACTCTAAATTTGTGTTACTTTTCGTTCTTTTCTCAAAATTTTTTACTTTCGACATAAGAATTGTGTTACCTCTCATTTGTCTAACCATTTTCCGTTTTGTCCTGACTATCTTTTGTTTTGTATAAGAACTGAAAGGACAAACCTCTTATCAAGAAAAACGACGGCTTCCTAAACGAAATTAAACTAGAAACGCAGGGAACCTCTTCTACGGCTACATTTGGTTCTAGTATTGAGAATTGAAATAGAAATTTTGAAGAATCTGAAATTTTTCTGAGTCTGCTGCGTCATGGTGTACATAGTTGGAAAATAAAAATTTTTCCCAACTTTTTTGCCTATCATGTTTTTAGGGATATATGTGTACTCTTATCATAATGGCAAGGGATTTGGAAAATTTCGATCGAGACGTCACAGGGTTGAAGGTCAAGATTTTTTCAAGTCGCACCGCCGAGCTATATGATAGGAGGGGGACTTGGATTATTTTGGGAAATATTAAAGTGTACGCGACTAAAATAATATTGAACGGGAAGGACGAGGGCGGGAAAATAATTGAAGGGGGCGTGATGTTAATTGAAATTCCCGCCATTACTGAGCACGACTTTTTAACTGGTCAGAACGAGAAAATGAAAATCCAGTTCTTCTAGCTGTCATGGATGGTGAGACAATAGAAGATTTTGAATTTGTTTTCACGTTATTACATCAATATCTCTTGGAATGGAGTCCCTCCATTCTTTTGGCCGATGGCAGTGAAACCATACCCAGGGGTCACATGAACGTGTTCGGGGCACCAGCAGTGCGTATCATGTGTTATTTTCATGTCACGGAGAATATCAAGAAGTATCTATGCTCTCTGAGTAAAAATGGTACAGCAGTTCGCATGAAAATAGATATCGAGGCACTTCATCATTGCCAGACGGACGAGATTTTTCGGATAGCTGCGGCATTATTTCTAGAAAAATGAAAGCGAGGAAAGTGTCCGATTGTCATGAAGTTCCTGAAGTATTTTGAACAGCAATGGTTGATCAAGTTTCCTATGTGGTATCTCGGATGTGCACCTGGATGTCCCACAACAAACAATGGTTTGGAAGGAACGAACGCGTGGATAAAGCGAGGGCATACGTTGGGAGAAAGACTTCCAGTTGGGCAATTCATGGAGAGTGCCACAAATCTGGTAGAAGACTGGTCACAACGACGCGATCCAACATCAACAAATTGTGTCACCTTTGTTGAAACTCCGTCCGTACCTCTAAAAACATGGACAGCTGAATTTTAATGGGCTATATCCAACCATCCTGTTCTCCAAAGAGACCACAAGGGAGGAACATTATTTTTTGTTTGCCCCTCAACTATAGAACAGCCTTTAACTACAAAACTGCTCAAGAAGTATGAAGGTTTGCAAGGGAAGTGGAGAACGTTCGACTCCTTCAAAACATTCAACTACGACCTTTGGGTCATTTATATACACTCTACTCGGATAGGGGAGTCCACCTCCACATGTCCACACTTCTTCAAAGGAGGCGAATGCAAGCATTCCTTAGGCTTGAAAATTAGGTTGAAGTTAGTGCAAGTGCCAGAAGAGGCTAAACAAATACCTCTAGGAAGAAAGCGAAAACGTGGTCGTCCATGCTTGGCTAAGAAGGCGTTACTAGTTCAATAACTTTCTAATAATCTAAATCTAATACTTTGATTCATATTTGTAATAAGTTTTACGTTCATTAATAATATTATTTCGCTGATTTTTTAATCTTCCGTTTGGTTTTAATTACAAGTCGTGCATCTTATATTTTTCTTGTGTACTCATTTTCTTTGGCGTCTTACATTAATGAAGTCGTGCAAAAATTTTTCTTCCCTGGAAATCACTACAATTTTCCCGTGATTTTCTTTTATTTTCGCGGGCCGATAAATGCATTCCGATGATTTTTGTTAAGGTGTCACTTAGACCATTTTGACGTCATCAGATCGTGATGTCATAGAGACGGAAGTCGCCAAATCCCTTGCCTATCACATAACATGTCTCGACCAGTTTTGCCTACGATGTTAGACTTGGACCATTTTTGTTTTGACCGCCCACCATATGGCGCACGCCCAACTTTTCGACCTTCCCCGGCCCATAGAACAGGTTTCTTGTTAACACTCCGACGACGGGGAGGAATTAGTCCACTCAAATTACGCAAAAAAAAAAAAAAAGACTCAAGCTGTACATATCAGTTGTAAATAGACGTAGGCTTTCCTCTCTTGAACGTGGTCAGAGAGGCCACTTGATTAAAGTACAAATGAGTTTCCCGGAAACCTTGATTAAGATCATCATTGCGCCCCAAAATTCACTTGAAAACTACCTACGCACTTTATGGGAAAAAGTTTCAAACAGAAATTGTACTTCATTAAATTTTCTACAAGGTGCACTACTTATTTTGTCACTGTAAGCCTGTTAGTCGGCTCAAAAGTTGCTGATTAGATACAATTGCACTTTATGGGAAAAAGTTTCAAACAGAAATTGTACCTCATTAAATTTTCTACAAGGTGCACTACTTATTTTGTCACTGTAAGCCTGTTAGTCGGCTCAAAAGTTGCTGATTAGATACAATTGCACTTTATGGGGAAAAGTTTCGAACAGAAATTGTACCTCATTATATTTTCTACAAGGTGCACTACTTATTTTGTCACTGTAAGCCTGTTAGTCGGCTCAAAAGTTGCTGATTAGATACAATTGCACTTTATGGGAAAAAGTTTCGAACAGAAATTGTACCTCCTTGAATTTTCTACAAGGTGCACTACTTATTTTGTCACTGTAAGCCTGTTAGTCGGCTCAAAAGTTGCTGATTAGATACAATTGCACTTTATGGGAAAAAGTTTCAAACAGAAATTGTACCTCATTAAATTTTCTACAAGGTGCACTACTTATTTTGTCACTGTAAGCCTATTAGTAGGCTCAAAAGTTGCTGATTACATACAATTGGTTGTAATTTTTGAAAATTTTCTTCGAAGCTACCAATGCAACGCACTTTAAAATTTCCTTCAATACGCACTACTCAGTTTTTATCCTAATCCTTTTGGTTCGTTCACTGATAAAGCACCATACTTTCAACTTGCGAGCAATTTCTCCTAATACCGGATTAAATTGACAATTAGGAAGAAAATCCGCCAGTCACCAATTTAACGTCTTCAAAACTCGTCATTTTTAAATGCTTGATCGTCTACAAGTCCGTCGACGATCTCTTGCACGCTTTCAAAAAATTTACAAGAAGTTAAACTTGCCTACTCCATTCCTGAAGAAGAAACTATCATGCAAATACAACTCATGTTAAATAATAAGTGTTCTCGAAACATTAACAAAACATTTAAAGTCTCAAGAGTCAAGAATAACTAGAAATAACGGAGTCAACATTTAATAATTTTATACCATGGTAAAATAACCATCGTTGCGTTTCTCATTTGGACTGCGAAGGATTCTCTCCTCCACATCAAAAGTCACTCAATCAACCACAATTCAGCATCTCGAAGTTCACACTCTTTCTGAGTTCAGTCCTCAAAATTGTTACGGAGATTTGCCATTAGTCAAAAATGACGAAGATATGAAAGTACAAATTTTTATTGGTAGCGATTACAAGATGGAGTTCTCCTTCCAGCGCATTTGCTCATATCAGATCCTGTCTATCTCCGTAAGACGATATTTGGTTGGAATTTAGCTGACAGACGTCAACAAAACAACTTGCTTGAATCATTCTTAGCTATTGAGTCGACAATACCTTCCGCAACCACTATTCATAATAAAGTATGTATATAACAGTATTTCTTTTTCCTTTTCCTAACTCATATAGTACTATAATGTTATAGAAGATATTTCTGTTCTTGTCGACGCTAATAAACTTTATAAATAATAAATAAATAATTCAACGAGCTTGAAAACGTAGGAATCAAGGATGATCCTACAATAAGTGATATAACTATTCTACACTTTCTCTCTTCGATGGGGCACTAAAAATCCGTGATTATTAATATTTCGTCTCCTTTCCTTGGATCACACTTCCTTCAGATCTTCCTACCCGCTAAGGATTAGCCGAAGGTCGTTTTTATTCCATCCTCAAACAGTTGAAAGCTCAATCGAGCTAAGAATAATAGGACGTGTTCCAGAATCTGAATTTTTAATAAGGAAGTCCATTATAGTTACCATCATGGAATTATGGAAACCAAAAAAGGGTGCTTATATGTTTTTGGTGGCTCGTCAAAGAAAAAAAAGATATGCATCTTGTGACAAATTTTCTCTCAAGTGTGTGGTTTGCGAAGAAATTTTTTAAAAAATGAAATTTTGGGGCAATGGTAACCACACGGAGGCTTTCCAGAAGGCAGAGGGTTTTGGACCTTTTTGTACTAAAAACCATAATCTTCCTGACCACATTCAAGAGAAAACAGCCACCGACACAATATTACGTTCAGCTAGAAGTTCAACTTTAATTTAACACGAGTGAATCAGCTTCCAAGACGGTTATTTTGCGTCGGCGTTTAAGGTATTTTATGTAAAGCTTGAATTTACATCTAACACTACAAAATATATTCATACTCTCTGTATCATATCTAAAAAGAAATAATTAGAAGAGGTAGAAGAATATTCTATAACTTCAAACCTCATTTCGAATGGTGCAACAGTCATTTCACATACGAGGAAGTTGTGGGTTCAAAATAAACAAAAAATCGTTGATTTTAATTTCGTCTTTAAAACCAAAACGTGATCCCCGCGAAAATTAACTCGGAATAATTTTTTCCGCTCACACATTATATTTATTTTGTCATCGAATAACTAAATATCGTTTCTGAGTCTACGATTTACTCGAAGAAAGTCCTCAAGTAAAAACAACGAGCAAACTTTTTGGCACCAAATAGACAATTTAGAATACTATCAATTATCCTCTGCGTGGAGCGGTATTTGACATAATATCTAAAATAGATTCCTCCTCTCTTACCCTAGCTGTAATTCGATTAAATAATCGATTGCGCGCGCGACAAACCGTCGAAAGTTGGAATGCAACGACAAAACCGCACGAGTCGATAAGGAAATTGACTGACTAAAATTCTTTGTTTTCACCAGTTTTCTCAATTTCCCATAAAGTAACCTCCACAAACCGATCACTTTTCAATGTTTCAATCTCGAGTAAATGAAATGTTTCAGAGATGGAGAAAAGTTCAAAACTTATAGAATGATTGAAATGATCTTACAACGATTGTTCGATCGAACAAATTACCAGATGGTTCCAATAAACGATATGCATTGCAAATATTTCACGCGCTTTTTCTCGATGTTCAAAGATTAGAAGAGAGATGATTGACGAAGATGACAATATTTTTTCTTTCTTTGTCAGGTTCTTGGCAAAACTCACAAAGTCACATTTTACAAGCGTTACCGCAGAGCATAAATAAAGTTCGCGAGTTAAATCAGATCATCATTTCTAAAAACTCACGGACAAGGGGTGCCAGGGAACCTGTTTTATGGAGTACGTGGGATCCGAAAAATGTTGACGTACCAGATCTATGACGTCATCAAATTGTGACGCCATAGGTCCGTACTTTGCTATTATATAACAGGAGGGGACTCGACCTCTGAGCTGTGTAGGTTAGGAGAGGAACTAAGAATTCCTCAGAAGGACATTCTGGGTCTTATGGTGGAAAATATAGAAGAATTGATTTTTTTGCGGCATTATTGGTCTATTCAAATTTAGTAGAGCTTTCTTGTACTTATTTTCAGTCAAATGTTGTCTTTTGCACGGCTATATTGACTCACAATGACGTCCTTGTCATTGCGAAAGATTATTCGGTTATTCTGACTACAAATTCACCTTGTCGCTTTTGTTTCTGCTGAAATATTTGCTACTAATTTCCCATTTCTATGGAAGCGTTATCACCATTCAACAGTCCAGAATTAGTAGTGGTAGTTGACGTAGATGGCCGATCGTCTTGGTTTTTTATCAACACCCAAGAACGATGCGTTCGCCTCGGATGCGTTTGAGTGCCAAACTACAACCATAGGTCTGGGGCCAGAGAGAGGCTTCAAGAGACGTTACTGTTCTGTATCATACAACATTTAATATATAAAGCGGAAAGTTTGTCTGTCTGTCTGTTTGTCCTTTTATAACTCGAGAACGGCTGTACCTATCGACTTGAAATCTTCGCCACATATTCGTATTATTCCAGAATAAATTTTAAATCATAAATGAAAATTTTAGCTCTCAAAGAAAAAAAGTTCTTACTAAAAATTGTGTGCCCTCGCTGTAGGCGTCACTCTTGACGTGATTCGACATAGCTGGACTTGCTACTGAATTTACGGACTAGATGAATTGTCAAAGCACTATCGTTGAGAACTTGATGAAAATCTGAGGTTAGACTTGATGAATTCTGCTAGTCGAGCAGTCTATTAGTAAATTCTACCAGTCAAAGAAAACGTAATCAGGAGTTGGTTATTTTTTCTTCCGACAATTATGTTGGGAACAATGATTTTTGGTGAATATTACAAATCAAAAGAGCTCGTCAAACCCTTTCCAACGATATGCACAATTCCAAATCGACAAAAAAATGGACTTGATGAGTTCTGTCGAGAACCCGCGACCACGTCTTTGAGCGTTTGCAAAACCTAGTTACTCGTATTTGTGGAGGCACTTGTAGCCTAGTGTACTGTATGTAAGACCTAGTATGATGAAGACTAAGCCTGGTATACTGCAGGTTGGGCCTAGTATAATGAAAAGTAAAGGTCGAAAATTTAACGTCTCTAAAGAAGGTCAAGGTCAAAATTAAACGAATCCGTTCCTTAAGGTTACGGCTATCCATCATAAACGAAAAAACGAATACTCCAAGGGGAGCGCAGTATCTCTATATTCTCGAGGGCGATACGTTTACGGTAGGAATTCTCCTTATGGAGGAGCTTTTCGGATCCCTCGCGGAAACTGTGGCCACTGTTAATTAGATGATCAGCGAAAGCTGACTCCCCTAAGCGTCCCTTCTTCCAAGACTTCAGGTGCTCAGCTACTCTAACTTTCATCTGGCGGCTGGTCTCACCAATATAAAAGCCTCCACAATCCTCACATTCCATCTTATAAACACCACTCCTTTCATCAACCGGTATGGGATCCTTCAGTCTCACAAACAACCTCTTGACTGTGGTGAGGTTGTAAAACGCGGGTCTGAAACCAAACGGGCGAAGGGCCCGACCCAATTGCTGGGAGAAATTCCCCAGGAAAGGGAGACTGATCCAACGCAAACGGCGATCACGGATCGTGTCTCGGGGGAGGGAGGTGGTGGAATCAAGAAGGCTCCTCGTAACTTTCCTCCGAACCATCACGTCAACGTCGACATTGACTCCATTCACTCTAGCCAGGTGTTTTATGGTAAGTAATTCTTTCTTAAAAGCAGATTGACTCAACGGAATACGAGTCAGTCTGTGAACTAGGCTATGAAAAGCAGCCATCTTATGAGCAACAGGACCGAACGAACCACCGTGGACTAAAACATCGGTCGTAGTATCTTTCCTGTAAATTCCAAACTTATGGATACCGTCTATTATAGAGATCGATCTCTATAATAGACGGTATCCATAAGTTTGGAATTTACAGGAAAGATACTACGACCGATGTTTTAGTCCACGGTGGTTCGTTCGGTCCTGTTGCTCATAAGATGGCTGCTTTTCATAGCCTAGTTCACAGACTGACTCGTATTCCGTTGAGTCAATCTGCTTTTAAGAAAGAATTACTTACCATAAAACACCTGGCTAGAGTGAATGGAGTCAATGTCGACGTTGACGTGATGGTTCGGAGGAAAGTTACGAGGAGCCTTCTTGATTCCACCACCTCCCTCCCCCGAGACACGATCCGTGATCGCCGTTTGCGTTGGATCAGTCTCCCTTTCCTGGGGAATTTCTCCCAGCAATTGGGTCGGGCCCTTCGCCCGTTTGGTTTCAGACCCGCGTTTTACAACCTCACCACAGTCAAGAGGTTGTTTGTGAGACTGAAGGATCCCATACCGGTTGATGAAAGGAGTGGTGTTTATAAGATGGAATGTGAGGATTGTGGAGGCTTTTATATTGGTGAGACCAGCCGCCAGATGAAAGTTAGAGTAGCTGAGCACCTGAAGTCTTGGAAGAAGGGACGCTTAGGGGAGTCAGCTTTCGCTGATCATCTAATTAACAGTGGCCACAGTTTCCGCGAGGGATCCGAAAAGCTCCTCCATAAGGAGAATTCCTACCGTAAACGTATCGCCCTCGAGAATATAGAGATACTGCGTCACCTCAACACTGACGGTATCACTATACTCAACTCGTATATTCCGGAAGATGGCTTGATCGAACAGGTTTATGATTCACACCGTGATTTCTCGTTCGGACGATCTTAATACCTCTTCCTTCTCATTCGTTCGTCAGTTGCTTTCATTTCAGGTTTGAAGATGGTTGTTTAATCGAAAGCGCTCCCTTCGTTTTTATTTTCTGCGGTTTGCATTTGTTTACTCTCCCCTTGGAGTATTCGTTTTTTCGTTTATGAAGGTCAAGGTCATTGACGACGTCATGAAGCTTCTCGCATCCGACTGACTTCCAGCCCCCATTATAATAATCAAGGTTTGTTACAGAAATATCAGTTGGAGAACAGTAATGGAGAAAAGAGGAATACAAAAGAATGCTGTGAAGATTGACATTCTAATGATTAAAATGCGCAGTTCAGAATCTGACTAATCAAAAATATTCCCATCATGATATCATCAAAACTTTTACTTCATAAATGTCGATCTACTCGAATTTTGGTGAGATTCGGAAATCGAAAAAAAAGTCTTGTATATTGTTTCACATCACTGTTACAGCTTGAACTAAGAAATTGTTTCAAATCATACGGAGAAATACGTACTACACGAGTAAACGACCAAATCAACAGTTCACAACCTATAGGTATATCTTCACAAGTTCTACTTCTTTTTGTTTTTTCAAATTCCCAAACTTTTACTCTACTTTTGCTTTCGCCCTCGCGTTTGAAATGGCGGAAACGTGTCTTAATACGCAGACGGTGAACGAAAATTTTCGCGTAGTGCGCGTATTATTGCCCTCGATGAGCCTCATTAGGGACAACTCATCGGTTTTCGGTATGTGCAAACGTCGATACAACTCGTCACGCATTAGACACGGGTTATTTCCGCTGTCTGCTATCTCTCTTATTGTCAACTCAATGCCAAGGTAGTAATCGGCGACGAACCCTTTCACACATATACATGAAAGTATGACAAAAAAATGTTTCTTCTCAAAAAATTCTTCATTTTCAGTACTGCAAACCATGATCAACTGCTGATTTATTTTAGAATTAGTCTTCTCGGGCACTTCAACTTTCTCACACGTGACTGCGACAAGGTAGGATTTTGCATTTCTGGTTCTTTTGGAGAAGTGCTATAGAGGTTTGAATATCTGAAAATTTTCCAACGGAAAAAATTTCTATCTTCGTCAGAGCAATTTCGACCATCAAAACACCGATCACAGCGAAAATGAGCTCGTTTTCCATTTCGGGGACTCGGAGTATAGACTTATCACAACACTCGATACAAAGTAGTAATTATCACGGAAAGTTACCAAACTTTCGAGATGAAAAAAATCACGTTATTCCGCCGTGTACTTCGCATCTTTCTTCCGATATACTTTACTTGGAGTGAAGTCAAAAAAACTGTGTATAAAGAGACGCGTTACAGGTCGGCAGCTCAGGATTTATGCGGCGCATCCTAAAATAACGACATCGCACACGTGATACTACGACACTTTATAAAACTCGGTACCAAAACTAAGCCTACGAAAAATTTTGAATCAAGAACCACATGTTATAGTAAACAGAGCAGCACAGTGCTCGATATTAATAGTGTAACACTCAACGAGATCCGCACTCATTACCTCGATAATGAACCGTTTTTCTTCTCAAGCACGAAGTTAAGAGTAATATTATGACATCGTTTATGGACTTCATATTGAAGTGAAGAAAAACTATCGAGGTTACAATAATGGAAATGATCGTTCATTTCATTTACATTTGAAATTAGAAGTCTTTACATTCAAACCACACTTCACAAGATGGGACATACTTGCAGGACATATCTTCGCAATCGGAATGGAAAGAAATACAGAAATTCTATGAAATAATTTAAAAAGCAAGCGATTACAAACTAAAAAACGTTCAAGATATACTGAATACTCGTACATGAAAAATATACTAGGGATAGACGAAAGAAAAGTAGTATCGTTTCAAATACATTTTTGCTTCAATTACACTACTGAAACAGAGATTCTATTACGTGATTCTTAGATACTTTTCAACGCTGAACACGAATCCTTGTCCGTTTTTTGCTAGCACGTCACAATTTTTAGTAATCACGAATAAAGTCCTCGTTTACTTGCCGCGCGTCGTCGCGAAACACATCGACGATAGCATCGTCGCTATCGAAAACGTTCGTTACGTTCTGCGACAGCGCGCGGCAAGTAGACGAGAATATTTTGTTATGATTATGTGAATATTTATCGTGATTAAAAATTATGACGTGCTAGCAAAAAACGATGGCGGATTCGTGTTCAGCGTTGAAAAGTATGTAAGGATCACTTAATAGAATCTTTGTAACAGGATAGCTGTTCAGTAGTGTTATATGCGTTTTATAAATGCCGACTGCCTCGAACAGGGTACCTGTCTTATGGGGGGAGGAGACTTCCGCCATTCTTGTGGCACAAAGGGAAGCTTTAACTATGCACAAAAGTGTCGCGTCGTTCGGGAATCTACACAGGAGGCATTCAACATACTCGAGGGACTGGGAAAAATTTTGACCTTAGAACTATTGTACATCAGGAGACGGACTTGGAAGAGTTTCAACCTTCCAGCTTGAACCAGCGAGGAAGTGAAGTTGAAAAATTCTAATCATATATGTACATGAAGACTTGAAAGTTTTCGGCTTCCGCTCTGTTTTTAATACACTAATAAACAACAATTTTTGTTAAATTCAAAAAAAAAAATTTTTTATATAATAATTTTAAATTTTTAATAATTTAAATTTAAAATTATAAATTTTCCAATTAAAACCACTGATTCAATAAAATTTCTAGGACTCTAACTTGATCAAAAACTAACTTGGATTCCACACATCAAATTACTAAAAGCCAAATGTTTACGCTCGATGAATACCCTAAAATATCTTTCTCACCCTCGACTGGGTTTCAACCGAAAATTACTCCTCAATCTGTACAAAAGTTTAATCCGATCACAACTGGACTATGGAGCCCCTATCTACAATCTCGCCAATAAATCGTCTTTAACTCTTTTGGACACAATCCATTGCTCATCTCTTAGGCTGGTTTTGGGAGCATTCAGAACGAGCCCTAGTCTTAGTCTGTGTGCCGAGGCAGCGGAACCACCTCTATCTGTTCGTCGTTCCACCCTCTCTTCGAATCTTCTTATTTCGATATCTCAATTTCCAAATGGCGTTTACAAATCTTTAATCTCTGAAATTAATCCAATTTTTAATCGTCAAGCAACGAAACATATCCATACTTGCTTAGAAACTTCTCTCGCTCGTAATCTCAAAATTTCAACCCTTCCGCTTATCCTGACAGCTACCCCCCCCCCCCCAAGGCTCTTCTCCATTCCTGATATCAGACTAGACCTTACGGAAGTTTCTAAAGTCAGCAATTCAATTTATCGAAAACATATAGCAAAACTTATCGACGAATTTGCAGGTTATACCCTTTGTCTCACAGATGGCTCAAGATATCGCCATAGAACATCTTACGCGTTCTCCATTGGTGGCGAAATGGAGGCATACCGCATACGAAATTCAGCGTCGGTATACACAGCTGAATTAAACGGTATCCTTGCCTGTATATCACAAATTGCGCAACTACTACCGGAACAAAAATACCTTCTTTTGACTGACTCCCTCCCGTCTCTACAAGCCATTGCGGATCCTTTCTCAACTAACCCCTTAATTCAACATATATTTTTGGCTCTCCACACTACGAAATTAATAAACTCTCATATCACTCTGGCTTGGATTCCTGGACACGTTGGCTTTCCACCTCACGACTCAGTAGATAAAGCAGCCAAACAAGCAACATCTCTTCCTAAAATAACGGACCCTATTCTCTCACCGGCAAAAGACCTAAAAGTATATTACGCTTCCTTAATTTCCCAACTTTGGCTTTCCTCTTGGAAAAATTTAACTGACAACAAATTGAGAAAAATTAAAACCAATCCCTCTTCTTGGTCCTCATCCCACAGACATTCTAGACGAGAGGAAGTCATCTTAGCTCGACTGAGAATAGGACACACTCGTCTTACTCATACTCACCTTCTAGCAAACCTTGGCCCACCATCATGTCCGCACTGTCTCGAAGACAATTTAACAGTTGAACACTTTTTCTCTTGCCCGACTTTACAACCTCTCTGATCTTCCCTCAACATTTCTATTAATATACAACAAACTCTCAATAACAACTCCGAAACAATTGACTCAACTCTAACTTACTTACGATCTACTGACTTTTACAACCACGTTTAACTCCAAACGATGACGCCAAAAAAAAAAAAAAAAAAAAAAAGAATATTTTTGTTTTCCTTTATATTTTTATTTCATCTCAATTTTTTTACATGTATTTTGTTTTCAACTTTCCTTCCTTTCTACTTTATTAAATACTAAGTTTATGTAAAAGCAGAACTATCTGCCGAGCAAATAGCCCTTAGCGCAGCTACATTGCCCGTAAAAAAAAAAAAAAAAAAAAAAAAAAAAATTATAAAAAATTTTGAAACATTTTTTTAAAATTTAATTATGAAATTAATAAATAAAATATTACAGAAATTGAATCAAATAAAAAATATAATTAATAAATTTTCAAAACTTTCAATTAAAATATAAAAAAAAATAATTCTCAAAAATATAAAAAATTGTATAAAATTTGATTCTATACGGAAGAAGGTGAGAGGTTATGAATTCCGATCAAATAATATTTGTAGATCAGGAGGAAAAATTGAAAAAAGAATCGAGCGTTTCAACCTTATATTATACAATAGAAAGAGAGGAGGGGTCGAGAGGAATTTCTACTTTCGAGCAAGGTATAAAAGGACCAGATGATCAACCCTGATCGATTATCCCATTTGAAATCGAAAAATCCTCGCCTAAAACAGGTTCCCTGCTCACCACAATCAACGGATCCCCACGAGTAGCGAACAAAATGAGCTACGAGTTTTTCTTCTTTTATCGATCAGGATTTGTCAAGTTGAGGGAGGATTACGCTGATCAGAAGAACCTAGAAAACAGGAAAGGTGAAAAGCAAAAGTGCTTCAAACCTTTTTCATCAAGTTTACATTCGGAATTATGTTTAAATAATCCAACAAGAGTACATAATACTCAATTTAAAATAATAAAAAACACATTATTCTGCAAATTACAACTTAAACACTAAGCTATTTAAAATACATAGTAACAAACACTAACTTTTAACAATGCATTTCAGCCGAGAAAGGCTGCCTCGAAAAAACAAACAATGCATTTGGAAAAATGCTGAAAATACAAAACATTAAGAATATTTTACAGCACTTTTAAAACACATTAATTTGAATTTTATCCTCGAATGTCGCGTATACCAGCAATGACCGAAAATCATTAAAGGATCAGCTACAGAGGGACCATCAATTAATAAAGGTCCTTCGCTATGCACGCAATATGAAATCCACATGAGAGTAGCTGCTCTCAATTGTCAGCTCGGTGTTGAATACAAATACAAAAATGCAAACTAGTTCAGTTGCATTAATTTTAATAAAAATTCGACCAGTCAGAAGTAATTACGAATATTATTAAAATATATATGTGCATAGTTTGTTAACGACCATTGTATATCATAAAATTCCACATGCTGAAATTCATGTGTTATAATATTAGTTGGCGAGGCAGACAATAATCTGACGATGTTAACAATAACATAGCAATGCAGAACGAACTAAGATCTAATATCGAAGTATTGAATTATTGAATGATGAATGTATATAAAAATTCACGCGTAAACCACATGGAGGTGTTCACTTACATGATTATTATTATTATTACGGTAATATTTTAAATGAAAAAAAAAAACAAAGAACAATGTATTAGAAAAATGTTACGGTTTTTTTTTCGCGGATTACTCATGAAAACGCTCCATTGACCGTTTGAAAAGCAGAGAATTATATTTATGGATCAAAAATCAATAGTCAAATCAAAAGTACTTCCATATCAGAATTATTGGATAAATAAGAAATAATCAAATCGCATCATATTATCAATCAAAAAACTGTAAAGAGAACTGAATTATTAGCTAGAATCAATACTAACACGAGCAATATTTGAAATGCAGAAAAAGTTACAAGGTAACGCGACTCACAATCCTCAATTTTACTTGATTGGGCACTGAGAAAATTTACAGAAAAATGACTCTGGAGAATGAAAAACCGAAAAACTCTCAGACCCAAGATTTGTCGAGGACATAATGCAATATGGCAAGGTTGAAAGGTATTCTATAGAGAAACAAACACTATAAAACTGAATGACCATCAGTGAACACTTCAATTTCTGGTAAAGGTCATTCTTTGTCGTGAACTTGCAGCGAGAAATTGGGTCTGGTCAGTGCGGGCTAATTTAGGGAATCCTCGTAGGAAATGTTAGGAGGGGGGTTACTTTCTGTTGCGAAACTGTCTACCCAGGCGGGTAATGGTAGGATAATCTTCGTTGTGCCAGAACATTTGCCCTCGGTTGTGATTTCGCGGTGAGAGATCGGCTAAAGCCCCGTGTCTGATTAATGTAGGCTAAGAGTGAAAATTTTCGTTGTGTTAGCGAACAGAAGAAATGTTACCAGGAGGATTGTCCTCCGTTGTGAGCTCGCGGTTAAGAATCGACCGTGGTTCCGAGTCTGGTTATAGCAGGTAAATGTACAAAAATCTTTGTCACGTTGGGCGTTGGAGGAAATGTTACCAACGAGTTCCTCTTCTGCAGTGAACTCGCGACAAGAAATCAGCAGGGGCATTTCCTTCTTTTCCATTCTGAACGGGGGATCGCTACCTTCAATAGTTTGATACATCGACTGACTAGTATTCCCTTGAGTCAGGATGCTTTCCAGAAGGAACTAGGGACGATTAAGTCCCTGACCAGAGTGAACCAAGTTCGAGTGGACGTTGATTTAATGGTCCAAAGGAGGCTTACGAAAAAATGCCTCGATTCTACCACTTCCCTCCCTAGGGATTTGCATAACAGTAGAAAACGTTGGATTAAACTCCCTTACTTGGGCAGGTTTTCGTTCAAGTTGGGCCGGGTACTCGGTCCTTTTGGGTTCCGGCCGGCGTTTTATAATATTAATACTGTAAAAAGTTTATTTGTGAAATTGAAGGACCCGATTCCTCCAGTCGAGAGAAGTGGGGTATACAGTATAGCCTGCAACGATTGCCCAGGTACTCATATAGGGATGACCGGGCGTCAGCTCCAAATAAGAATTGAGGAGCATAAAAAAGCGTGGGAGAAGGGTAATTTGGGTGAGTCGGCTTTTGCTGATCATCTACTCGAGAGTGGCCATAAATTCAAGGAGGGCTCTGGTATCCTTCTCCATAGGGAGAACTCACATTTTAAACGGCTGGCTTTAGAAAATATAGAAATCATACGACACCGGAATAACGAAGACTTGACGGTTTTAAACCGGTTCATTCCTGAAGAGGGTCTGATTGAGCTAGTATATGAGAACGATTCAAACTTCGATGACTCGCTGGTTAAATCATGATCTTCTGGTTAACTCCCTCTGTCTCTGTTGATGTTGGATTCAGTCGCTTTCGTTTACGCTCCGATGATGGTTGCTTAACCGAAAACGTTTAGCGGCTGTTTCTCTTGTGGTTCAATATAATTTGCTACACCTTCGGGTGTCTCTTCTTGGTAATCTGAACGGGGGCTTCAGTATATCGGTGTATTTCTCGTCACAAATTTGCCGCAGAAGATGAACATCTGAGTAATTTCGGATTCATCCGTTCAGCCGAATCAGAAGTGTCGTACTGCCTCACTCTTTGGTCCAACAAGGGGCCTACGTTGAAATCTCATCAGAACTTGACAAAAGGAGACGAACGTCTCGCTGATTTTAATGGAGTTTCTGTATTCCCGACTCTCTCAGATCTGAGCTGAGGCTTAGGCTGATTTTCCGTCGCAAGTTTACGATAGAAAAGGAGCTTGCTGGTAACATTTCCTCCATCGTCTAACACGACAAGAATTTTCGTACATTTGCCCGTTCTGGCCAGGCTCGCAAGAATTATCCCACTCTAAGCCGTTTCATTTAAAAGAGGGAGTGTAACCGATTTCCTACCGCATCGCGAACCGACAAACGAGGTAAAATCTATGGTCTCACACCTATTCTACTCTCACCCGCCTGGTTCGAACAGGGACTGTAGCCAATTTCTTATCACAAGGACACAAAAGAAGGCAAGCTCCTTGGAGACATTTTTTCCATTGCTCAACATATCAAAAATTTGTCTCACATTACCATCCTTGACCAGGCGCCGGACTGTGGCCAATTCCTCACTGCAAACTTAAAACGGAAAACGAGCTCCTCGCGCAAATATCCCCTCCATTGACTAGCACAACGAGAATTTCCGCATATTTGTGCGCACAAATCGGACGCGTGGCTACAATCGTTCTCTTCAGAGACGTATGAAAATGCCTTATTTATTTTTATGCGACCAAACAAAAAATAAAAATCACAAAACCTGAATCCCCACAATTCTGGTACACACGTATTCTTGCTTCTCTTACCACAAGCTCACTACAGAAGATCATCTTCCTGGTGACACTCCCTCCATTGCCTGAAACAACCTCAATTTCCACACATTTGCCCGCATAAATAAGACACGAGCCTGCAGCTGTTCTCTCACCGCGAGCTCACAGCAGAAGACAATCTTCTTGGTATCGCCTGAAACAACAAGAAATTGTACTCTTCGTCTTTGTTACTGTAATGCGATTTTAACGCTATCTGACGGATGCAATGGTTAGTAGTTCTCTGCAACCTCAAAACGAGGTATCCGTCAAGAAATGTAGACTCACCTCATTTAAAATTAGCGCGAACGCCTTGGATTTTGTAGAAAACTGGCTGGATGAATCAATGGGACCGGTCTGGCCCTCAGAATTTCTCATTTTTATTCTATCAGAAAATAAAACTTAGAAAAGTGAGTAGAACGGCGTAACCATGAGTGCTAATTAGGTGAAAATATTACAATATGTTATTAAGGAAGGTTTATGCTACCTTTCTGTAAACTTTTTTCCTTCTTTAAAGTTGTTCCTAATGATACAATACAGTATTTCCGAAAGTTGCCGTTTCAGGCAATTTCCAGGTATTCAAATACGATTTGTAGAAAACCTAGCAAAGATAGCGAAAAACGGCGTCATGTTCAGCGTGAAAAATACTTCTACAACACCTTAGGTAGTTCATGTTGATTCAAAAAGTGTGAAATTTGTTTAAGATGGTAGGAGAAAATTGAAGACACATTCTTCTTGATACATATGGGAAATATTGAAGTGCACGCGACTAAAATAATATTGAACGGGAAGGACGAGGGCGGGAAAATAATTGAAGGGGGCGTGATGTTAATTGAAATTCCCGCCATTACTGAGCACGACTTTTTAACTGGTCAGAACGAGAAAATGAAAATCCTGTTCTTCTAGCTGTCATGAATGGTGAGACAATAGAAGATTTTGAATTTGTTTTCACGTTATTACATCAATATCTCTTGGAATGGAGTCCCTTCATTCTATTGGCCGATGGCAGTGAAACCATATCCAGGGGTCACATGAACGTGTTCGGGGCACCAGCAGTGCGTATCATGTGTTATTTTCATGTTACGGAGAATATCAAGAAGTATCTATGCTCTCTGAGTAAAAATGGTACAGCAGTTTGAATGAAAATAGATATCGAGGCACTTCATCATTGCCAGACAGACGAGATTTTCCGGATAGCTGCGGCATTATTTCTAGAAAAATGGAAGCGAGAAAAGTGTCCAATTGTCATGAAGTTCCTGAAGTATTTTGAACAGCAATGGTTGAACAAGTTTCCTATGTGGTATCTCGGATGTGCACCTGGATGTCCCACAACAAACAATGGTTTGGAAGGAACAAACGCGTGGATAAAGCGAGGGCATACGTTGGGAGAAAGACTTCCAGTTGGGCAATTCATGGAGAGTGCCACAAATCTGGTAGAAGACTGGTCACAACGACGCGATCCAACATCAACAAATTGTGTCACCTTTGTTGAAACTCCGTCCGTACCTCTAAAAACATGGACAGCTGCATTTTAATGGGCTATATCCAACCATCCGGTTCTCCAAAGAGACCACAAGGGAGGAACATTATTTTTTGTTTGCTCCTCAACTATAGAACAGCCTTTAACTACAAAACTGCTCAAGAAGTATGAAGGTTTGCAAGGGAAGTGGAGAACGTTCGACTCCTTCAAAACATTCAACTACGGCCTTTGGGTCATTTATATACACTCTACTCGGATAGGAGAGTCTACTTGCACATGTCCACACTTCTTCAAAGAAGGCGAATGCAAGCATTCCTTAGGCTTGAAAATTAGGTTCAAGTTGGTGCAAGTGCCAGAAGAGGCTAAACAAATACCTCTAGGAAGAAAGCGAAAACGTGGTCGTCCATGCTTGGCTAAAAAGGCATTACTAGTCCAAGAACTTTCTAATAATCTAAATCTAATACTTTGATTCATATTTGTAATAAGTTTTACGTTCATTAATAATATTATGCCACTGATTTTTTAATCTTCCGTTTGGTTTTAATTACAAGTCGTGCACCTTATATTTTTCTTGTGTACTCATTTTTTTTGGCGTCTTACATTAATGAAGTCGTGCAAAAATTGTTCTTCCCTGGAAATCACTACAATTTTCCCGTGATTTTCTTCTATTTTCGCGGGCCGATAAATGCATTCCGATACATATTAGCATGGCTAGACCACGAGCATACGAAAAATCAGGGACGTTTCACGTAAAAGGTACGTTCAGAACAGAACAGCTTTGTTTACGCTCTTCAGTTTCACTAAGACTTCATCTCCTTCATCTAAAACTACGACATTGTCCCAATGTTTCTAATTTCAAGGCGCATGCTATCAACTCAAATCACCCGAAGGCTAGAAAGCAAAAATGGCAGACTACAAAATAACGCAAATCTACTCATTTGCATAATACCAACGATGAGAAAATAACGAGTACTGATCACCATTCAGCTTCAAACATTAACCCTTGTGACAAGTCGCTACTCGCATCCGCCAAAACGCCACTGGAACAGCAACACGCATTTATTGCGCACAGCTTGGTGAACAGAACCGGTTTCCATATACTTGTGATAGAGGCATGTGTATACGGTAGGCATCATTACGCGAATAATACAGTAAATACAAGCGCATCATTAACTGATGTCAATGTCAAGGGCACAACGGATTATGTACACCAGAAATTCGATTAGGTGCATTCAACTGGCGTTACAACAAAGGAAGCGCACCTTCTGCAAGTATGCGTGTATTCTTCTTATGGCGCGCGAGCAATAAATAATCCGACGAAAGAGTTGCACTTTCTACGCAGATAACCGTTATTATGTGTACTTATTTCTGAGAAAAGAAACAATAATACGGATATACGGAAACGGATTTCACGGTTGACAATAATGCTTTACTATCGACTCGCAAAAACAAATATACATGATAAAGAATGGCATCTTATACTCAAAATGGTCATTTTTCAAAATTTATGCGCCAACGATATCATATCGTGGTCAACGACGACGAACAATGCACATTGTATGCAAAAAATCACCATAGAAGGATTTTATCAGAGACGTTATCACCGCTAAGTTTCTCAATTTCACCTACCTACTTCGAAGTATAGAAGTTCAGGTATTTGCGCAATATCACAATTTCTTATATTTGAACATGGTTGGGACTTTCATTAGAACACACATAATTTCTCACTCTAAGCAACGATTATGCTTTTAGGAAAAGTTCGAGATGCTCAGTATTGGAATACAAAATTATATTATATACTGCATCAACACCGAACAAAAAAAATTTCAAAAAACTGAGACTCGAACAGGCCTAAGCAACTCCAGAAAATGTCGATTTGAGCTTCATTCAAAGATTAGGACTTCAAAGAATTTCGAATATTTAACGTCAATGAGGATACGAGATTTGATAGTGCTTCCACTTCGAAATAAAATTCTCGACCAACAAATTTAAATTTCTATTTGTAGTCTTTAGTCTTTCGAGATATTATCCATAAACGAATCCCATGAATAGATAAAGAGCCGGAATTCAGACAAATTTTCAATTTGGGTTAGAGGAAAGGGAATTCTCTTCAAGAATCTAATCTATTTCCAACATCTAGCGTTTTCCACCAATCTTTTCAATACTCTCCAACCAAATCATTATTTCGGATTGAGGAAGTTCAGATTATTCATTTTTATTTTAAGAGTGGGTTTACAGTGCCATCAACCATTCTTGAATAGTTACCAAGATAAATTCTCTCATTTTAATTCCCTACAATACTTTTCGCAGGATCAGCTTTTAGAAATGCAGCCCCGCAATAAGTTGAAGCTCGAATTTTTGTTTGACAATTAGTTTTCCTCTTTCCTTCATCCTCCTGGACTCTTTCTTCCCTCACCTCATCTTTTCTTGATGAGGGTAATTGAGCTTTTCAATATTTGAAACTGCTATTGCGCGTGCTGCAAGTTGGCCACAGTGATGCAACAAGAAAAGGCAACTTGCACGTCGAGAACTGAGGTTAGAAAAATATCGAGAACTGAGGTTAGAAAAATATAGTTTAATTCTTCATTCTGTCAAACGCTAGGCCGCTGAACATCTAGTTTGGGGGTCAAGAGTCGGCAGAAAGTTTCTGGTAGAATGATATTTCTCATTCATTTTTTGATCAATTATTGTCACATAAGTATTTCAACACGCGATTTCTCTCAGTATATTATTTTTTGACAGTTAATCTACTAGAATGTACTTGAGGGTAATTGAGAGCGGTGATAAAGTTCACATTCTTAATTGGAAATTTGGTAAAAATATCCCAAGGGTTCCAAAACGATTTCAAATTTCTAGATGAAAGAGCTCACTTTTGATACTGTGCTCTCATCCAGCGGCGGATTCAACTTTTTAGCGACCCTGCAGCCATACCACGATTCACAAAAACGAAGAAGTCAAATTTTTTCCAATTGGGTATTTCCAACATGGAACTTGTTTTAAGGAGGATTACGAGTTAAGAAATCGGCCGCGCGCCGTGCGCCGTCGGGTGAAAATCTCTGAAAAATTTCGAATCCTATTGTATAGCTTGGAGCATGAAACTTTCATCTTGGAGGTCGACATTTTTCTAAGTCCCTCTCTTATCACATATACCTCGATGGTCGAAATTTTAACAGGGAACCTGTTTTATGGGGGGGCTTTTTGAGAAATTTGCCATGCGCCGTCCGCCGTCCAGCAAGACTTGGAAAAATTCCGACTCTCGAGTTATATATGATAGGAGGGGGACTTAGCAAAATTTCGACTCTTGAGCCATATATGATAGAAGGGGGACTTATGAAATTTCGACTCTCGAGCCATATATGACAGAAGGGAGACTTAGCAAAATTTTGACTCTCGAGCCACATATGATAGAAGGGGGACTTGGCAAAATTTCGACTCTTGAGCCATACATGATAGGAGGAGGACTTAGAAAAATCTCGAATCTCGAGCCATATATGCTAGGAGGGGGACTTGGAAAAATTTCGACTATCGCGCTATACATATGATAGGAGGGGGACTTGGCAAAATTTGGACTCTCGAGCCATATATGATAGAGGGGGCACTTAGCAAAATTTCAACTCTCGAGCCATATACGATAGGAGGGGGACTTAGAAAAATTTGGACTCTCGAGCCATATATGATAGAAGGGGGACTTAGCAAAATGTTGACTCTTGAGCCATATATGATAGGAGGGGGACTTGTCAAAATTTTGACTCTCCAGCTATATATGATAGAGGGGGACTTGGAAAAATTTAGACTCTAAAACTATATTATACTAGGCTTATAGTAGGTCTAGGCCTTCTTTAGACTAGCTTTATTTAGGTCTAGGCTTCATTGAATTTTCAATACCAAATCCCATTTGACTCATAAAACAGGTTCTCTGCGTTCCTCGTTTAACTTCGTTAAGGAAGCCGTCGTTTTTTCCAAGTTCCCCTCCTATCATATATAGCTTGGAGGTCGAAATGATTTCAACTCCCCTTCCTATCAGCATGTATAGCTCGAGAGTCAAAATTTTTCCAAGTCCCCCTTCTATCATAATATAGCTCGGAAATAGAAATTTTTCAAATCACTTTCCTATCATATGTCTGTCGTGCGCCGTCCGCCGAAAAACTTGAAAAAATTTCAACTCCTATTGTATAGCTTGGAGGATGAAATTTTTTCAAGTATCCCTTCTATCATAATATAGCTCGAGAGTCGAGAAAAATTTAGACTCGAACTATATTATACTAGACTTATAGTAGGTCTAGGCCTTCTTTGAATTCTCAATACCAAATCCAATTTGACTCATAAAACAGGTTCCCTGCGTTCCTCGTTCAACTTCGTTATGGAAGCCGTCGTTTGTGAGATATTTTATTAATCAGAATACATCCTCAACTTTGGCGTCCCTTGAAGTTTGCCGTCCCAGGCAGTTGCCTGTATTGCCTGTGCCCAAATCCACCGCTGCCCTTGTCTAAGTCTAGTGTAATGAAGGCAAAGAATATAGGTTTCAACTAGCTTTTGGAGATTCACTCGTGTCTTGGTCTGGTATGCAATATTTTGGGCTAACGAGCTCTCGGGGCTCACTTGCTCCGCTCGTTCACCCCCTTCTTGATCTAGTATTAGTCTATTATACAGTAATTGATGCTAAGTAGCTCTCGGGGGGATATATTAGGCTTGTATAATGTGGGCTAACCTAACCTAATTTAGGCCTAGTACCCTGAAGATAAAAGGTCTCAAAATAGGTCAAGGCCACTGATGACATCATCCGGCGTTCCCACCCTTCTTCTTTCACTCCATGCAGTATATTAATTTTATACTAGGGTTATACTAGGTCTAAGGCTTCTTTATATCAACTTCATACTAGGTCTAGGCTTCCTTTGTACTAGGCTTATTCTAGGCCTCAAACACTATTTGTCCTACGCAGTATTATACTAGCTTTATACTTGGAGGCCTGTTGATTTGAAAATTTCTTAAAATACTGCGTACTAGGCATAATGAAGGCTCAACCTACTATAGCAGCTTAGCTTAGCCTAGTATGTTGTACGCTAGCTAGTATACTGCATGATAAATAGCCCAAGGTTTCGTGATGGTTTTTTCGCTACGGTATTTTGTAACAACTTTCCATGAGTAATCGCAATCTATAAAGCATATATAATGCTAATTATCACATTTCAACGATTCGATCTCGTGAAAATTGTTTCCTTTTGAAAATTTTTCAGTCTAACTGACGGCCTCCTTGTCTCCACCTGTCCGTCTTTCTCAAGTCCAACTCATCAGCCCCTTCAGTTCTCTTACATTCTGTTGTTCTCTTTCCATTCGTCCAAAAAAACATAACCTAACTGTCAGTTATACAAATATTTATGATGACGAATGACTTGGAAAATTCTAACCAATAACATCATGCGAAAGATGCTGGTTATTCCGAATGATAGTCTAACCTACATAAAAACTTTTGAATTTAAAAAGACGGAAACTTCTGCATCTGTGTATTGTCAACTGGGCGAAAGTGCTGCTCTAATGCACAAATGATCAACTCAAGAACTTTGCTCGAAAATGCATAGTACCCTTTTTGTACGAAAGAACTTCAAATAATTATAAACCACAGAAAACTACGACAAAAAGAATACGTTCCAGATAGAATTGACAAATAACAATAATGAATATTTCATATCTCATACGCCTGTTGATAAACGAAAAACTGTAACGAACGAGAGAGAAACAAGCGCCAAATGTGACTAGTTTTCTTGATCGTTATTATGACCTCATAATTTCGTCTATTTTACGAGCTGATAATTTCGTCAGCACGCGAGTACGTTCAAATGCGAGCGAACGAGAGTAAAACAATCCCGCGATAACTAACGCTGTACAATACTTGCCGATTATAGTGGAATACGTTTTTATATGAAAAGACTCCTCGTTAAAAGACCAATAATGAGACTGATTTAAGACGACTTTTAGAGGAACGATTCTTATTCGCCGATATTAGAAGAAATCACATTTTACATATATCGCTATGATATTCTGAACGAAAAGCGATTTCGCGACATCCTAACCAATCAGAGACGGCCGTTGATTTTTGCTGATTAAATAATTATTCGCGATATACGAGAATGCGCACAATACGGTACGACTTCGCGTCATATAAGTAGGGTAGATTTGAAGGAAAATCAACTGTTTGGTTCCCAGCAGTTTTCTAGTTCGGTTACCGACTAGTGCGTTCAAGATTGTTGTAATAGCGCGAAGCTTTATTTGTCAGTCGTCGTCTTGGTTCCCAAACGACGTTCTAGCAAATACTGTACCTAGCGAATCCGTCGCGAGTGTTTGGAATTACCAACACTCTGGTTGTTAACGTCAGAATAGCCGAGCGACAGTAGATCGGTTATATTATCCGGTTCGACAGTACATCGAAAGTGAACCGTTTAATAAGGAGGTGAAAGGTGGTTGGTGGTGGGACTTTCAGGGGTTACCTAAAACCCCGCTCCTCGGCGTAGTCAATCGCGCCACGCATTAAAGAAGATCTGAAAATACCCGTTCGTAACATTTCAGAAGTGGGATTAGTAATCCGTTCCCGCTGATTTGAATAGAAGAACATGTTGACAAGACAGAAGTTGAGAGCCACTGGTAATCGGCTCATTAGAGAGATGTCGCCGAGTTCGGCTGATGAAGAAGAATTTGAAATCCAAGAAGTACAAGCTGATGTACATAATCAAGCTGATGATGAAAATGACCGAGTAGCAGACTCTGTAGAGGAAATGGCGGATAGCCTGGCGCCCTTTGCTCGTGAGATAGGGAGAGACCCAAGAGTGGGCAGACGTGGGTCGGCGATCACTAGGAAGCCTGGAGGTCGCTCGGTGCCGCAGCGCCCAGGGAATCAAACGAATTCTCAGAGCAGAGGTGTAGAACACCCAGGATTGATTAGGGGTTCTCGTGGAGGCGGGAATCGCCTAGCGACTCCTCAGAAGGCTAGGGGATCGCGGTCAATTCGGGGTGGAGCACAGATCCGAGGACAGCCTCGAGGTTGCGGCTCAAAACAAAGAGAAGAGATCAATCTGGATAGAATTGATCTTGTAGTTGACAATGAATTGGGGCCGAGAGGACCGGAAGGTCGAGGCCAAACTGAGATACCTGGAGTTGGATGCGAAGGGTATGAGACCCAAGGCCGAACAGGTAGATCAGTAGATATGGGCGGTAATACTGATGAAGTATGGCCCAATGTAGGGAGATATAAGACCAGGCAAACCGAAGGTTTCCAAGAGGATGCTGCTCAACGAGGAAAGCGGACTCAAGAGGGTCCTGATGAACGATTAGCTAAGAGAGCTAGATTGGATTCCACAGAAGATCTACAGGCTAGAATGAAACTTCAAGAACAACTGATAGACTTGCTTCTAAATGAAAAGAGAAAGCCAGTACCGGTGCACCAGACAATGAAGTTGGAAAGTATTCCAGAGTATGATCCTAGCCAAAGAAAGTGGACTACAAGACAGTGGATACATACATTGGAACAATTTCGTGATATATTCCAGTGGACAGAAACAACTACTATTTATCATATGCAAGCACGGCTCCGAGGTATAGGACGTGAATGGTATGATAATTTGATAGATTATCAGTATACCTGGGAGGAATGGAAAGAATTATTGTTGGTGACTTTCCCTGAGTCAAGAGATCATGCTGTAGATATGAACAAAATGAAATCGCGCACCAAAAAGCAAGGCGAAAGTTATGAGAAATATTACTTTGCAAAGGTAGCATTATTGCGACCCTGCCAGTTAACTCCATGGCAACAAGTAGACCATATCTTGGATGGTATCACAGACAAGATTGTGAAGGCAAGCGGTATAGCAGGACGCTTTGAGACTCCAGAAGCGCTTTACCAGAATTGTATTCTTCCATTTTCACAAGAGGGCTTATTAGATGAGAGCTCTACACCAAAGAAGAAGTGCTTCAACTGCGATAAGGTGGGACATTTGGCCCGCCAGTGTAATCAAAAGCCTAAGACAGACCTCAGAAACAAACCACAAGTGTCAACTCAGAATAAGTTTGGACTTGACAAGAAAAATTACTGGGACAAGTTCAAAGGGACAAGTGGTAGAGGTAACGGTCAAGAAACTGACAAGAGTTTTGGTACAAAATATGAACCAAGAGAAAATAGTGATCAGTCTAAAGAGCAAAATCCCAAAAAGCCGACAAAGCTGGAGGGAAAAAGTCTCTCTTGTTTCAATTGTAAGGGTGGACACCGAGTCGCGGATTGCCCAAAGGATAAAATCCAATGTACAAAGTGCCACTGGTATGGGCACCTGGCTGAAAAATGCCCTAAGATATCTGCTAGAAAAGTTCAACTTGATGGAGGAACTCAGGAATCTGGGTATACAGAATGTAAAGTCAATGATGTATTGATGATTGGATTTATTGACTGTGGAAGCGACGCCACTACTGTTCGAAAAGATATTGCAGAGGAATTGCAACTGAATATTGTCCCACAAAGAATTGAAATACTAGGTTATGGTAGAGTGCAAAGTGGCTACACAGAAGGCACTGCAGAAGTTGATCTAGTATTGGGGACCTACAAAACCAGTATTGAAATACACGTAGTGCCCAATGAGCTTCAGGAGGAAGATATTGTTATTGGTAAAGATATCTTATACAAAGCAGATCTTGGAGCTTATCTAAAAGCTGGAAAGTGGTATTTCTTTCCAGATAATGCCGAAGGGGTAGATGAAAATAGAAACAAAATACCTCTAACCCCATGTGAAAATATAGTTTTGCCACCACAAACAATGCGACTCTGTAAATTAAAGTCACTCACTCCAGAATGTTCTACAGTATTTGTAGAAGGAGGACAGAGGGGACCAGAGATATATATTCCCCGTTGTGTCACCAGTCCAAATGGATTCTTACCTGTTATTAATATAACTGATAAAGAGACAACTTTGAATCCTAAAAGAATTTTGGCACGTGCTGTGCGGGCAAATATAGATATTGCTCAAGAAGATGTACCACAAAAACATAGAACTCCATTTACCTTAGCAGATTTACAAGATATTATTGGAGAAGATGTAGAGAAGAAAGATGCGCAACAATTACTGGAGTTGATTAATGAATTCAGAGATTGTTTTTCAGTAAACTTGAGCGAATTAGGCGTCTCAAAGATTGGCTCAATGGAGATAAAATTAATGGATCCAGAACCAGTTGTATACCGGCCATATCGGTTGTCATATTCTGAAAGGGAATTTGTCAAAGAACACGTTCAAGAATTGAAAAAGTACGGTATAGTACGTGACTCAAACTCCCCTTATTCTAGCCCTATTCTTCTTGTAAAAAAGAAAGACGGTGAACCAAGGATGTGCTGTGATTTTCGACGGCTCAACTCAAAAATTGTGAGACAACAATATCCATTACCAAGAATTGATGATTTAATAGACTGTATGCTAGACGCCAATTGCTTCTCCTCACTGGATTTAGCTTGGGGCTATTGGCAAATTCCAATGGAGTCTGGCTCAATTGATAAGACCAGTTTTGTGACTCCTGATGGACAATATGAGTGGCTCCGCCAACCATTTGGTTTGTCCAATGGAGGAGCGGTGTTTCAACGAGTAATCAATACTATTTTAACACCGTTATCAGGAATGGGAATTGTGGCCTATTTAGATGATATAATGATTCCGTCAAACAGTTGTCAGGAAAATTTAGGGAAGCTAAGAAAAATATTTGAAGCTCTGAGAAAAGTTGGATTAACCATACGCTTAGACAAGTGTCGGTTTTTGTACAACAAAGTATTGTACTTGGGACACGAGATAGAAAACGGTCAGATAAGACCGGGTATGGAAAAGATCAAAGCAGTAGAATCTTTTCCGCGTCCCAAGAATGCCAAAGAAGTTAGGCAATTTATAGGCCTCGCTAGTTATTTCCGCAAGTTCATCAAAGATTTCAGTATACTGGCCGCACCCCTCACCAAATTGACTAAAAAGGAAATTGAGTTTAACTGGCAACAAACTCATCAAACAGCTTTTGAGACATTGAAGAGAAAATTGATATCTAGGCCAGTGTTAGCCATTTATAATCCTTCATCCGAAACTGAACTGCACACAGACGCGAGCAGTATAGGAATTGCGGGCATATTGATGCAACGACAATCTGATAAAACTTTGAAGCCAGTACTTTACTTCAGTCAGCAAACGACAGATGACGAAAAGAGATATCATTCTTATGAACTAGAGACTTTAGCAATTGTACGTTCGCTTCAGCGAATGCGAGTTTACCTATATGGTAAGAAGTTCAAAGTAGTTACAGACTGTAGCGCTTTGAGATACACCTTAACCAAAAAAGATATTAATCCTAGGATCGCCCGATGGTGGTTGTTAATTCAGGATTTTGATTTCGAAGTTGAATACCGAGCAGGGACTGCTATGCGACATGTAGACGCCCTTAGTAGGAGTCCCGTTGACAAAGTGAACCCTAAAGATGCGGAAACCATTGCTGATAAGGTTATTAACATCAAAAGAATGAATGAGATCGACTTAGACGACTGGGTCCAAATAGCCCAACGTCAGGATCCAAAATGTGCCGAACTTATTGAAGCCATAAACACACAAAAGCCAACTTCCAGGGGCAAAGAAATAAAACGAGATTTTGTATTAAAAAGAGGTAGGCTGTACAGACGCACCGAGGGTGGACTGAAATGGGTCGTCCCTCGAAGTGCCCGTGCGCAAATATTAAAAATGTATCATGACGATAACGCGCACCCCGGAGTGACCAAAACAGAAGAATTAGTCAGACAACGTTTTTGGTTTCCAAAGCTTCGAAAATATGTAGAAGATTATTTGAGGGCATGCTTAAATTGCTTATATGTGAAGCCTAAAAGAGGAGAATCAAGTGGGAAACTACATCCTATTCCCAAACCGTGTATACCAATGGATACTATTCATATGGACCATTTAGGGCCATTTGTACAAACGGCCAGAAAGAATACCCATCTTCTAGTAGTTGTGGATGCTTTCACAAAATATGTATGGTTGTGGCCGAGCAAGTCGACAACGACGAAAGGAGTCATTAATTTTCTAGAGCAATTAGCCGGAATTTTCGGTTTCCCTCGAAGAATCATAGCGGACCGGGGGAGCGCTTTCAAATCAGACCAATTCACGCAGTATTGTAAAGAAAATGGTATTCGTCTGATTTTGACGGCGGTGAGTACCCCACGAGCAGCAGGGCAAGTTGAAAGGATGAACTCCGTTGTTTTAGATAAACTGATAGCGATCATCCCGGCGGAAGAATCATGGGACAAATATTTATCGCAAGTTACTATGAGTATAAATAATACTGTAAATGAAAGTACAGGGAAATCGCCCAATGAATTATTATTTGGCTTTCGACCTAGACTGGGTCACGAAGCCCCTCTAGCCAACGAAATTGACGCAGATCGGAGTAACGAAGAGAATGAAAACGCACAAAAAGTTTTCGAAAATAAACGAATAACCGAGCGCCAAGAGGCCCAAAAGAAAAATAAGGAAATACAGGATAAGATGGCTGCGAAAAATGAAACTCGTCGCGAAGCAAGAAAATTTAACGAAGAAGATTATGTATTGATCACTAATCAGAACCCTTCCACAAAAACTAAATTGAGATTTAAGGGACCATACAAGATTACAACGCCATATCCAAATGATAGATACAAAGTGGAGAACTTCGACAATCGGCACCGCAAGTATGACGCGGTACATGCGCCTGAACATCTAAAGCGCATAGAAATTTTTGCCGACTCTTCAGCTGAATCCGAGTCGGAAGAGTAATTAAGTAAAATATGAGAATCTCGTAGAACCAGCGAAGAAAATGAAGAAAAGGAAAACCGATAAAACGATAAAATAAAGAAGAACGAAGAGTAAAAAGAAACTGGAGAAAAGAGAAGAAAAGAAACAAAGACAGAAAATAATAATTGTCGATATCAGCATAAAAATCAAGATAAGAGCATAAAAATCGCGAGTGGATTTCTGACTATAATAACCAATCACGAAAAAACTGTATGGTCATAGGTCCAAATTACTGCATGAAAATAATATAAAAACAGTAGCAGAAAGAGCAAATTTTCATAGTTCGCAAATACGTCAAGCAGTTATTTCCTGTGTTTTAATATTTGTAAAAGATTGTGATCGAAGAAGAAAAGTCGAGATGAACAACGAGCGACGACGCAACCGTATGATTGATTTGTATTTGGCCGCATCCGATCATCTGATACAGTCATTGTTATCCGAAATACGAGTTCTCCGAAGAGGCATTGGACTTTTACCGGCAGTGGCATACGAGTTGCCTACTCCATTGCGCGTAGGATTCGAAGAATTATGCCTCGCACCGGACATACCGGCTCTATTGGGAGCCATCCGCGCGGCAAACGTTATTGCCATGGAGAAAGCGATACCCGCTGTACCCTCGTCCAGCCCTGGAAATATTATTCAGAGAAAAGATCGAATTCTAAAACGACCGTCATCACCGATTCCGTTGGGTGGTCGGCGTACCACCATAGAAGTTCCAGCTAAACGCAAGTTACCAGCGTGTGAATCGAAACGAGAAGAACCAAGGACAGAAATGGAAAAGAAAATACAAGAATTGACGGGAAGTAGAATCGATCAAGAGTTGGCAGACTTTGCAGCTAAACTGCAAGCCGAAGACAAGGAAGAAGAAGATACCTTAGCCTTAAATTTGTCAGAACAAGAGCAAGCCGAATTGAACAAGGAAGAGGATGTCAGTAAAGAAGAACGTTGCAAGAGTTGCCGAGTAAAAGGCGGATACGCGCTTTCGTGTTCTCTCCATCCGCGTCGTAGATAAAGTTTAAAAGACGCGAGAACGATGCATAATTTTTGAAAAGGTCCTTTTCAGGACCACCGAATGAATTTCTTAAAAGGAAGAGTTGCTGTCTCCCTAGTAACGAGTTTGGAGACCAAACTCCGTCAGGAAAGGCCGAATATTATGACCTCATAATTTCGTCTATTTTACGAGCTGATAATTTCGTCAGCACGCGAGTACGTTCAAATGCGAGCGAACGAGAGTAAAACAATCCCGCGATAACTAACGCTGTACAATACTTGCCGATTATAGTGGAATACGTTTTTATATGAAAAGACTCCTCGTTAAAAGACCAATAATGAGACTGATTTAAGACGACTTTTAGAGGAACGATTCTTATTCGCCGATATTAGAAGAAATCACATTTTACATATATCGCTATGATATTCTGAACGAAAAGCGATTTCGCGACATCCTAACCAATCAGAGACGGCCGTTGATTTTTGCTGATTAAATAATTATTCGCGATATACGAGAATGCGCACAATACGGTACGACTTCGCGTCATATAAGTAGGGTAGATTTGAAGGAAAATCAACTGTTTGGTTCCCAGCAGTTTTCTAGTTCGGTTACCGACTAGTGCGTTCAAGATTGTTGTAATAGCGCGAAGCTTTATTTGTCAGTCGTCGTCTTGGTTCCCAAACGACGTTCTAGCAAATACTGTACCTAGCGAATCCGTCGCGAGTGTTTGGAATTACCAACACTCTGGTTGTTAACGTCAGAATAGCCGAGCGACAGTAGATCGGTTATATTATCCGGTTCGACAGTACATCGAAAGTGAACCGTTTAATAAGGAGGTGAAAGGTGGTTGGTGGTGGGACTTTCAGGGGTTACCTAAAACCCCGCTCCTCGGCGTAGTCAATCGCGCCACGCATTAAAGAAGATCTGAAAATACCCGTTCGTAACATCGTATAAAAATTGCATTTTTATCCTAACCCGGAAAATCGATGTTCAAGTTCTTAGTGCGGGTCACATATGTAGTAAAATGAATAGCAAATTAGAAACATTCGAACTTACAGTTATTGATTTCTCGTTCGTTGTACTGTCTCTCCCTCTTCTGTTCCGAGACGTCCGCCGTGAACCTTGAAAAATCGAACTTGTCACTTTCAGACATGGCGAAAACTTTTTCCATCTCCTCGTCCAGATCGGCGGTCGTTGATGTCGTTCCATCTCTATCACCCTGAAAAAGAACAGATAATATTGTATCACTTTATAGAAATATCGTTTCTCAAAGGTTAACAAAAAATTGGTTGAGCTAGGTAACAGCTGTAGAGATTCGGTTACTAGCTCTGTATCTCTCGTTTACGTTCTCTTCCATAATAAAATAGGAAATATTTTTATCCCTCTTTCTAACGACAGTTTGCTCGCTACTGAAAAAATTATTATTAATTTCATAAATTTCACGAACATTCATTTCAATACGATTCCCGAAGAACTTTCTTTTCGGACTCCGCGGACCGTCACATTCATAAAAAGCAAGAAGTTTCTCAAACGACACATGTTAGGGAAAAAGAAAACGTCGATCAACGTGCTGTCGAAAGAGCGAAAATATCAAAGATAAATAATAATAAAGTAAACATTTTGCAAACGTATCACTGTAACCGGCTATTAAACGCGGTAAATTTTGGCTTGCACGCAAATCTCATCATTTCCACACTCCGATTACAGATAGTCGAGCAATGAAAGTTGTACAATTAGTTAAAATTTAAGAGCGCGCGCTTTTACCGACTGTGTACAACAAACACATAATTTTTTCGAGCACATAAATTTACGCGAGGAAAGTTATTTGTTCCGACAAAAAACCAAAGATGCAAGTACCTTCTTATTGATAGTACGCAGTGAAGTCCATATTTTTCTATTTCGAGCGGAATGGGGAAAAACAATATTATACTGACGCACGAACGTGCAGAATCAGATGCCAATTGCACTCGGGTATCGTGACAGCATCAGCACACATCGCTACAACAATAAATGTTCCTACAGGAGTTCACATATGGGCTGAATTTATAGGAGGTATTTCAAAATCGATACGATCGATGATTGGACTAGAGCTTGACCTCGAGATATTAAAATGATCTCGACAAAAAAGAGACTACTTTTGGCAATAGAAAAGAAAAGTGAATGAATAAATTAATATAAGAACGACTTTTCTGCTGATACGCAAAAAATAAAGATCACGTTGCACTCCTCTTCTTTTACCACAGGTAGGTAGCGTCCCAATGAAGTCCTTATATAGGTCAAAGTCAACTGAGATCAGGGGCTCGATGTCAGATTCAGTTCATTGAACTCGCTGGAAAGGCGCCCGCTAAGGCCCTCCCAGGTCTTCTCCCGCGAACACCCACTACAGATCTATTAGGCTGGTATATTTCAATTATTTTCCCGATCAATAACGTCATGAGAGAAATACCCATGTACGTGAAGATCAATCAGGATCAGAAGCATGATGTCTGGTCGAGATAATCGAGCTCATATGGGAGGATGTAAGGTGCTCTTCCCCTCGCTCAGGCTAGTTCGATGAATATACAAGTATGATTCTACCATACCGCTTTACCCACCTACACGCGGCCCACTCTTCTGAATTGATGATGGACCCTGGAGCGCACTAGCGTTGGATTATCGGTATGAGGGTTTCTTTGTCGTGACGTTCGACCCAGAAGTACCTCCTTTAGGCAAGCCGATGACCCGGAGACCGTCGATGTGCCGGCTATGATTCCTCTGGTTGGAGCTAGATGCCTGCTTTGCTTTCCTCAAGCAGGCCCCCGAAACATCCGACCCCGATTATATTTTCGCTTACCCACGAACCGCGATTCATCGATTCGACTTGGGTAGTCATCGGTGCCAATCATTTAGGGACAAAAGCATACTATAGAACTACAAACATCACGACACAAATTACATCAGTCGGCCATGGTCGCTATTTCTGTTCTCGCTGGGACTTCCATCATTTCGACATGAAACCAGAATTCAGACGTCCATCTGAGTCCGTGTATTGGGTCGTCTAAAAGCCTTTTTGGCGACACAGGAATACGGGGTGGAATTCACCACCGCGGTCACTCTCACAACCCGTCGCCATCCCCCCACCACACTTGCGCAAGAAGCAATATCGTCGGCGTCAACAAATAAATTGTAGTTACCCAAGAACGTGGCCGCGCGTTTATTGTTATTCACAATGAGGTAAAATTATCATTTCGTTTCAAGAGTTGGAACGGTAATGACAAAACACTCGATCCGCTGCTCTTGTTTCACCTAGCCTACCGATTGATTGTTAGTAATTAATAACTTACAAGAACTGTCCTGTCAGTCATTAGTCAGTTGTTTTTTGTATTTTCTTTCAGTAGACCGCGTATTTCGTACAGGTAGACTACACAACTCCGGTAAACTGCATACTAAGACAACATCAACACGGCACAAAACACAAGAAGTGGGTAAAATCGTACAAAAAATGACAGAAGATGACCAAAATTGAGAGAATAACGCGATAAGTAAGTGACCTGAAAACAGAAATTATCCACAAACGTTGAGGACCGAGCAGAGAGGAATGAAAAACGACCACGCATGGCCAGAAAATGATTGAAACCAACTAGAAACAAGCAGGAAACAACCAAAATTGACCAAAATCATCCAAGAATGTTCAAAATTGACCAAAAAATGACTAAGAATAACCAAAGACGGTCAAAATACAACGGAAATTGTAAATTGACCAAAGACCAACAAACGACCAAAATCGACCAATGGCGAGGCGTTGTATTCACTTTGGTGCGGAAGCTTCGGCAGATGCAATGAGCTGCAATTCTTATGACTTTTGAGGGAAGAGGAACAAATCACAAATATGAATAATAATCAACTTGGTGTGCGTTAGATTTAAAAAGATGTTGAGTATTATCAATTCTTTGCTGATGGACACGTAAATCCAAGCTATATAGAATATTTTATTGGAGAACTATATAGGATCTAAGAAGAGAGGGCATCGGATTCAAGCTGCAGTAGCGAATGCCAATCACAAGACACCCGATTTGTTTTGTGGACTCATCAGAAGACCAACTCTTTTTGTAAGAAAAGAATGAGCCACTGTGAAAGAAGTGAGCATCAAAAGTTTTATATGATATAAATTCAAAGTCACAGCCACTTGACAATTCTCAAAGTAGTTGGACAATGAAGGATTTAGATGAGCAAATTCAAACTTAAAAAGACCACACCGTGTTTGGTCCACGCATTCACATGTAAAACACCCTTCTTATGAAAATCGACGGCCTCCTTAACAAGTTAAACGAAGAAAGCACGGAACCTGTTCTATGAATCAAATTGGTTTTGGTATTGAGAATTCAAGCAAGCCTAGACTAGTAAAAGCTAGTCTGAAGGAGGCCTAAACCTATTACAAACCTAGTATGAACTAAGAAGTGGACCTATTTCAGAAGGGGACTTGGAAAAATTTCTACTCTCGAGCTATATGTAACAGAAGAGGGACTCAGAAACAATTCCCCTCTTGTCATATACAGGATGGACCAGAAAGACGTTACCACTTAAATGGGAGTTTGCGCTAAATCTGTCGTAGCGCGAAAACGCGAAATACTTCAAATCTACGAAATTTGCATCTCAACTTTATCTTTAATTTGCGCCATATCCGAAGTTTCTACGGCTTTTCTGAGCCGAGTTATGGACCAAAATGTGCCGAAAATTCACCAAATCGACAGGGTTCCCAAAATAGGGCTCGAAAATTAGTTAATTTACAGTATTGAGCTGAATTTCAAAAATGTTAATAATAAAATTACTGTTTCTTAAGTGAATTTGGACGGGGAAAACGAAAAAAATAGTAACAAAACCCTAAGAAGCACAAAAAAGGGGTAATTGGCCCAAAAAGCGTCAAAATTTCCCAAAGTTGGAAAATCGGTCAAACTTTCGAATTGTAATTTGATTTTTAAGTGGAATTTTGCGCTGAGTTCGAAAAAAATGCTTAAAAAGTTCTTCGAAGCACCAAAAAGGGGTTAATGGGCCTAAAAAGGACCAAAATTTCCCCAAATTGGAAAATCGTTCCAACTTTCAAATTTTAATTTGATTTTCAAGTGGATTTTCGCGCTGAGTCCGAAAAAAATGTTTAAAAAATTCTTTGAAGCACCGAAGTGGGTTGATGGGCTCAAAGAGAATCAAAATTCCTCCAAGATGAAAAATTTGCGTAATCTTCAAAAGTTGTTTTCAATTCTGAAGTAAAATTTAGCACCGAGTCCGAGAAAAATACTGAAATGACCCTAGATGATCTCCAAATGAAAAATAAAAAATTTTTCTCATTCTACAGTAAAATTGTTGATTCAGGGGATGGAAGGAATGTCGACAAGTTCGTCTGCTGTTGAGTGCTCGCGGAGTGAGAGAACGACTAGCGTCGGGTGACACATCCGAAAGAGGGATTGGAGGGAGACGACAAATGCATCTTCTGTTGAAGGTTCGCAGCGAGAGATCGACTTGGGCTCTGCGTACGATCAAAGCGGGAAAAGGTGCGAAAACTCTCGTTGTTTCAGTCAAAGAACGCGAAGTTGGTCTTCTGTTGCGTACTTGCGATGAGAGGTCAACTGACGCCCCACCTATAAGCGAAGCGGGCCAAAGTGCAAAAACTCCTTGATTCAGGCAATGGGAGGATACCGCAAATTTGGTCTTGCTCGTGATGAGCGATCAGCTACAGCTCAGTCTTTGATTGAGGCAGACGAACGCCCGGAATTTCTCGGGGTTTCACCCGGGAGAGAGAATGATACCAGCAAGCTCGACTTTCGTCTTGAGCTCACGGTAAGAGAACGACCTAGACCCCGTGCATGACAGAGGCAGGCGAATAATCCCTGGGTTCAACATAGATCAACTGAGGCCCCGTGTATGATCAAGGCCAGTGCTTCTGCAAAAACTCCTGTTGTTTCTTGCCGAGAAGAGAATGATACCGGCGACTTCGTTTCCCATTACATGCTCGCGGTAAGAGATCGACTGAGGCTCCGTGTATGATCAAGGCGGGTGCTTCCGCAAAAACTCTTCATTTTGGAGAGATTGTGATGATCTCTGGGGCTCGTGGTTTCACGCAAAGAAGGCAAGCTCGTCTCCCGGTGTCAGCTTGCGATGAGAGAATGGATAGGGCCCCAGATACCATGGAGGCAAGCGAATGCGCGGATATTCTCGTGGTTTCTCAGAAAGACGCGAATGATACTGTGAAGCTCGTCTTCTGTTGGCAGCTCGAGCTGAGAGAACAGTCAGGGGCCCACGTTTGATAGGGCCGGGTGAATGCACAGAAATACTCGTAGTTTATCACAAAAGAGAGAACTTCACGGCTTCATTTGCGCCTTTGTGAGAAACCACGAGAATTTTTGAGCATTCGTTTGATTCCGTGGTATCGGGGACCTATCCAATCTCTCACCGCGAGCTGACAACGGAAAACAAGCTTCCCTGAAACGTCACTCTCTCGGCTGGCGCTACAAGAAAATGATCGCACTCTTACTCGCATTCATTGCTAGAGGAATATGGCCAATCAATCACTGCGAGTTCACAATGTAAGACGAGCATCTCAGTACCATGCTCTCCATCGCCTGATGAAACAATGTGAATTTCACACTGTTACCAGCTTCGATCATACGCACGGCCTCAGTCGATCACCGCGAGCAATCTTTGTTCTCGCGAAGCTCGATTTCTTTGAGAACCAAATGAAATTTGAAAGACTAAGCGAATTGTGATCGGTTTTGGGCTCTTCAACACATTTTGGTGCTTCGCATTCAACAGTTTCTTTTTTCAACTCAGCACACAATTCTACCCTAGAATCAAGAAAAACTTTGAAGGTTGGGCGATTTTTTTTTTGTTTTGAAGAAATGTTGACCCTTTTTGGTCTCATTAACCCATTTTGGTGCTTCGCTAAATTTCTTAACAGTTTTATTCAGATTCAACGCTGAATTTTATCTCAGAATCAAGAAAAACTTTGAAGGTTAGGCCAATTTTTTTTGTTTTGAAGAAATGTTGACCCTGTTTGGTCTCATTAACCCATTTCGGTGCTTCGCAGGATTTCTTAACAATTTTATTTACATTCAGCGCTGAATTTTATCTCAGAATAGAGAAAAACTTTGAAGGTTGGGCGATTTCATCATTTTGGGGAAATTTTGGCCCTTTTTGGGCCCATAAACCTATTTCGGTGCTTCGCAGAATTTTTCAACAATTTTATTCAGATTCAGCGCTAAATTTTACTACAGAATTGGGGAACACTTTGAAGATTACGCGATTCTTTCAATCATGGAAAATTGTTTTTCGATAATTCACGACTTTGGGAACCCCTGCTCTAAAATTTCGGCACATTTTGGTCCATAACTCGGCTCAGAAAAGTCGTAGAAACTTCGGATATGGCGCAAATTAAAGATGAAGTTGAGAACAGATTTAGCACAAAGTCTCATTTAACTGGTAACATCTTTCTGGTCCACCCTGTATAGCTCGGAGGTCCAAATCATTCTAAGTCCCTCTCCTATCATATATAGCTCGAGAGTCGAAATTTTTCAAAGCTTTTGTTGGACGACGCACGGCAAATTTCTAAAGAAAAGGGAAAAAAAAAAAAAATATATATAGAACAGGTTACCTGTTAGAAATTGAGTCAACTCCCTCATGAAAAGAAAATTTCAAGGCTACAACTACGAGATCTAGAGCTTAAGAGATGAAGATTTTTTTCTATATCAATATCTAGAAACCAAGATATCCGCATCTTTAGGCTCCACTCAGACCTGAAACGTGAGAGATTCAGTTCCTCTTTGCCTGCCAACATCCCAAATGTAAAGATCTCCGCAAATAATCATGATACAAGACGTGTTCCCAGACAGATTAATGATACACAACTTAAGAAATCGAGATATATTCAAATACTTCAACCCCTCCCAAGCCTGTGGAGGTACAGCTATACTAGCCCTGAACTCTCTTGAGAGTCACATTGTACAAACTCCCAAAACTTTACAAAATATAGCTATTTCCGTAAAAATTACTCACCTCAACAATACACCTATTACTTTCTGCTCTTTGTACATTCCCCCCTCTCATAACACTAATTCACAAGAAATCTCTGATCTCATACTCTCTCTCCCTTCCCCTTTTGTTCTATGTGGAGACTTTAATGCCCATAGCCCAACATGGGGAATCATAACAAATGGTAAATTTCACTCAAACTCTCGAGGTAACATTATAGACCAAATTCTATCTTCTTTAACTGACCTAAACATCTTGAACATCCCTCAAATTCCTACCCACCTAAATTCGTCCTCTGGATCCCTCTCGGTCATTGATTTAACGCTCTGTTCAACATCCATAACTCCTACACTAAATTGGTCTACCCTCCCGGATTTATGCGACAGCGACCATTTCCCTATACTATTAACATCAGACTCCTCCCCTCCTTCCCTTAAATCAACTCCCCGTTGGAAAACCCAGGAAGCCAATTGGGCCAAATTTCGCGATCTCACCTACGACACAAGTTCTTTACCCGACCCCTCTAATGATTGAACAGCAATCGCCCAATTTACGAAATTTATAATTCAAGTTGCAGAAGCATCAATACCTCTCACTTCAGGAACACTAAAACCGAGACAAGTCCCATGGTGGTCAAACGAAATCAACATTGCCATTAAGAACAGACGCAAAGCTTACCAAATTTATAACCGCTCTCGCTCTCAACTCGATTTCATCAACTACAAAAAATTAAGAGCCAAAACAAGACTCCTGATCCGTTCAGCAAAGAAGGAGTCATGGAGATCTTTTGTCGCCAATATCAATGAACCCGTTTCTAATGCCTCTATGTGGAGAGACATTAAGAAATTATCAGGGAGGTTCTCTTCTCATCAAATTAACCACATAGAAATGAATGATTCAATCTTTACACACACACAGGATATAGCCGAAGCACTTGTCTCCCACTTTTCTTCTGTCTCATCGAACTCAAATTATTCCGCCTCATTCCTTCGAAAAAAAAATGAATCAGAATCCTCCCTGATAAATTTCGATTCCTCCGACAACACTCAGTGTTACAATCAACCAATCACTCAAATCAAACTCACCTCAACCCTACACAAAAATCTCAAAAATGCATCCCCAGGACCGGACAACATACATGCCACTATGCCCAAAAATCTTCACCCTACCGCTATTGAATATCTCCTTTCTTTTTTCAATTCGATTTTATCAGAAGGTATCTACCCTTCAGACTGGAAATTGGCGTTTATTCTACCTATTCTGAAACCTGGGAAAGATCCGTCTTCCTCCTCTTCATACCGGCCCATTGCCCTCACCAGTGTGTTGGGCAAACTGTTTCAAAAAATAATTAACAAAAGACTTTGGTGGTTCCTCGAACAAAACAATCTACTATCCCCTGTACAATATGGCTTCAGAAAAGGTCGTAACTCAATTCAAGCTCTTGCCGACCTCCACACCCAAATTCAACAATCCTTTCGAACTCCCCCCTCTATACAATATTCTTCGATCTTCAAGAAGCGTACCCGCGGGTCTGGAGACATTACATATGTAAACAACTATTTACATTCGGTCTACGAGGAAATCTCCCAAAAATTCTCCAAAGTTTCCTACAAGACAGATTCATCTCCGTCAGACTACAGGATGAGCTCTCCTCTCATTATATAATTGAAAACGGTGTTCCGCAAGGAGAAGTACTGAGCGTTCTTCTCTTTTTGGTCGCCATTAACGACCTTCCATTAAACACCAGCTTCCCAATTTCTCAAAGACTTTTTGCCGACGATTACAGCATCTCGCTCCACTCTTCAAATCCTATCAGGGCTCACAGACTCTTACAAGAATCATTGGACAATATTTCCTCTTGGTTATCTGACCGCGGCTTCCAATTTTCCCAAAACAAAACATTCCTAATTATCTTCCATAAAAAAAAGAAATCCCCTCCATCAACTCCCTTACTTTATCTTCAAAATTTTCCAATTAAAACCACTGATTCAATAAAATTTCTAGGACTCTTACTTGATCAAAAACTAACTTGGATTCCACACATCAAATTACTAAAAGCCAAATGTTTACGCTCGATGAATACCCTAAAATATCTTTCTCACCCTCGACTGGGTTGCAACCGAAAATTACTCCTAAATCTATCTACAATCTCGCCAATAAATCGTCTTTAGCTCTTTTGGACACAATCTATTCCTCATCTCTTAGGCTGGTTTTGGGAGCATTCAGAACGAGCCCTAGTCTTAGTCTCTGTGCCGAGGCAGCGGAACCACCTCTATCTGTTCGCCGATCCACCCTCTCTTCAAATCTTCTTATTTCGATATCTCAATTTCCAAATTCCCTCGTTTACAAATCTTTAATCTCTGAATTTAATCCAATTTATAGATCGTCAACCAACGAAACATATCCATACTTGCTTAGAAACTTCTCTCGCTCGTAATCTCAAAATTTCAACCCTTCCGCCTATCCTGACAGCTACCCCCCATGGCTCTTCTCCATTCCTGATATCAGACTAGACCTTACGGAAGTCCCTAAAGTCAGCAATTCAATTTATCGAAAACATATCGCAAAACTTATCGACGAATTTGCAGGTTATACCCTTTGTCTCACAGATGGCTCAAGATATCGCCATAGAACATCTTACGCGTTCTCCATTGGTGGCGAAATGGAGGCATACCGCATACGAAATTCAGCGTCGGTATACACAGCTGAATTAAACGGTATCCTTGCCTGTATATCACAAATTGCGCAACTACTACCGGAACAAAAATACCTTCTTTTGACTGACTCCCTCTCGTCTCTACAAGCCCTTGCGGATCCTTTCTCAACTAACCCCTTAATTCAACGTATATTTTTGGCTCTCCACACTACGAAATTAATAAACTCTCATATCACTCTGGCTTGGATTCCTGGACACGTTGACTTTCCACCTCACGACTCAGTAGATAAAGCAGCCAAACAAGCAACATCTCTTCCTAAAATAACGGACCCTATTCTCTCACCGGCAAAAGACCTAAAAGTATATTACGCTTCCTTAATTTCCCAACGGTTTAGTTTACTCCTAGTTTTACCATTTTGAGTATTTCATTCGTTCGGTTTGGCTTTCCTCTTGGAAAAATTTAACTGACAACAAATTGAGAAAAATTAAAACCAATCCCTCTTCTTGGTCCTCATCCCACAGACATTCTAGACGAGAGGAAGTCATCTTAGCTCGACTGAGAATAGGACACACTCGTCTTACTCATACTCACCTTCTAGCAAACCTTGGCCCACCATCATGTCCGCACTGTCTCGAAGACAATTTAACGGTTGAACACTTTTTCTCTTGCCCGACTTTACAACCTCTCCGATCTTCCCTCAACATTTCTATTAATATACAACAAACACTCAATAACAACTCCGAAACAATTGACTCAACTCTAACTTACTTACGATCTACTGACTTTTACAACCACGTTTAACTCCAAACGATGACCAAAAAAAAAAAAAAGAATATTTTTGTTTTCCTTTATATTTTTATTTCATCTCAATTCTTTTACATGTATTTTGTTTTCAACTTTCCTTCCTTTCTACTTTATTAAATACTAAGTTTATGTAAAAGCAGAACTACCTGCCGAGCAAATAGCCCTTAGCGCAGCTGCATTGCTCGTAAAAAAAAAAAAAAAAAAAAATCAATCAGATTTTTTTCTCTCGTTAACATTCTGGGACATAGCAGCATCGAGGTGTAATTACAAAAAAACGAAAAATTGTATGCAATATTTTCATATTTTCATGTAAGGTATATAACTATGAACATACTTTACGCAGTATTGTCATCATTATTGATTGACGACTGCCAAATAGAGATATTGACAAAGACTGTACAAGAAATATAATTTGTCAAGCAAAAATAAAATCTCAAGATACAGAGAGTATAATTATAATATCTTGACACATTTTCATGTGAAAACTTTTTTTTTTTTTTTGGAATTGCATAAGGGCTCTTGTCTTACCAGGAGCAAGAGCCCCACAAGAAAGAAAGAAACTAATTAAATTTTTCAAGTAAATAAATAAATTAATTAATTAAATAAAGAATCAAAATTTCTCTAGGCCCATTTTGGCCGGACGTCGGACGGCAGACTTCTCAAAAAAAAACTCATAGAACAGGTTCCCTGTTAAAAAATGACCATCTTTTTCAGCTCATATAAAATTTTTTCTGCGGCATACCTGTAGAGAAACACTGCTCTTGTTCATAATTCCAAAGGGTGTATACGTTCAATCGCTTAATGTCGATACTTAGACCAACTTCTTTAAGCTCTACACGCTCTGAAGCCAGTTACTGAATCACCATTGCCCAGTTGATCTTCTACATCGTATGGTCTCGACCCCCGATGATGAAGAACATTTCTTTGAAGCGCGTAGGTCTTTAGTTTTTCTGTATTTCAATTTTTTGCGACGTTAAGCCAATAAAGTTATAAAATTAATTAGGCGCCGAAAATTTTACTGCCTCGTAATAATTCAGGGAGTTTAATTGAGTCAATTTGAAATGAAATAACTAAAAATATCGTTCAAAAATAATATTCTTGACGAGCAGACGTTTCGCTTGATAAATTATTCAGAAGAAAGATTGCAGGGTATACGTAATGCCGCCGTGAATAATTTGGCGAATCCATAAATTTCGATTGGAAGGGAGAAAGAGAAGTGTCAATATTTGCGACTAACTTCGATAAGCGTGAACACATATCAACACGTGAATTTTATATTTGACGGAAAAAGCAAAATAATACATTCTAATTTGACATAATGGAGTATGATAATAATTTACTCTTTTCGATCTTCTTCATTTATTCACTTTCGACACAATACTGTCTCACATAAAATTTCTGAACAGAAAAATGAATTTAATTCAAACTTTTCAACCGATTGCAAAAAATGATGAAATCGTCATCAGGACAATACACGTTTCTCCAGGAATACAACAACGTTACGTAAAACCAAAAATTTGCAATCTCTTTTCCTCTATTACTCACTTTTTTTCTTTCTCGTTTCGTTTCCTGTGCACTATTCTACGAAGATTAGTTCAAGTAATTAAGCCACTATTGTGTATCATAAATTTCGAAGAGGTTCCGACCTAAAATCCCTGACCCAGTCTGACTACACCGCAAAAAAAAAGTATAATTAGCGACAATGACTGAGACAAATTTTCGGGTATCTTTAGATATCAACAAACATTGTACGGTAATCATAAAACGTAAAGTACGGCACCGGTACTGTAAATATGGCTGAAGCGAGACTGGTGTAAATCTGTGATAAGATACACGTACAACGCGAAGAAGTGAGATTATCCAATAATTATAAGCCACAAGACGTCACGTAAGTAAACAAGAGAGTACAAGAATCTCGAGTCATTACAACAATGAAGAAATTATCTCACCAAAACTTACTCCTCTCATTCGGATCCAGTGAGTCAAATTTATTTCATAGGTGACGGAATGGCTTCGCGATAAATTTACGCACGGTGGGTCGTAGTCAAGAGAAGTAAAAGAAGTACCCATCCTTGACTATGTTGGTGGAGGAATGTAGCAAGCCAGATAAAAAGACAAAAATTTCTTCAAGTATAACAGCTATACCTTGAAAATCTTTTTCAAAGAGTGGTCATTCAAAGTAAGTAAAAGTGACTACAGCAAATTACTTCTCGTTTTACGCTTCTGAGTATGCCTCCTTTCGGTGAGGAAAAGTGACGAGAAATTTTTTAAAACGTGATTCTACCCTGAACAAAATATTATCCGGAACAATAAAAAGGAAAATTTCAGTACATGCTTAAAATTTTCAACGTATATAAATTGATTGTTCGAAGCACGCACACATAAATTGACGATGACGAAAAGATATTGTCTCTGTAATGTCTAGAAAAGGAAAATGTTAATTTTATTCAACACGCACCGTTTCAGACAGTGCATGGTAGAGCTCGAGGAAAATATTCAAATTCAATTCGTTCGACTATCGAAAAATATGTTTAAGACTAATAATTTTTCAATTTTGCATTCGAGTACCGACATAGTTTTAAATCAAAGTCGAAAATAATCATTTTATCTCAATTTTTTTCCGAATAAGAAACTTCTCGACTTTTGCGTGCAACATGATCCTTGATAATCGAGAGCGGGCACAAATCGATGACAGCAATTTGCATGAAAGATAGAGGAGGGAGGGGGGAGTTACGAAACAGCAAAAGACGCACGAAATTTTTGCTCATTTCCAGCGAGGTTTGAACCTGAGATCTCTCGTATACAAAGCGCGCAGGGGGTCACCAAAATGATTAGGCCACAGCGATAAATTAGAAAAAAAAAGAGATTAACGATTAATAATTTGGTAAAATAAGTAAATGAGACGAAGAAGGTAATGGAAGTTGGTTTGAAGAAAAGAAAGGCAGAGAAACCGTTTTACAAGAAAATTTCAGACAATAAAAAATACTTTCTCATGATAAGGTTCAAAATTCAGTTCAGTTTTGCAGGTCTACCAACCTTCTAGAAATTTTCCCCCGAAAAGCAAAAATCTAAAAATTATTTCAATTTCCACCCTTCATATATTTACAAAAAAAAATTTTAGTAAGAACGCGCTTTAATTCGATAGTCCTTCATTGAAATAAACATTGTGCAGGCAAAGTTGAAGTATCAAGATTACAAACACGCGACTGTTGGACAAAACAATGAAACGTTTAAAGCTTTGCGAACTTACTAGCTCTTCAGTCAGGACTGATGGAAAACTACGTACAATAATTTCAACATTTATTAGGCACTACAAACTTTCTTTGTAGATAGATAAAGGTTAGGATGCGGGTGTTTATGAGTTTCAGTAAACCTCTATAAAGTTTTATTATGTCGCATATAATCCGAAAATTCTTTCCTTCCGATGTGAATTTCCGAGTAGACGGGCCGGTAGAATGATGTCTCATTTATTTCTATTTTTTTCGATTCTTAGACAAAATGAAGTCAGCTTTTCAAAGAAGCTGATAAAAATAGCAATATTCCGGTGTTGTCTCAATTTTTTTCTTGAATCACTTTGCTCTCAAGTCATTTTGAGGTTAACCAAAGATCATTCAAATGGAAAAATCACCATAATCCAGTTTTTAACTTTCTAGCAGTTGACCACCTTGATTGGGTCTGAATCTATGTTTAGGAATGGCATGCCATCATCAGAGCTAGTTGGGGAAATTTCGACTAGAGAGCAGAGAGACGAAACGGCTGACCTGAAAGAGGGTGTGATGTTAGCACACAGAAGATATTCAAGCATGACGTTATCAGTTAAATTGGAAAAATTTCAACTGAAAAGCAGGGCAGGGAAACAGCGGACCGAGGAGGTTTGCGGGACATCAGCCGACTAAAACTCCATTCGGAGGTCTCAAAAGAGTTTCGATTCCCAGCAGCGGGGAAAGTTAGCTGGCCTGTTCCAGGAATTTGTTCAAATTTTATACAAGAAATCTGTAGACTTTGACCTACTTCAGGGATTCAAAAAAGTCTAACCGTCACAAAATACATCAAGTTTTTTTGACGGTTTTTGTTTGTCACGCTTCATGACGCCATCAATAATGTTGAACTACTTTAGGGACTCGGCCCTACTTTCATGAAACTGGGCCCAACATACAGTATGTTACGCTTTTAGACCTAACATAGAATATAGAATTTACAAAAGGCATTATACTCAAGAAACAGGGTGGCCAGTTTTCTCTCAACCCTAACTTTTCCAGGTGTTTCCAGACCACAATTCGCCCCAAAAAAAAAAAAAAAAAAAAATACAGAAAAAAAAAGTAAGAACTGTTTAGATTGAACTTTTTTTTATGTATGTTGAAAAATTCCCTGATGTTAATTACACTCACAATTCGCTGACTTTTCCAGGTTTTCTAAAGAGCTCGAGAGCAGGTGACATGGACATCCATCTTGTGTTCTAATAAACAAGATATTAGTCAAAAGGGTGTAAGGTCCAGTTAAATAACAAGATGGATGTCTATTTTACCAGCTCTCGAGCTCCTTAGATTTTCCAGAAACTGGTCATCCTGAGAATGTCAAGCTCAAGTCATGATTGGCTTAGGCTTTGACGGTTATTTCCAAGTTTCATCAGCCAATGATTTTCTCATGATCGGTTTTAAGCCTATATAGCCAGCCAAAAGCCATCGTCATTGACTTAAAACGCACTATCAATTCAACCCCTAAGGTAGTGTGGAACTGAATTGAGAAAACACCGATTTTCTAAAATCTCCTTCTGTCATATATTATGACAAGAATTCAAAAATCCTTCCTATCATACAAAGAAAGAAACTAAATAAAATAAATAGATTGAATAATTAATTAGTTAATAAATAAATAAATAAATCCAAGTCCTCCAATCATCATTCTCCTCCTATCATATATAGCTCAAGAAAAGAAGCAAAATTTTTCCAAGCCCATTTTGGCCAGACGTCGGACGGTAAATGTTTGAAAAAAAACAGGTTCTTCATTAATATCAATATCAAAGGGTAGGAAGTAAATATTCAAGTCCCGCAAGAAGACATTTTAGCTTCTAGGTCGCTGTGTCTGCTTCAAAACATACTTATTTCAAGCTATAAATGAAGAGGAGAAGGACATAGAAAAATTCCAACTCTTGACCTACAACAATATGAAAGAAGTTTGGGAAGAACCTTAAATTTTGAGCTATATCAATGTGTCTACTGGGATTTAGAAATGAAGATGTATGCTAATTGCATACCATTTTCTACATTTTTTCCGTACTTATTTTGTGAAAAATTCAACCCAGCTGCAATTCTGACAACCAGAAAAGGAAAGAATAAAGGAAAACGATCACATTTCTAAGATACTTATTAGCAGAGCCCGGATTCCTCGGCATTTGTCAAATCATTTTGCTAAGAGTAAGAAGCTTGAAAATCAGATGAAAGTTCATTTTAGGGGTAGTGGGGCCTGTAAAACAGATTTCATCTTGCCAAAAAGTGCCGAGAATGGAATAAATGCCGAAAACGGGGTTTAAAGCCGAATATGGCCGTTTTGTTGAATATCGTCTGAAATTGTAAAATTTCGGGCAAAATTTTCTCAATTTTGATTAAAATTCAGCAATTTTGGTGAAAATTGGGCAGTTTCTTTTGAAAATCTGATTTTTAGTTCAATGTTGAAAAATTAAAAATTTTGATTGAAAAATTCCTAGGATTTTTTATTGATGAATTTAATCCCCAAAAATTGTTTAATTTGGTCGTAAATTGAGTAATTCTGATCGTGAATTTATAAAAGCACTGAAAACGCATGTTTTCTTCATTTTTTTTTTAAATGCCGAATAATGTCGAAAATGCAACATTAAGTGCCGAAACTTTTTATTTTAGTGCTGAAAAATCCGGCCTCTGCTTATTAGTTTTGAGAAAAACATGCTAAATTTGCATACTTGCAAGCTTACTAGAGTGAGAATTATACCATTCACAATTTTGCACATTTATGAACATCCTATATAATTATAAAGGCAAAGAGAGGGACTTGGAAAAATTCAAGCTATCAAGCTATAAATGAGAGCATTGGAACTCATTTGAGTGCGATAAGGTGTAAGTAAAGCAAATAAGCAATGAAAATTTAAAAGATCCAGAGGGTACAACTCTACTTCATTAATTAGCTTACAAGGATATTTCCTTTATGTGATCATTCTGTCATCAGTTGTATTGTTACTGGGAAGCAAGGCCTTCAATATTAGTTGTTTTAGTCCAACATTGCGGTCTGACTGGCTACAATAATACTGCATTGTGATTGGTTCATCCGCGTATGTGCTACATTTCTATTGGGGTTTAAACCTGCACTAGATGGCGCTGCAAAATTACCTGCGCGGGTGAAATTGAGTGAGCGATCGTGGATAGTTTCAAACGGAAATACAGTCAACTTCAGGAGGGCAAAAAATGATGGAAAATCGCTCTGCGTAGTAAAATTGATTATAATTTGATTTTTTGACAACAGTGCAAGACAATGTAAGATAAGTTTTCTTTTAAAATGAAGTTTCAGTTGATTAAAAAAGTTTTAAATTTTGCATCACTCACTCAGTAATCAATAACACGCAGGGTGCCAACCTTTGAAACTTCAAGTTTAAATCCCAATTGGCTACAAAGTCTATGCATTCTATTAATTGGTTCTGTTCTTCTTATCTTGTCCAATCACCACGCTGAATAAAATAATCTTTCACTTTCAAACGTGATTCCACTGTTCAAGAACCTAGTTTTTCTCCTATCTCCATCTGTACTTGAACTTCATGCGGTTTTCTACATGTGTGACTTCGACTACTTGCTCCTCAGTAACGACACAACTGACGGTAGAGCACCCCCCGGAAGTACTTTTATAAACTAACAAATAAAACAAAATTGTACATTTGGGATCTTTTCAATTTTTATAAAAGGAAACTTGAAAAACATTTTCACCAATTAATAACAGATCCTACACTCCGTTCACGTCTTAGACCATACAACAGATAGACTGAGCATCGGCCATATAAGCGTGTACAACGCGTTGAACGGAAGACATGATAAGAAAATAAGGGGGACTGGACCTCAATGAAGGCAACGCGGGTGAACGCGCAGAGCAGTGAAACGCACCGTACACCCGCAACGCTCATCAAACTTGTAAACAAGGTCCAGTCCCCCTTATTTCTTATGTGTATTCTTATCATGTCCTCCGTTCAAAGATTCATTGCTATGCTCGGTCTTTCTGTTGTATGGTCTAAGGTTCACGTTAAGAAAGGATAGAAAGTAGTACCTTGAGAACGGAACGCTCCAGGTAATTTCAATCTACCGTTCCGTTCTCGAGGTACTACTTTCTATCCTTTCTCAAAGTGAACAGAGTATAATATATCATCTAAATCGACTATTCATTCATTTTTCAATATCATATCCAATATTCTTGGACTCTCAATGATCGTTAGCAACTCACCTCATATTTTTGATGTCGAGAATTTCCGCAAATTCGGCTCACAAGCAGTGCAATACAAAATTTGGCGAAATAAGTCGAAGACGACCGGACCCATTCAGAATATTTCTTACATCACAATTTTGCTATTTGTAAGCTATCCTCTTCCGGGCAAAGGATTAGGAAATTCGATAAGAAAAGGGTGGAACACAATATTAAACAAAGTAGACTGAACAAACGAGAGTGAAGCTAAATACTATTGCTAAATCCACTTTCCAGACTAGTATGTAAACAAAGATCAATGATATTGTATGTCAATCTCCAATTTTTGTACGTAAAGCAAGATCAATTATATCATATATTATGTCATTCTCCAAATTTCGTGGTCACCTTAGTCTTTCAGTTGTAGCTTTCAAATTTATTTTAAATTGTATTTTTTACAGTCCATTTTATGGGTTGAAAACTAATACGAGTAGGTATCTCTATAAATACGAGCAAACACAATCACGCAGAAGTTACTAACGTTCATCGTGAAACGGTTTTGTTTTGATTTTACATAGAAACATATGGGCGGCTTCGCTCATTTAATCGACAGACAACAGTTAACACCTTCCGGTTTTGACGACTGTGGTGTTCATTTATTTGTTTTTCGTGCCTATATTTCTATCCTATCATCGCTAAAATGATCGTAAAAACGCATCGATAGCTAATGGAACCGTAATACATCGGTATGTTAGCCATGAAAGGTATCTACGCAGTGACTTGCGCACAGAAATCGAATAAATGAATACAGGATGAAACTTCGTAAGTTATCCGTGAGGCACAAATAGCTTAGAGCTTTTACTGAAAATTGCGACGTGATGATGAATTTCAGTTTTCATTACAAGTTCTGAATTAGTGAGATATTTCAGCGCACGAAACTTGGGATATTAAATCCTATGTACACCTAATAAGGTGGACAAAACCAATCTACAATCACAATACCGGCACGTCATTCTCTTTCATGCACTAGTGACTAAATATTCTATCGATAAGTAATTGTAAAGTAGGTACCGTACCTTGTTTCGATTTCGACCAAGAAGTTTACGTGTAACGCGACTCATAATTTCAGGGTTCGACGAAACACGGCGGTGAAACTTTTTTCCTAGGAGAACGTCCAATTCTAGCCGATTGTGATCGTATCCTCATGTGGAGATGACACAAGTTTATGATGGCAGTATTCGACGAAGCCGTTGTTCAATATTACAATTGGTGATGCACGGTATTATCACAAGCTGGCATAAGATATCGAAACGAGAAACAAAGAGTGTACGTAATTCAACTATTCAACGACAAGTCGACGGCTTTAAATTCGATATTCGAAATAAAAATCACATCTGTTTTCGCTGAGAGGCTCGCGTAAAAGAGCGACAAAAACACACAACCAGCCTGAACGAACGCATGCACCGGCACTAATCTAACAGAACAAGTCTCGGTCTCGGAGTCGGACCACGGACTCTCGGTCTTGTGACGTGTACACACGAAGCACTACCGCTCAACAAAACTACAAAAGCCAAAGTTAGCAGCGCCGAATACCCCAAAGCGAAGCGCAACGAAGCCCGAAGAATGTGGCGTTGTGATAGTGGTGGTAGAGGAGCGTGTCGATGTCGTCGTAGCCCCTGTACGCTAACATACGCTCGTCTACGCGGCAATGGTGTGAAGTTCCGCCAGTCTGCCACATCGGTGACGTACATCTTATTCCTAAAATACAGCACCTCTCTGTCGTTTACTTAGCTTACCGAGCATTTTTTTTTATCAACACTGAAAATATCAGTAGCGCGGTGCCGACTGCGCTGCAACGGTTTTATACATGTTCAGGTGAATAGGCGAGTATAAACGAATAGTGGTTACAACTTCATCGTCTATTTACATTTAATACGTAAGGGTATTTCATCGATTCACTAGCCCTGCTATTTTCCTGGTCATATCAAACCGTGGGAACTGGAGAGTAATGTACTGTGGGGAGTGGATAGGCAAATATCTTCTCTCGACTAACATATGAATGCGTCATCAAGAAAAATTTAAGATAGACCTACTCAGAATTTCATTACCATTGAGATTCAAATTCTATTTATGTAAGTTACCCACAGAAAACGTAACTCTCAACAGTAGATTTGTTTTATGGATGGTTATTTGGGATGAATGTCCATCGCCCACCATATCATCGGGAAAATGTGGCTCGGGGGGGGGGACACTGATCTACTTCAGATTGACGTGTGGGGCAGAAAGATGTTACCAGTTAAATGGGAGTTTGAACTAAATTCATTCCAGCTCAAAAATGCGAAAGGTTAAATGCACACGTTAAATCTACAAAATTTGTATCTCAATTTTATTTTCACTTTGCGCCCCTACTCAACTTTCTACAACATTTCTGAGCCGAGTTATGGACCAAAATATGCCAAAAATTGATCAATTTGCCAAAATTCTCAAAAATTAAAAATTGTTCAAACGTTCATATTTTATCCAATTTGAAAGTGAAGTTTAACGCTGATTCCGAAAAAAATACCTGAACAACCATATGAAGCTTGGAAGTGGGGTATTTTTCAACTTCTTATTTTGTGGCAAATTGGTCAATTTTTGTCACATTTTGGTCCATAACTCGGCTCAAAAAAGTCGTAGAAACTTCGAATTTGATTCAAATTAAAGATGAAATTGAGATTTACCAAGAAGAGTGTACACCCGAAGGTGTAGCAAATTATATTGAACCACAAGAGAAACAGCCGCTAAACGTTTTTGGTTAAACAACCATCATCGGAGCGTAAACGAAAGCGGCTGATACATCGACTGACTAGTATTCCCTTGAGTCAGGATGCTTTCCAGAAGGAACTAGGGACGATTAAGTACCTGGCCAGAGTGAACCAAGTTCGAGTGGACATTGATTTAATGGTCCAAAGGAGGCTTACGAGAAAATGCCTTGATTCTACCACCTCCCTCCCTAGGGATTTGCATAACAGTAGAAAACGTTCGATTAGACTCCCTTACTTGGGCAGGTTTTCGTTGAAGTTGGGCAGGGTACTCGGTCCTTTTGGGTTCCGGCCGGCGTTTTATAATATTAATATTGTAAAAAGTTTATTTGTGAAATTGAAGGACTCGATTCCTCCGGTCGAGAGAAGTGGGGTATACAGTATAGCCTGCAACGATTGCCCAGGTATTTATATAGGGATGACCGGACGTCAGCTCCAAATAAGAATTGAGGAGCATAAAAAAAGCGTGGGATAAGGGTAATTTGGGTGAGTCGGCTTTTGCTGATCATCTACTCGAGAGTGGCCATAAATTCAAGGAGGGCTCTGGTATCCTCCTCCATAGGGAGAACTCACATTTTAAACGGCTGGCTTTAGAAAATATAGAAATCATACGACGCCGGAATAACGAAGACTCAACGGTTTTAAACAGGTTCATTCCTGAAGAGGGTCTGATTGAGCTAGTATATGAGAATGATTCAAACTTCGATGACTCGCTGGTTAAATCATGATCTTCTGGTTAACTCCCTCTGTCTCTGTTGATGTTGGATTCAGTCGCTTTCGTTTATGCTCCGATGATGGTTGCTTAACCGAAAACGTTTAGTGGCTGTTTCTGTGGTTCAATATAATTTGCTACACCTTCGGGTGTACACTCTTCTTGGTAATATGAATAACCATAAATTAGAACAACGTATCGATTCGATAAAATTGAGATACGAAATTCATAGATTTAAACTATACGTCTGACGTTTTGCGTTTTCGCGCTACAATAGATTTAGCGCAAACTCCCATTCAACTGGTAACACCTTTCTGCCCCACCCGGTATATATCAGAGGATGAAGGATGAATTTCACGCTTGTTGCTCAAAATGCCGGAACAGTTAAGGAACACTGTTCCAGGAGATTTATGTACCGCGAGTTCCGGTAATTTGTGACGCGGGTGAGCCGCTGATCAGCAACCATAGCCAAGCAAATGCGCGGCAAAATAAGTTCACAAAAGGAGAACATCTGCGGAACAAGAGCAAAACATGTGGGTGTATTGAAGCGATAATGTGCGGCGCAGCTCAACTACATCCAGGTTTGAAAGAGTATAGATTCTGAGGAAGCGACGGTGATGCGGACACAGCATGACGCTCAAGTGACGCCATTCCGCCATATAACCTACAATAAATGGTCCAAACAAAAGTCTGTCACAAAAACTCTCTTGTGACAAAGATGTCACAGATATGTTCCGCAAATGAGCTTGTGAAATTATACCTTTTGTATGAGTGACCCCCCAAACAGTGTCTGCAAGAAGGGTGATTTCATGACAGCGGCACAGTTGAAGAACACTGCACCAGCGCATTCATCCGCTGACGTGACTCTCTTGTGAACCGGCACAGTATAAAGGAACAAAACCTTCATAAGTGCACCTCAAACAACGTGGGGTGTAGCCAACAGCTGTTCCGCTAATGTTTCTCAGATGTGATGCAAATGTAAAGTACTTATGCCGCAAGTGTGAACCGGCACACCTAAAAACCTTGCACAACAGGCGTTTGAGCAAACTATTAAATAGGAGAGGGGAGGGGGATGCAGGACTTGGAAAATTCAAATCATCTATACATATGATATGAAGAAAGGGACTGGAAAAAATTTCAACCCTCGAGCTATGTATGAAAGAGGGTGGAGAAACATGGGAAAACTCTGATTATCGAGTCTTACACATCAAGAAACATAAAAATGGCTATTTGCACAGGCAGACTTTGGAAAACGTCCTCCTACGATGGAGCCCACCTCTACTATTACCGATCGTAGCCAGAGCCGTATTAGTTGGCCAAGAAAAAGGGATAACCCATTAAATGGGGTTTCTTCATGATAATATCCCCTTGCCAGAGCATCTAGATCTGAAAATAGAAAGAGTACGGTAGCACTGGTGGGACATCTGCCCAGTTCGACAATGGATCCGCTGGTGCATTCCACAGGTCAGGTTTTCGACTCCTGAAACCGACTTTGATATGGGGCAAACACTAACTGACTACGGGTGCTTTCAGAACTTTCTTAAGTAGGAGGGGGGTTATTGGTAAATGAAAAACTCGAGCGAATAATTGGATCACCTCGTCGGGATCCGAACCCAAGACCTTTCACTTGCCGGGCGACTGCTCTAACCGCTGAGCTACAAGGGCGGTCAGATCTTTCGCGAATTTTTCCAAGTACCAACGACGAGAACTTGCACATCACTACCCATAACGACGACGAACACTCACAGAGTGTATTTTTTGAGAGCAAGCACAGCTTGCATCAGACCTCAAACGAAGAACCTGACAATGGAACTCAACGAAAGACACAATACTTACGTGCGGGGGTAATATCGTGTCTTTTGTTATCTTAAGAGGTTCAAAAAAATGGACCTTTAAGACTCCGAAGAAATTCTCCAGCAGGTACCCTGAATGCCTCGACAAGGAAGAAACTGCAATGCACGTGCTGAGAGAGTATCCCAGGTTCGAGGTAGGCTGGCCGGAAGAGCTGGACGACCAGGACCAGAAATATAAGAAGAAAACGCTCGTGCAGCTCTGGGAAATAGAAAAAAACAGAAACTAGGGAAACCGTAGAATGCCTAACTAAAAAAAAAGAATATGAAGAAGAAGGAAGCAATGTGAAGACGAGTATCTTCCATACAGGCTTCGCAAAATTGTAATAATCTTATTACTAGTGAGTATCTTCCTTTCCCTACGCAGGCTGAAAAATCGAGATATGCATGCGGCGTGTGGGGAGGTAGCCCCAGATGACACTTTGGTAAGTATAGATGACATAGTGGAAGTACAATAACTAACATTAATAGTCTTTGCTTCGGGAGGCCACTGCACTGTTTGGCGAATTCCCCAGAGCAGAAATGTCTTAGGTAAAAGTTTCTTTTTGTAATAAATTTACCCCACTTCAGGAGTGAGAAATGGGACCTCGCACCCCCCCCCCTCAAAAAAAGGCTATACTAGGCTCGACGTACAATATATTAGGGGTTTAGGCTAACCAGCTCATCCTACCCCCTACCCTAGGTTTTCACTATACTAGATCTAACACAATATAGTCAAGCTTTCTTTATACTAGAGCAAACAGATACCATATTTCAGGCTATAACTAACTTTTCTCTATCTTAGAGCTAATTAGTCTTTGATATCTTGGAGGCTAAACTATGCTCAGCGGCTTTGCCTTACTCTTAAGTAGTAAACTAGGACCAGAATAAAAGGATGGGGTCTAGTATGACGTCATAGCGTTAGACTAGGCTGTCCAAATCAACAAGTGATGTGAGTGAGCTAATAGCTTGACATAGTGTACTAAACTTATGCTAGGCTAGGCTAAAAATGGACACAAACCAGCCGACCGAGTGAGCCCGCGAACTACTCAACATAACATTAGCCCGTCATGTAGTCAGTCTAACATACAGAATACTGCCAAGAAATACTGGTGGAGGAGGACATGACTAAGACGTCATTATGACCAACAGTCTGACACATCATCAGTAGATTCAATATGATCGATAAAATCGGAATAATCGATCTTCAATTTTGGTCAACTACTTGCATATGAAATGCAACACTACTTGTCTCTGGAGGAGACATGTTAGCTTCTATTTTTTTTCCACGCGGGTTTCTACAGTTATGACCTCAAATATTCCTTCACCAGCTGTTCTTCATTGCAGTGTACTTGCCGAACAAAGACTTCCCATCTTCTTTTTCCCGTGATGTTTTGTACTCCTTTTTCCCGATAGGTATTGAATTTTCTCCAGTCTCACCATTGTAGCCTTTGCACCGTTGGCAACTTAGCTTATACTCTCAACTCAACTTGTCCTTTTCTCCCGTCTGGTCGTTGCGTATTATCTTCGCCATGGGTGAGTTGTTATGCCGGCCGCATTCATATCATGGTACTGATCCGGAGTACTCTCTTGCTGTACTATTATGGGTTCCCTATTTCGCTTCCCTTAGGCGTGATCGTCGAACAACACGTATCACAAAAACAAAAAATTCCTAATATTTGCTACCTACTTTTAGTTTCTAAGAAGTTTCTTATTTTAACAGTTAGCATTAACCTAATGTAAGCTAAACTACCTAATTCTAAAACTCGGAAAATTTAAGAGGAGATCACTTCCATTGACGAAAAATTTAAGAAGATATTTACTCGCTTCGTTCCCCTTTATTTATTAAAATAGAATTTGTTTTAACGTTTTTTCTTCAACTAAAATTTGCGACTATTAGTGTCTGCTCAAGTCATATTCTTTCAAATATTTTAGTCTCTCGTCGAACAGATAGATGGTGAGATAGGTACGCCATTCGCATTATAAATATTCACTATCCCTATACATTCCAAGCAAATAAATTATTTGTATATATGTATTCATCAGAATTGAATAAAGGTGTAGAATATTAATAGACGTCTAAAAAAAACTTTGTTTGCATAATATAGAATTCTGCAGCAAAAAAGATTCAATTTTTGTTTATTCGTAGCTTCCCAAAGAATTTTTGTAAGATGGACACGGGCTAATAATACGAAAAATTCGAAAATTGGAGAATGAGAAGCACGTGTGTAGAATTTTAAATGAATCATCGTGGTTTCGAAGTGAAGACTACATCAGGATCCAAATATGCACTTCAATTTTTGATTAATAAACTAATAACGTACAGTACGAGTTGCATACTCTAGTATTGCAGGCACAAATAGAAGAAACCACGTTTCATGAATACAACGTGAAGTAACTCGGTTGTAACCGTCGAAATTTGTACTCTTCGAATGAAGACGGGCTCAGAAAATCTTTGACAAGAATTTTTGCGTAAACGTTACTCAATAGTTTCTTGACCATAGCCTATCATTTTATCGTTCCAGCTATATGATGTTTTTTCAAGTTTTAGCTCAGACCTGGTAGGCACAAGGAATGAAAAAATCATGTTTTTTCGTATTCTCAGCTCAACTGAAACGAAAGACCACTCTCATTTTTACCAATTCATCGATAACTCATGATACTCGAATTTTTTTCCAACTATACTGGTGTGTGTGGAAAGTTTTTTCTAGCTGGAGAATAAATACTCGTCCTATTGGTTCAACATGATGACCACGAAATAAATTATATTCTCTTAAATCTGTACACATATGTACAAAAGGAATATTACATACAGGATAACAATACTCGAAAGGAAGGACTCTACGATGTATGCAATAGACAAATATCTCAATCAATTGCGTTTCTCGTAATACAGCGACCGTCTTTTTGGACGCACTAGTTGCATAATGGAATGAATCTAGCCGATAAATTTCTTGAGTTCGTCGTACATGACTAATACTAGAGCACCACCAGTACCTCGGAGTACGTTCGAGAAAGCGCCCTTGAAGAAGGCACCCGTTCCTTCGGTTTTGGCGATGACTCCCCAACAATGTAAGGTGCTCTTGTACACAATTTCGGATTTAGCTCGTCCAGACTGCATCATCATTCTTCTTCTGACAGTGTCGAATGGATAAGAAACAACACCGGCGACAGTGGTTACGACCTACAACAAATATTGAAAAATATTGTTGCAATAGGCGTCTGCACTTGAACGGGAAGTAAGAATTACTTTACGCTCTTACCTGAGCAATACCCCACGATACTAAGAAACCAGCACTCTTCGGATCTGGCAACATTCCCTTAGCAGTGTCGAAGAAACCGAAATAAGCAGCACGATAGATGATGATACCCTGGACTGAGACTCCAAAACCTTTGTACAATCCACCAAGTCCGTCGGATTTGTATACTTTGGCGAGACAATCTCCTAGACCTTTGAATTCTCTCTTTTCGTTACCTTTACCGACGTCGGCAGCTAATCTGTGAGACGACGAAGAAGAATTTACACGTGTTTTTAATTTCATTTTCCAGAGGATAAAATATCCTTTCCATTGAATCCGAGAACTTACCGAGTACGGGCGAAATCTAGAGGGTACACAAAACATAAAGAAGTGGCTCCGGCAGCACCACCGGAGGCAAGGTTACCAATGAAGTAAGCCCAAAATTGCTTGTTCTTGTCAACACCTCCTAAGAAGACCTGCTTGTACTTGTCTTTGAAGGCGAAGTTCAAAGCTTGAGTAGGGAAGTATCGGATGACATTGGCCATGTTTCCTCTCCAGTAGGCGCCAAAACCTTGTTCTTTTGGGATTCGGATGAAACAGTCGACCATACCTACGATTATGGTAATATCGTATTATTAGTTCTCGACAAAACATAATTACTGTCTATAGTTTAAAAGGTCGGTTGGTGCCTAATTTGAAAATTTCAGACAGCATTTTCTAACTGAGTATTAAATGATGCGAAGAAAGAAGTAAGAAAATGTATAAAAGATTCAAAACTCATGCACACTTTACACAAAAAATAAGACCTCCAAGATGTTTGGACTCTGGGGCTTGAGTTCTAACGCTAGTCTTGATAGAATCAGCACGTGCCTCTCGTGTGGTAAAAAAAAATCCTTACTTTTGATTTGTAATCGCATCTTCCTTTACAGTTAACCCCGGAACTCCAAGGAAAACAAGCAGCAGCTCAAATTTGAAATATGGTTCTCAACTTATCTTAATTTTTTCTTGCCTCTTCTCCACCTCATCCTCACCTCCACCCTAAATCTTTCCTCGTAAATACAGCTTGAAATTTCGGAATGAATACCTATCTCACATTGATAACTCTCCATAAACGAGATCAATCACGAGTAAAAATAATTTCCTCAAAAGTGTGGACCCCATTTATTCCGAATAAAAATGCTCGACTATTTATAGGACGCTTTTATCAATTGAAAAAAAACTGATGTCCTCTGCATGATAATAATACTTTTGATTTCATCAATATTATTCTTAATGGCGAAAATATCCATCAGGTCTACAAAATAATCATTTCTTATCATACGTTGGCCTAAAGCCAGGACTTTAGCGTAAAGTATGACCAAAAATATGCGCGAGTGAACGAGGGTGACGCGCGCGCTATGAAACGTTTTCAAAAAATAATAATAACAATAAGGATTACCAACGTACACAAAAAAATTTACCTTACAATCATGCACCTCATTATTCGTATTTTGTAAAAGTGTAGCAAGGTCATCGATATGTCTCGATTGCCAACAATGAAAAAATATTCAAAAATATAGACAAAAATGTTGACTCGCTTTCGTAAGGACACTTCTAGACGAAGGTTTGTTGAAGAAATTCTAATCTCGGTCGAATTAAGCGTAAAAATTAGATACTTCTCTTACGAAAAGTGATCTCTCACATGTTCGGAAGATTCTAAAATTATTTTTACACCATGCCCTAAACACAGGCTAAGCCCACGCTTTCTAAAAATTCTTTCTCTCGTGGCACCTATTAAAGTATAGAATTTTTCGCACAAGTTTCTGAAAGCGTGCTCGACGACTTTTAAAATTCTATTTTCGTTCGAAGTTTCAATTTGGCTGATGCAATTTTTGGAAAGAATTGCTGTATCAAATGACCCACTTCCAGTTAGTAAACGTATGTACCGACCTTTGTAACGTTGTTCTGGAGGAATTTGTTTAGAGATGTGTTGTACTTGTAGCAACAATTTTACTCGCTCGATGGGAGCGACCGAGGTTTTCGAAACAGCTGCAGAAATACCTCCAGCGAGGAAATCTTTTGCGAAAGCTACCGGATCGACGAGCGACGGAGCGATAACGACGGACGAATTATTCGACGACGGCGACATTTTTGGAAAATTTATTCAATAAAATTAAACGATAATATAGGAAAATCAGAAAACGCAATTGAAATAGAAAGAATCTACTGCACGACTACCGGAGAGTCACTACTTTCACTACGGATCAGCACTGACTGGTGCTTAGAAAAAATTCTGTACACTAGATAACTGCGGCGACGACTACGCCTTTTAACCGTTTGGATACGAATCAAAAATCGAACTCCACGGTCGTGAATTAAACGTCTGCCAACGATCGTAATTTGGTGCGTTCGCGGCGCAAGATAATATATTAACCTTCACCCAATAACGTTTACCGGTACTTCCGTCCAAAGGTCAATATTAACAAATTTGTTTGGTTAGCATGATATCGTTGCGTTGTCCGAATGCAGAGAAAAACAAATTTACGAAACTGGCGAAAATTTTCGGCGACAAACGAAAAAACATACCTATGACGTATCTACCTTTGACAAGTGTTTCGAGTGCACAACTTTCAGAAGAAAAGACGGATATTGCAAAAATTCAATCCCTTACACGCGAAGAATGATTTCCATCATTGAACAAGAGGTCATTGAATTCGAGAAAATTTCAATCTTGATAGCCCGCTTTAACTCTACACTTTGGCGCTGAATTAATTACAATAAGACCATTGTTTGTGGACCTTCTACATTATATTATTCCTGGATTCAGAAATATTTTTTGAAATTTTTGAAGGCTACTTACGACATTTTCAAATTTTATTTTATTAATGAAGTATACCGGTTGTACTGAAAGACCTCCTCATATGATGCGCTACATTCGTCTTGATGGCAACTCATTTGAAAATAAAGACAAAACGACGGCTTCATTAAGGAAGTTTAATGAGGAACCCAGAAAACCTGTTTTATGGAGGAGAACATGGAAAAATTTCGTCTTTCAAGGTATATAATATGATAGGGAATTTCGACTTTTGTGCTGTATATAATAGGAGGAGGAATTCGAAAAAATTTTAACCAACATTTTTGCCGAACGGCGGACGTCAAATTTTTCAACCTGCACACAGGACAGGTTCTCTGTTAAAAAGGATTCATACTTTTTTCCCGTGGGATTGTGATCTTGACCTGGGGACTACCAAAACCATTCTACCACAGAGATAATCTCTCCCATAAGGGGGACTTGACATACAAAATACTAAAATACGCATGAGGAGAACGAGTGGAGCGTGTGAGCCCGCCTGCAATGGAGCCATGCGCCTGGTATACTAAATACTTAAATTGGATAATTTCTTCGGGGAAATATTAAAGTGTACGCGACTAAAATAATATTGAACGGGAAGGACGAGGGCGGGAAAATAATTGAAGGGGGCGTGATGTTATTTGAAATTCCCGCCATTACTGAGCACGACTTTTTAACTGGTCAGAACGAGAAAATGAAAATCCTGTTCTTCTAGCTGTCATGAATGGTGAGACAATAGAAGATTTTGAATTTGTTTTCACGTTATTACATCAATATCTCTTGGAATAGAGTCCCTCCATTCTATTGGCCGATGGCAGTGAAACCATATCCAGGGGTCACATGAACGTGTTCAGGGCACCGGCAGTGCGTATCATGTGTTATTTTCATGTCACGGAGAATATCAAGAAGTATCTATGCTCTCTGAGTAAAAATGGTACAGCAGTTCGGATGAAAATAGATATCGAGGCACTTCATCAATGACAGACGGACGAGATTTTTCGGATAGCTGCGGCATTATTTCTAGAAAAATGGAAGCGAGAAAGGTGTCCGATTGTCATGAAGTTCCTGAAGTATTTTGAACAGCAATGGTTGATCAAGTTTCCTATGTGGTATCTCGAATGTGCACCTGGATATCCCACAACAAACAATAATTTGGAAGGAACGAACGCGTGGATAAAGCGAGGGCATACGTTGGGAGAAAGACTTCCAGTTGGGCAATTCATGGAGAGTGCCACAAATCTGGTAGAAGACTGGTCACAACGACGCGATCCAACATCAACAAATTGTGTCACCTTTGTTGAAACTCCGTCCGTACCTCTAAAAACATGGACAGCTGCATTTTAATGGGCTATATCCAACCATCCAGTTCTCCAAAGAGACTACAAGGGAGGAACATTATTTTTTGTTTGCTTCTCAACTATAGAATAGCCTTTAACTACAAAACTGCTCAAGAAGTATGAAGGTTTGCAAGGGAAGTGGAGAACGTTCGACTCCTTCAAAACATTCAACTTTGGCCTTTGGGTCGTTTTCCTCTCATATTTGGTTTCTTCGTCGGTGTTTAGCTTTGCATTTGAGACCTAAGTTCGTCAAATTCCGGTTTTATTCCGATTGTAAGATTACGACTAAGAAACTGGAGAATTATATGAGGGAGAAGTGGATCAGAACGGAGTTGCGAAGATGGTATGGTAAATTTAATATTGCGACTAGATTAAACCTTATGGTCCATTCGAGACTCTCCGGTGTGCTCCCCCCCCCCTTGAGTTTGATTACTTTATGCGTGACGTCAATTTAAAGTGTCGGAAGTTTGAGGTGAAGTTGAAGGAGAGGAAAAATAAGAAGTTGTCCTCCCTAATGAAGGTTAATGAGGATGTGGTTGAGGAAGGGGTGAGTGACGGTGTTGTTGTTCACAAATTCCATCCCCACCTCATAAATAATAGTCAGGTAGTGTTTAATAGTGACGAAACAGCCCTCCTTGAGAAAGGTTTGAAATTCAGTCTGCCTCCCCTTAAGAATGATGAAACCTTGGCGAATGTTGTTGCGGATCTTGCGGTTAAGATTAGTCCTGGTTATAATACCCAGAAAGTCTGTGCTGAATTGGTCCGTAATAACCCCCTCCCTCGCATGAGCAATAAATTGGGAGGAGTGATTCAGGGTTTAAAGAGGAAGATGAAAGAGGGAGATCTAATCGTCACTAAGGCTGACAAGGGCAACGCTGTTGTAGTGATGGAGAGGTCGGCCTATTCTTCTAAGGTCCATGAAGTCCTACAGCAGTGTGGTGCTAAAGAGAGTGGGGATTTCAGCTTTCCTAAGCACGTTAGAGAAGTTAGGAGTGTCATCAACAGGAGTAAGGCTATTATCAAAACTCCTGCTTTGAAAAAAGCCGTCCTGGTTCCTAACCCCACACCCCCCCTCCTCTACGGGTTGCCCAAAGTGCATAAGAAGAATACCCCGATGCGACCCGTCGTTTCTTTTGTCTCCTCTCCTACCTACCTCCTTGCCAAATTCCTTGACCGTTGGTTCAAAAATCGCATTGATTTCGAATCTCCTCATTCGGTCTTGAATTCGGCCTCTTTAACTGACGTCCTCAGGGATGTAAGCCTTCCCCCAGGGACGACCATCTGCTCGTTTGATGTTGTTGGTTTGTTTCCAAATACTCCTAAGGCTGCTACTATCCAGCGGATGGGTGAGCTACTCATCAGAGCTAACATTCCTCACAATGAGCTTCAGGAATTTTTCGATCTTCTGAATATTTGCTGGTCCCCTAACTTCTGTAAATTTGAAGGGAAATTTTTCGAGTTCCCTGAGGAAGTAGGGATCCCTATTGGATCACCTCTAGGCTCTCTTATCTCCGAAGTTTTCATGTCTAAGTTTGAACTTGACCTCTTTTCCTCGAACCAGGTGTTACTTAATCATATTCACTACTGGCACAGGTACGTTGATGACGTTCTATGTACCTGGACTGGTCACCCAGATCTCCTTGGTGAGTTTCTGAGGTATCTCAATTCCTGGTACCCTTCCATCAAATTTACGTTGGAAATAGGGGTATTTTCCATCAACTTTTTGGATTTATCGATCTCTATAATAGACGGTATCCATAAGTTTGGAATTTACAGGAAAGATACTACGACCGATGTTTTAGTCCACGGTGGTTCGTTCGGTCCTGTTGCTCATAAGATGGCTGCTTTTCATAGCCTAGTTCACAGACTGACTCGTATTCCGTTGAGTCAATCTGCTTTTAAGAAAGAATTACTTACCATAAAACACCTGGCTAGAGTGAATGGAGTCAATGTCGACGTTGACGTGATGGTTCGGAGGAAAGTTACGAGGAGCCTTCTTGATTCCACCACCTCCCTCCCCCGAGACACGATCCGTGATCGCCGTTTGCGTTGGATCAGTCTCCCTTTCCTGGGGAATTTCTCCCAGCAATTGGGTCGGGCCCTTCGCCCGTTTGGTTTCAGACCCGCGTTTTACAACCTCACCACAGTCAAGATGTTGTTTGTGAGACTGAAGGATCCCATACCGGTTGATGAAAGGAGTGGTGTTTATAAGATGGAATGTGAGGATTGTGGAGGCTTTTATATTGGTGAGACCAGCCGCCAGATGAAAGTTAGAGTAGCTGAGCACCTGAAGTCTTGGAAGAAGGGACGCTTAGGGGAGTCAGCTTTCGCTGATCATTTGATTAACAGTGGCCACAGTTTCCGCGAGGGATCCGAAAAGCTCCTCCATAAGGAGAATTCCTACCGTAAACGTATCGCCCTCGAGAATATAGAGATAATGCGTCACCTCAACACTGACGGTATCACTATACTCAACTCGTACATTCCGGAAGATGGCCTGATCGAACAGGTTTATGATTCACACCGTGATTTCTCGTTCGGACGATCTTAATACCTCTTTCTTCTCATTCGTTCGTCAGTTGCTTTCATTTCAGGTTTGAAGATGGTTGTTTAACCGAAAGCGCTCCCTGCGTTTTTATTTTCTGCGGTTTGCATTTGTTTACTCTCCCCTTGGAGTATTCGTTTTCTCGTTTAAGGCGTTACTAGTCCAATAACTTTCTAATAATCTAAATCTAATATTTTGATTCATATTTGTAATAAGTTTTACGTTCATTAATAATATTATGCCGCTGATTTTTTAATCTTCCGTTTGGTTTTAATTACAAGTCGTACATCTTATATTTTTCTTATGTACTCATTTTTTTTGGTGTCTTACATTAATGAAGTCGTGCAAAAATTTTTCTTCCCTGGAAATCACTACAATTTTCCCGTGATTTTCTTTTATTTTCGCGGGCCGAAAAAGGCATCCCGAAAATTTTAACCAGAGGTACGAAAAATTTCGACCACGACCGTGGGATTCCAATGTTGTAGATGGGAAATTTTAATCAAGACCTCGCAACTCTTGTGTTATGGACAGAAAGTTTTGGCTTCAAGACCCTGAAATTCCTATGTTGAAGACAGAATGTTTTGTCCACAATCACGGAAAATGTTTATTATAGCCACAGAATTCCTTTATTGTGGATCGAAACTTCTGACCACGACCGTGGAATTCCTAGCTGTAGACAAAAGATTGTAACCACAACCATGGAATACTTATTTTGTAGACAAATACTTTAGATCAAAACTATGAAAAACTGCGCTCACGACTACAAGATTCCTTTGTTCTCGACAGAAAATTGTTGCCCATAAAGTAGGTAAACCACATACCTTTCGTCAACTATAAAAAATGATCTCTTCGTTCGGTAAAACGCATACTACACTATACTGTCACGTGCAGGTAGATCGCCTACAGACCGAATATGAGACCGGTACCGGCCAGTCGAAGCCCCAGCAATTCTAAGGTTGTTAAGTCGAAGTGGGTATGAATTTGAGCAACAATAATCAAGTTTGGAACGGGCTAGACTATTGTAGAGTTGAAGGAGGGTTTGTGCTAAGAACCGGTACTTCATGAAAGGTATTCGAGAGCATTCAAGAAATTCAGGCACTTTGCTCTTAAAATGTTGATAACAAGGGGGAGGAGTAGGAGGTTTAGGAGTCGACGTGAAACAAAGGAACTTGGCGGAGGGTTGGATAATAATTGTGAAGTTTTGTAGACGCAGGGAAGGAAAACCTAGGGCATAAGTATTTTTTTTTTTTTTGGAACACTACAGTGACTGTTTCATCCGATAATCGAAATCCACAGTCCGACGACCCGAGACATAATCAACAGCGTCGAAATAAATTACGATCACGTAACGTAAGGAAATTTTTTTTTTAAGGGAAAAAAATTATCTCAAATTGCACTACACGACCGCCTTTCTCCTCGCTTCTCTATCTTTCGCAAGCCCTCCAACACCAGAGTTCTCATCAATGGCGCTTTTTTCCATAATTTTTCTCACAAATTCTCTGCCTTATTCGCCTTCATTCACCGTCTTCTCTTTACTCCTCTCTCTCACCTCACGATTTCAATAAGGAGAAAGCCCAGATCAGCGAGCTACCATTGATATCGACCAAGCTATATCCAGAAAATCTCTGAAACGTGCTATTCAAACCGTCTCTTCCTCCCAGCGTACCCATTCTCCTCGTCGTGGGTTCGTCTGCCGTTCCTCGGCTATAACTCCTATAAAATGACCCGCAGACTCGAATACCATGGGTACCGCTGTGCTTTTCATCCTCTTCTCACTGTAGGGCACTTATCCTCTCTCAAGGATAAACTTTCCCTCGAGGAGTGCAGTGGAGTTTATCGCGCTAGGTGTACAGCTCCCAATTATTCTGCTGTCTATATCAGCCAAACCGGTCGCACCCTGCGCGAACGTTCCTCCGAACACCGCTCTGCCTTCCGACGTAAACTTCCGGAAAAATCTGCTATCGCCAAACACTGTATCGATACTAACCACTCCTTTGATTCTTTCGAATTCAAGCTCATTCATAAAGCTGCTAAAGCCTGCCTACTCAACAGACTAGAAGGAGTCGAAATAATTGCCGCTGCTTCTCTCTCAGGCGTTTCTCTCCTTCACGATACACGCTTCACTCTTGTCAATCCGTTTTTTGCTCGTATGTACAATCATGTTTCTACCTGAAAATGACTTCATCATTTCTCCTCCTTCGCTTTCTTTCTTCGCACTCTTGTCCCCCTTTTGTTTTTTACATGTTTTTTTTTGTGTAATCTTCGTCATTCACCTGATGATGTGTCGCACAGTCGCGGTACGAAACACGTGTTGTGCAATTTGAGATAAATTTTTTCCATAAAAAAAAATGTTCTCACGTTACGTGATCGTAATTTATTTCTACGCTATACTGTATACTTTTAATATTACCAACCTGAAATAGGCCTACGTTCCCATAAACTGTGGTTTAGAGTTATGCTAGGCTATTTATACTGGGCTAAACAGGAGGAGTTCATGAGAATAATTCATTGTTATAATTCTAATCAGCGCAAGTAAATTCATCTTGTGCTGTTTAATGAAATTAGACGGAAGCTGTTGATGGTATTCCAGTGCTGTACACAGACACATCTTGCTATTCTTGCTGACGCTACGCCTTGAACGCTAAAAATGTGTACCTCGCGTCGAGATGAACCTGCGCCGAATTACTGGTGCTCTTGTAGCACACGCTCGATCGAAATCGTGTCCGCGCTAAATTGAACTTGATAGTTGGAATTTCTCTAGATCCTCCTCATGATCTCTATGGCTTGACGGTCGGAATTGACATGTACATATGTCTTTGGGCTGGGGGTCAATCCGCAATCTGTGTAACGTGACACTTTATGACGTCATCAATGACCTTGATCTGCTTCATAGAGTATTCATAGCTACGGGCCATATTTATGTTGCAAATTTGATTACTTAGGCGCGTACAAGAATAGATCAGGAACCTGATATAATTTTTTTTTTTTTTTTTTTACGAGGAACCAGATATAATTTTAATTAGGTTTATTAACATAAAATTTAAGAAACGTGGGAATTTCAAAAAAATCGAAAACACAAGCGAAATTTTAGAACAGTCAGTCCGAAACGTATAAATAAGCGAATTAAATAAACATGTAGTCAAGAGTTGAACAGGTTAAAGTTTGAATAAAAACAAGTTGAAATTTGAATAAAAAACGATAAAGAGGTTGCTCATAGTTACACGAAGCGACCAGGTTTCGATCACGCTAGAAGATTATCATCAGGCGCGAGAAACACACAAACCAAACTAACTAACTGGTGCGAGAAAGGAAAGAAGGAGAGAGAAGGAAACTTTAGAACCAGATCACAATGGAAAACGAAAAAGGGAAAGGAAGAGGAGCAAGACGAACACCAGAAGACAAGTAGAGAAGAGAAAAGGAAGAAGAGAAAATTGAAGTGAGACAACAGTGAAAAATTATGATTATGAACACAATATAAAGGAAAGGTAAAAATTATTAAAAAGAAGAAAATGAAAGGAATAAACAAAGATTAGTCGTTAGGATTATTGTTCAGGTTATAGAAATACCGGGTAAGGGCTGACGCAAAGGTTACTGAGAGGTCATTGAGTAGAGGGTTGGAACATTGAGTGGCAGCGACGGTTTCGACTTCCTCCAGCTTGTTCATGAGGCGGCCTTTGGAGCAGCGCCTGATAAGTTTAGTGGAGACGGTGGAGAATGGGTGGCCTTGGTCCAAGCAGTGGGCAGCCATGGTGGATTCTTTTGGTGTATGTTGAAGTATAAGCCATTCACGGCTGCTATGGCTTCAATAAATGACTCAGGCCCTTACTCGGTATTTCTCTTAGCTCTGACGAACAGAAAAGAAGAGCAAGGTATTAAGATTGTCCAAACGAGAAATCGCGGTGTGAATCATAAACCAGTTCGATCAGGCCATCTTCCGGAATGTACGAGTTGAGTACAATGATACGGTCGGTGTTGAGATGACGCATTATCTCTATATGCTCGAGGGCGATGCGCTTACAATAGAAATTCTCCTTATGGAGAAGCTTTTCGGATCCCTCGCGGAAGCTGTGGCCCCTGTTTATTAAATGATCAGCAAAAGATGACTCCCCTAAGTGTCCCTTCTTCCAAGACTTCAGGTGCTCAGCTACTCTAACTTTCATTTGGCGGCTGGTCTCACCAATATAAAAGCCTCCACAATCCCCACATTCCAACTTGTAAACACCACTCCTCTCATCAACAGGTATGGGGTCCTTCAGTCTCACAAACAACCTCTTGACTGTGGTAGGGTTGTGAAACGCGGGTCTGAAGCCAAACGGGCAGAGGGCCCGACCCAATTGAATGAAGAACTTCCCCAAGAAAGGGAGACTGATCCAACGCAAACGGTGATCACGGATCGTGTCTCGGGGGAGGGAGGTGGTAGAATCAAGAAGGCTCCTCGTAGCTTTCCTCCGAACCATCACGTCAACATCGACATTGATCCCCTTCACTCTGGCCAGGTGTTTTATTGTGAGTAACTTTTTCTTGAAGGCAGACTGACTCAAAGGAATACGAGTCAGTCTGTTAACTAGGCTGTGAAAAGCAGCCATCTTATGAGCAACAAGACCGAACGAACCACCGTGGACTAAAACATCGGTCCTAGTATCTTTCCTGTAAATTCCAAACTTATGGATATCGTCTATTATAGAGATCGATAAATCCAAAAAGTTAATGGGAAGTACCCCAATTTCCAACGTAAATTTGATGGAAGGGTACCAGGAATTGAGATACCTCAGAAACTCACCAAGGAGATCTGGAGGACCAGTCCAGGTACATAGAACGTCATCAACGTGCCTGTGCCAATAGTGAATATGATTAAGTAACACCAGGTTCGAGGAAAAGAGGTCAACTTCAAACTTAGACATGAAAATTTCGGAGATGAGAGAGCCTAAGGGTGATCCAATAGGGATCCCTACTTCATCAGGAAACTCGAAAAATTTTTCCTTCAAATTTACAGTAGTTGGGGGACCAGCAAATATTCAGAAGATCGAAAAATTCCTGAAGCTCATTGTGAGGAATATGGGCTTTGACGAGTAGCTCACCCGTACGCTGGATAGTAGCAGCCTTAGGAATATTCGGGAACAAACCAACAACATCAAACGAGCAGATGGTCGTTCCCGGGTGAAGACTTACACCCTTCAGAACGTCAGTTAAAGAGGCCGAATTCAAGACCGAATGAGGAGATTCAAAATCAATGCGATTTTTGAACCAACGGTTCAGGAATTTGGCAAGAAGGTAAGTGGGGGAGGAGACGAAAGAGACAACGGGTCGCATCGGGGTATTGTTCTTATGCACTTTGGGTAGCCCGTAGAGGAGGGGGGTTAGGAACAAGGAGGGCTTTTTTCAAAGCAGGAGTTTTGATAATAGCCTCACTCCTGTTGATGACACTCCTAACTTCTTTAACGTGCTTAGGAAAACTGAAATCCCCACTCTCTTTAGCACCACACTGCTGGAGGACTTCATGGACCTTAGAAGAATAGGCCGACTTCTCCATCACCACAACAGCATTGCCCTTGTCAGCCTTAGTGACGTTTAAATCTCCCTCTTTCATCTTCCTCTTCAAACCTTGAACCACTCCTCCCAATTTATTACTCATGCGAGGGAGGGGGTTATTACTGACTAATTCAGCACAAACTTTCTGGGTATTAAAACCAGGACCAATTTTAACCGCAAGATCCGCAACAACATTCGCCAAGGTTTCATCCTTCTTGAGGGGAGGTAAACTGAATTTCAAACCTTTCTCAAGGAGGGCAGTTTCGTCACTATTAAACACTACCTGACTATTATTTATGAGGGTGGATGGAATTTATGAACGACAACACCGTTACTCACCCCTTCGTTTGGACAATCTTAATACCTTGCTCTTCTTTTCTGTTCGTCAGTTGCTTTCATTTCAGGCTTAATGATTTATTAACCGAAAGCGCTCGTCTTAGATTTTCTGCGGTTTGCATTTGTTTACTCTCCCTTCGGAGTATTCGTTTTTCGCGTTTATCCAAGAAGTGAATTGAATCGTCTCCAATTTTGAGTGTGAACTTAATTTTGGAGTGGATAGAATTGAGGCCGTGTAGGAACGTTTAGAGGCTGCATGAAGTACCGTTGTAAACGCAGAGGACGTCGTCTACGTGTCTCCTCCAGTAGAATATATCAAACGAATAAGGACTGTTGTTAAACATGTGGTTTTCAAGAGCGTCGAAGAACTGCACGTCAGCCAATAGGGAGCTTAAAAGTGCTCCCATTTGGATGAGGAAGGGTAAACTTCTTAATAAATAAGAAAATATTTAAATCATCACGTATGCTACCAAAGGTACTCCACGATTACTCAATGAGTTTATTACTCATAACCCTTTCCTCGAATGTTTCTAGTTACGTAGTTTTTGTTTTGTAAGCATACCTAACCTGATGATGAACCAGATGGCATACGGTTCGAAACCGATCGTGTAAATATAGAAAAAATTAGTGCATGTCTGTACCATGTTTTCTTTCAGCAGCCTTTTTTCTTCAAAATCATAATTAGCCCGAAGGACGATGACGAATGTTTTTCCCAAATTACGCTGCCATAAAACTGGTCTCCTATTAAAATAGTGCTCAAGCAGCTTCAATGGCAGAAGTTATTATTGCCTGAATGATTCTTTTCAGTGCTTCCTTCCCCACCAGTATTTCGTTACAATGTACAGTACCGGTACAATTTTTTCTTTTGTAAATTTCATGGTACAGTAAGTGAAACAGGAAAATTTTTTTCGAAGACTAAATTTGTCATCGTTGGGTAATGTTACTGAAAATGTTCAGACAACTGTGAAATCGATTGTGAAAAGAGAAACTGTGTGTTGAATGATCATGTGTGTTTACCGCATCGTTACAAAATGTGAGGGCTCCTTATCATATCGGTATTTTTAGTCTTCTCTTTCCTTACACACACAACAGATTCCCCACGTTTCTATATAATGACTTCGTAGAACTAGTTTATCATTCCTCACTCTTTGACGTATTTTCCACAACACGCCACTGATGATTGTACGGATGAAGAAAAAGAAAATACATTTTATCTGTAAAAAGTGCTTTCGATGATGCTGCTTGTTCTAAAGCCAAATGTATTCGTTACCCGACATGTCATTAGCAATAAAGAATATAATGATTCTTCTTCAAGAGTGGAAAAAATTTAATTTTCATATACCTACAATGACGAGTTTATCCGTAACATCATGACCATCTTCTTCGTCGCGTCAAAAAATGGGGGAAGAAGCGTACTACGTTCAGAGATTATTTTTATAGAAGAAAAAAATGACTTATAGCACGCAAATCAAATTAGAGGTCGGGGTTCACTAAGATAAGAAACTCGTAATCGCGCAATCGAGCGTCATCAATTTATTTATTGGAAATCGCGGTGCGTTATTATCAGGTATCAAGCACACGAGATTTTAATAAAAAGTACAGAACAGACCATGCGCAAGTACCTTATTACAACCAGTTACACGTTTTAAGATCAGAAGAGTGAACTATAGTTTCAAAGTAAGAATTTTCTTCGTTGCGATTCAAGTTTTTTTTTCAATACCGGTATGGCGGAATCCACCAGGAAGAAAATTCATCAAATGATAGCTTGCTTACCAGGTAATATATCCTAAAAGATCGACTCAACACACTTATAGCATTATACAGATCCTAATTTAATTATTTTTTTTTTGTTCTTTGTATGTCCACGCACGTGGTGCAGTGATTCTCAATGAGTTAATGGTCGGCATAGCATACGGATGGCTGGCACCGATTATAGCGAAAATGGATAACCCCGAATCCGCGTTCAATTTCACAGCGTCTCAAATTTCATGGCTAGCGTCCATCAGTGAAGTAGGTAAAATTTTTGGAACTTTAGTAGCTCCATTACTTGTAGATAATGTTGGTCGCAAGTACACATTGGTATTGATGTCCATGATTTCGTTGGCGGTTTGGATATCTATCATTTTTGTACGCAATTTCTATCTTTTGTCGACGTCACGTGTCATCATAGGAGTATCAATCGGCATTAACGACGTTGTCGCCGGGATCTATACGACGGAAAATTGCTCCCCCACTTTCCGCGGAATCATCGGAGGATTTGTCCAGGTCACTTTTTTCGGAGGGATATTTTTGGAATTCGTCATAGCTTCGTATACGCCCTTTGAAACGTCTGCCATAATCAATACTGTGCTAGCAAGTTGTGCATTCGCGAGTTTATATTTTGCCATCGAGACGCCGTACTTTTTAATTATGATGGAAAAGCCAGAAAGAGCAACAGAAAGTTTAATCAAGTTATCCGGCAACACGAATGAAGTTGAAATAAGCGAAGAGTTTAAAAAAATTGAACAGAATATTTCCGAAGAGAAATTGAAAAGGCAATCTCTCAAGTTGTTATTATTATCGGGAAACAATTTGAAAGCTATACTTTTGGTGCTTAGCATGCATATCTTAATGATGGCGACGGGTACCGCTGCTGTGGACGCCTACGCCTCTCAAATATTCTCGCAATCAGACGAATTTTCTGTTAGAGACTACACTGTCTTATACGGTGCAGCGCAATTCATCGCCGTGGTCATTTCACCCTTTATTCTGGAAAAAGTCAATAGAAGACCCATGGTTATTGGATCCTATCTTGGCATGACTTGGAGTAACCTATGTGCCGGCTTATTAATTAATTTCCATAGTAAGGGCTCCAAGATCATCTATTACCCTTGGCTCATATTTGGAAGTGTCACCCTAGTCGGTATGTGTATCACTTTTATAGCCTCGGAATTGTACGTTCTCAAAGGAGAACTATTGCCATTTAGTGTGAGAGCTATTGGTTCGAGTATAGCTGTTACAGGCTTTTCGATTTCCTCGTTTTTGGTAGTGAAATTGTTTCAGCCCATTACCGATCAATTCGGTATAGAAACAAATTTCTTCATGTATTCGATTGTGAGTTTTGTGACGGCTGCAATCCTCTACCGTGTCTTACCGGAAACTAGAGGAAAGACATTGCACGAGTTGCAACCTATTTCAAGCTGTTTTCCTAAGCATTAAAATTGAACGAGAAAAGTTGTCAAGAGATTATTTATTTATTAAGAATATACTCAGGTACCTATGTAAGTGATTACCTATAAAATTTTACTTCTTTCTTACTAATTGTTACATCACTATCAGTACCACGTGTATTATTTTAAATTGAGATAACTTACATTTAAAACTGTTTTCCTTAAGTTACCACATTTATCTCAATTGAGGACTACAGATAGAGGTACCACTGCATTTTAGATCGTAGAAGTTTCTGTAACAACTCGATTAAGAAGTTAACTGCGTGGTAACCGACATGTAATTTTCTTTCCTTAATTTTGTAAAATTATAACGTCTTTTACCGAGATAAACGATGGCCTACATGTAAGTAGGCAATGGAATTATCTTGAATATTCATTGCTCTAGATTCTACAAACTGTATGCCCATATTTTGATTTACCGTAACCCGATTTTCAAAACTGTTGGACGCTGATTCTCTAACAAAACCACCATCCCATTTATGAGGAAAACATTCTCGTGCTTATCAGAGAGTCGATCTGCCTTACAAAGTATTAATATGACGTACCTATCTATAATTGTGCAAAAACAACGATCACCGCCGAGACAAGGTTTTCCGCGCAATTCGTTGTAAGTTTGTTAGTACCTAATGAAACTTTGTGATCACTCACCACTACTACCTATACCTAGTATATCACAATCGAATGTGTACATACAACTTATAAATACCTACGTCAATTTTTTTTTTTTTTTTTGACGTAACGCGTATGCGGCGTGATGTGCCGTACAGATCTAAGAATCGAGAACTTCTTGAAGGAAATTATTACTATTATTGAATTCGAAACTGAAAACTAATATTAGAGAATATAACTATATAATATAGTGATCTGATTTTCTTTCAAACACACTTTCCGGCTCGTTTTGATACTTTTCCATGATCGTTATTTTTGTATAATAAGTACGTCAATTCAAATTTGTATGGCAGCGATGTCTTCTGTTGTTCTCGACCTAGATCATCATCCACTTTAAATCAAAAATTTCATTTTCAAAGATGAATCATGACTTTATATCCTCTGGGAGAAATTTCTATCATTGAATTTCATCACTCTTAATTAGCTCTAGCGCAGCATTAGGTATTCAGCCATTGACACAATCTGATTGGTAACTTATGAGTCGTTGAATAGCGATTTTCAAAATTTTGAAAAACTTGTGGAATCCTGTTATGAGAAAAAAAAATGAAGAACAATAACAGGTTCAACTTTCTCTACCTTTTCAATTCACATCGACATATCTACAAACTTCACGTTTCTTTCAAGGTGACTCGATAAACAGCAAAACATGCGTCGAAGTACATCAATACACTATAGGTAGGTATTTAGTCTACACGAGAGAATTACTTTTTAATCAAGTGAACAAGTTTACGTCATTACCTATTTTCCATCATGTTTTTAAACTATCGCTTTATCGTAGTTCCTGTATTTCAGTATTATTATTACATCGATAGATTTCCTCTTGTGATGTAGCAACGTAAGAGTAGAGGCATACGAGCATCAGCACATGAAACTAGACATCAAATTTTAGGAACTTGTTGATACTGTTCTACCAAGACAGACGAGACTTGAGACAAAAGTTCGTGCTTCGTCGAAAAAGTCGTAACTAAATCCAACCTTCAGGTTAATCACAACTCTCATCAAGAATGTATTCGACTCTTACCTCAATTTTCCTCCGCCTAGGGGACCAGACCTGACTAGCTCAATCGGGGCGAGCATGAATAACATCTTTCTGAGGGCGTGAGTAACTGAAGATAGACCACAGTCAGTTTTTGGTTCACCTTTTGAGATCACATAGGCTATACGAAATATCTTGATAATAAGGCTTTTCCAGCGTTCCATATTGCATAATTATCTGCCTGATTCTTATCAATACGGTGGACTCCCTGCCTAACATTGATCTTATGGCAAGTTGACACCGGAATGAAAATGAGTATGCAACCTAGCAATACCCATAAGAATAATGTTAGAAAGCCCACCGTAAGGCGCTAGCCACCGTATTGATAAGAATGAGGCGAATAAGTATGCAATATGGAACGCTGGAAAAGCCTTATTGAGGCTAGCGTTGTCGTTGATACGGGCTCTACTTTTCCCGTCAAACAGAAGAAAATAGTTCGTCGTAGTAATTATAAATCTTGACCGAAATTTTTCTAAGTAAAATAAACATAATCTCCGCTCGTTCGATAGGGTTGAACGAGTATCTGAAAAACCTGAAAATAAACGAGGACTGTACAAGCCATCAGTCGATTGGGCCTAGAGAGAGAGGAATCTATGGGTAACCTGAAATAAAAATTTAGAAAATAGGGCCGAAAGAATCATTCGTTGATAATTCGCAGACTGCAGTATTGTTCTTAGATATAATCACTTTCATTTTCCAACTCGTAGGGATCTGAGAAATCTCTGAAAAGTTAAACTACTCGATACTCATCAACTCAGAGGAAAGGATTCGAATATTTCGAAATACAGAAGAAAATTCACATTACCGGTATTATTAAACGAGTCAACATTACCAGAGACTAGCACATTGTATATGATACAGCCATGTACAAAAGCAGCAAAGGAAGACCGTCGATCCATCATCAATAATAAAGTATAATATAGGCCTAGCCGACTCGATCCGTCGATGTTACTGCTTTTCGAATCCGGGTGACTTTGGTCATCTAGCTCTCTTTGTTGATATTGATGTTACAGCAAATATGTAGACGATTGTATTCTGTTCAGCCCAGTACAATCCAAATCACCTATTCGAATAAATGCCCACGAAATTCGAATGTGAGCGAGCTATACGGCACCATGTATAACCTCGAGATATTATACTGAGATCCGGGGCACGACACCCTTCTCCCAGTCTGATATTAAAACACTCTGCGCGAATTTGATACTTTCGAACAGACGTCTTGGTACAATACCAAATTTCCACGATTTCAGATCGATAACACAAAAATTAAGTTGGCGACACTTCGATCTTTCATTAATTAAATCATCGTTCAATAAGAACATACTGTTGTATCAAAACAAGTACGTTTTCACTCTAAAAACACCCTCTGTCGGACCATATATCGCAAAAAGATAACTGAAATTTCTTTAGATGTTCGGCACATCGACCGAGAGCGGAGCATGTTGAAATCGCACGTACATGTACCTACTTAATTCCCTATCGATAGAAAATACATCCTTCGATATTGAAAGTCAGAACATACAGTGACACGCCGATGAGCCGAAGCTCAGCGGTGAGGCAGCATAAAAAAAAAAAAAAGAATAGTCCACTCGGCCGCATACTGTAGATTAGGTAAATTTGAAAAAAGTGGGAAAAAGATAGAAAGAAAGAAGATAGGTTACGCACTCGATAAGGATACTATAAAGAGAGGAAGTAGGAAAAAGTTCGCTACGCGACGGTAGACCAGGATGTAACGTTGATGTACGAATATTAAAATCCACCTATTTCATCTCTACACTAATACATGTCTATCTCTGTGAGGAACTGAATTTTTTCGTACTTCCGGATTTTAAGACGGTAATAAATGCAGGTAGGAATTTTTTTTTTTATATTTCTTGCATTAGGAAACGTGCAAACGAAGCGATAATAATGGAATTGAGCGAGTACTTAAATTCTAATCTTAGACGGAGAAAAGAAAAGGGGATTTTACGAAGAATTTGAGAAAATAACCGATAGAAAAATACATCAATTTGTTCAAATTCCTCTTTTGTTTGTATTTTCTGTCCTCCCTTATTGACGAACTCGCCTGTTCGCCTGTTTTTGAAACAGTAAAACAATCACGTGTAGGCTGCAGCAAAAGTTTTTTTCAAAGTAAACAGTACCCCTCTCTAGCATGATTACGTTAACTCAAAATTAAATTCTACTTTAACGTAGTAAAACCAATACGTGAACGTGGACACAAACCAAATAATAATTCGCCAGGCGTCTTCGTAACGTGTACGAAAAGATCGGAATACGGGGTACAAGTTGAGGGTCACATTTTCGTTCGCGGTTCATACCGGTGCGCGTCCATGCAGCCTGCCATTGACAGAAATGCTACCAAAATATACTTAAAAGTCCTTTTACTTTTCTAGAAAAGTCTCGTTTCAATGTACTCGAATGAACTTTAAAACGTCCCACAGTTTTTTTTTCCTCCTACTTTCAATTTGAATGGTTGATGAATATCATTCAAATACAATCTGTTCTTATCGGAGGAAAAAAAAACGTCCTTTTCTTACACAGAAAAAGTAATTAGAATTCATCGGTTTCCAACAAATCTAAATTCAACGTCTGCGCATCGATACAGACTATACCATCACAAAACGATAATGTCGGCTTTGTAAATTGTGATAGAACTAATTTCATTTTAGATCAAAAATACAGCCAATTAAAGACGAAACGCAATTAAGATGCAAGACGAACCACGATAGCATGGCTCTTCTCTTACGAGAGTGATGGGTAACGTACGGTTCTATTTCCACTAATTTAATTAAATTGTAATCTGCGACTCGGTTTCAATTCGGAAAGTTGAACACACTATGCATTTCTATGGAGTAAAAATATTTTCAATTACCTATTATTTAGCGTGTTGTCTAGAGGGAGGGTAGATTGAATGGAGTGTCTGAACACTTATTTTCCGTTTTTATTTGAGTGTTATCCCTCCAAAATACCATGCGCTTTGTAATGTTTTTGTAAAGTATTTAGGTACTTGCGTATTGGTGTACATATATACTTATTCTTCAGAGGAAAAGAAAGTAGGTACCTAGGTACCGTGTATTAAATTTTTCACAATTGTCGCAACAGGGGTGGGGAGGGGCGAATGTTTTCTTTTTGCAGAAAATCTAAATCCCGATTCACGACTGTAATATCTAGTACGGCTGAAGTTCATTTTTCCTTAAATGTGTGTAGGAATGGACTGCGTAAAGGAAATCTCAGAAAACATTTAATCGAAATATTTAATTCAAAAGCTATAGGCCTACCTATTTGAAATTGTGTATCGTTTTATTTTAAAAAGATTGGATGAATACTTTTGGAGTATCTTTTAATTTCGACTTCATATTTTGAATCGGAGCGTGAGGACAAATCGCTTTCCCTTCCGCATCCGAGAAAGCTTATTATCAAAATTGTACAGTTTTCCAAATTCGAAAACCGTTTGTGGTTGCTATTTAGCAGTTCTCTAGGAGGCAGCTTTACTCATTTGACAGCCAACTTATGAATTTGAAAAAGGTACTTCATTTTCCTCAAATAGGGGGTAGGTACCTGTCATAAATTGACAAACCTATTTAACGCAAACGGCTTTCAAAATAACGCACAAATCAGACGGATTAGGGCTTCCAATCTATCTGCTGTCTCTTATACTTTGTAAGTACTTGAGTAGGTACGGTACAACATATTTTCAGAAAAATCAAAAAAATGGAGGGAAACTGAGGCAGGTTGTGTTTTGTTGTATGTTTTGCGCAAAATTCGGTTTTGATAGGGAATTACTGATCTTTGGTATCATACTAGCTGCTTATAGTCGTTATTCGCGTATTTACACAATATGCATATAGCCACGATAGACAGAACAGCATAGTTTCAAAGAATCAAGTCCCTGACCGAGTAAGTAGGGTTGACTACCTAAGACAAAGCGAGTTAAGGGAGCGCCCCGTTTCATCACTGACAAGTAAGAAGTTGAGAATTGGAATAATTTATTGCGATTGGACTTTTTCAAAGGTACTTACCTAAGAATAGTACGGTTGATTGGTCGAAATGAACTATCACCTCCTTGAGAGTAAGAGGTCTCCTACAATGAACGAAAGTTGGCGGCAAACAACAAGAAACAGGCAATTCAGTGATCTGATTGCCACTTTTTGGGTTCAAGCTCGGTACGAGCTCGGAACCAGTTGCAATCGCTTTTTTTTTGTAGTCAGCGTGAGTTTTGTAAGAACTCACGTTTTTAAGTACGTTTCATGACGTGGTGATCAAGAAGAGTGCGTGATGTGTGAGCGACTGAGCGGTAGGTAATGGTTATTATTGTGTTTTGATATTACAACGAGAAAAGTAGTTTTTGTATTGGAACGTAAAGGAGTTGGTAGTCATTTTTTTGCTTTTTGGGTTCGAGCTTGTTAACCTTGTTTTGATTTGCGATAATTATGATCCGATATGCAGTAATGTTTGGAGATCGATTTGCGATTTATTTGCGATGTGGTATTATAATACAATGGATTGAGGGTAATTATTTATTCAAACCTGCTCATTTAGAATATTTGAACTCTTTTACACCTAAAAGAATAGATGTAGCCTCATTCTTAAAATTACCAAAAGACTAAGAATGTGGAGGAAAAATGTATGAATGTGAGATTCACACAGGATATTATACCCCTAGAAAATTTAATAGAACTATATATGTGGACAAATATCCCCCTGATGATGACTTACCCATTATCAAGTACTTCCCTGATCCATATGTCTTGAAATATTGGGTGAAGACTTTAGTACCTAGCTGAGGAGGGCTCTAAAATTATCCTTAAATGTATTTATGATGAGCAACAATTTCCAGATTATAAGACTTGGTATAAAGGGGAAAATGAAATGGTAAAATTTAATGAACGAGTTCATCTCAACCTCAATAGTAATGTTCCCTCCATAAAAATCTGAATTTGAATGATACTAATGTGTATACATGTGTAAGCCCTGAGAATGAGTTTTGCACAAATGTGACCCCGTCTACAGAAACCCGGCTCAGCGTTGAATATCGATCAGGAGAAAAGGGTCTTTTACAGAGGAAGAAAGATTACTTTTCTCCTGATTGTAATCGAACACTAAGCCGGGTTTCTGTAGACGGGGTCACAAATGTAGTTGTTGTTAAAAAATATAAACAAAAACCTAAAAAAAAAAAACATGAATTAGAACAAATATTAAAAATTTAATAAAATCAAATTTCCTTTAAATTCTTTATTACTTGCAGGGCGAGACCAGTGAAAAACCAGCTGTTTACTGAAGCAACGCTACGCCCTCGCGCTTGTGCTCGTTGCGGCCATAAGACTAATATAATATCTGAGAGAGAAAAAGCATTAGAAAGAGAGACTGGTAAAAAACCAGCTGTTTACTGAAGCAACGCTATACTCTGTTCACATTAAGGAAGGATAGAAATATGACCTTGAGAACGGAACGGTAGATTAAAATTACCCGGAGCATTCCGTTCTCGAGGTCATATTTCTATCCTTCCTTAATGTGAACAGAGTATAGGCTCTCGCGCTTGTGCTCATTGCGGTCATAAAAGAAAGCATGTAACTAGGTTTAGCTTATACTTATTGGCAACCCTGTATCTCGCTGCCACTATTCGATCATTCCTTTGTTAACAGACCAATACATAATATCATCTTGTCTCGCACATCATCTTTTTAATTAAAGTAGTTTATTTAATTATTCTTAAAACTAACATAAGACTAATGTAAAGAGAAGAGGGAAGTTATGCTCGCGCTTGTACTCTTTGCGGCCATAAGACTAATGTATCTGAGACAGATGGGTGCTTCTCACTGGTATCCCCCATGCTCCCACGGACCCAAGATTCTCTGCTTCTTTTTCTTCTTCCTCTTCTCGGTCCTCTCACTCACTAACTCAGTCCTATTGACACTTCTTGCGACAGAGTTTTTCTTTTCTTTTTTTCTTGTCGTGAAAATAGAAACGTACATAGTGTAATTTGTCTGGTGAAGTTATTATTATCCATGGAGGATGGTAGACGATGGAAAAATTCATTACACATAGGTCACATGAGCATAGACGACAGCACAGGAATTAGCATATTCACTCTGCATGCAAAGGGTAGATGTGATATTAACGAGCATGACTGTGTAGAGCATGCATTTTTCTCTCTCAATTTCATAATTAATGTCAATCTTTCTCCAATGAATCTCAATTTTACTTCGATTACGCACGTTGATTATTTCGTATCTAGCTTACAATCACATAGAATTTCTATCATGAAAGCTAATCAGCTATATTCGATTGAATCAATGATTACCATTGAATTCACGAAGTACCTAAGTTGAGAACTTCATGGCATTCCACGCAAAGACACGTTTCAGATCAAGATGGACTTGACGTTTTTGTATCGTACTTTCGTTGTTCTTTTATGTCGTAAGTATTCTTATTTCTTAGAACTTTTTAGCGTGGCTTAGAATTAATACTAATACTCCGTTTTTCTGGCATTTATTTTACAGTTGACGTCACAATTAGTACGCCAGTGAAAAACGAAGACAATACACAAAATGGGGTATGACCTCTCAAAAAAGACGAAAGTTGGCTTGTTGAAGTCTACTCCGTTCAGTTGTCGCTCAAGTCATTTCTTGTACAGATTAATTTTATTCGAATTTTGAAAGGTCTCAGTTTCTCCGCTTCATACACGTCTCGAAAGGAGTAGGGTTCTCCCGTGATGATGTGAACTTTTCATTTCAGGGATACGACTTAGTGTTGGACTATGCTAACCTACAACATAGTAGTTCAGTGGTTTGAGCTAATTAATTTTGTTTTCATTTAGAAATCGCCAGCAGAAAAGATTCAAGAAGCTGCAAACCGAATGGGTATCAACAAAAAATACAGTCAATTAGAGAAGGGGGATCTGTTATTGATGGTGAATGAACTCCTCCAGCAAAATGTAAGTCGATCGACTATAGTTCGAGATTCACGAGTACTAACAAAAAACGAGTACAGCTAACTTTACTAGTTCGTATATATACTAGGTATTTAGAATTTAGACGACCTTGTTTCGCACACATACCTACATGGACAAACGTCGGTGCTTTTTGAAAAGAAGCATGGAATCAAGAATTTGGACAGCAAATAAGACCTGATGGTTATCTTCTCCTCAACTTTTCCTCTCTCACGTTTTTTCTTTTTCATGTCCACTTATCTAGGTTGAAAGCATCCTCAAAAAAGTTTTGTTCAGGAGACACTGTATTTGAAAGAAAAGAGCGTGTGTGACCTACGTTCGAGTACTGTGAAAGATAAGTTGGACGTATGATACACGCGTAGATCTAGTGACTCGTCTTCGGTATAGTCGAGGCCGAAGGTAATGACGCAGATGTGTCATCTGGTCTTCTTCTTGGTCGCCTCTTTCTGATATCTTTCTGAATTACCGTACCTTAATCAATTTTTGTCGTCATCCTTTTTCAAGGATACTTCTTTTTCACATGGATGTAAACTATCTGTTGTTGTGTTCTCAGGAAAATCAAAAACACGAAACATTATCAGATGTCAAAGAGCTTAAAGAAAAGATGGCGTTACAAGAGGTGGAAACACATGATCTCCGTCTGAAACTTGGTACCTTGACTGTGGGGGAAGCGATTTCCAAAGTTCGACGTAAACGTCATCCTGAGGAACGCTATGAAGTAAATTCAAAAGAGGATAATTTAGACAAAAACAGGTGCAGTGTCATTAGAGACCGAAATAAAAACGTTGCGCACAAAGCGGGGATAGTACGTGAGTACTTACCAAGGTAAAACTTTTTCCGAGCAGTTTTTTACAGTCATGGAAGACTACGCAAAACTATTGACGGCGTGCACTTTCTTCATTTCGAAGGGAAATGATACTCATGTATACCAAACACTTTCCGAAAAATCGTATTCATATTTAGCAGGGGACTCACAGACATTTATTGACTGGGGTTGTTATTGTGCGGAGCAATTTGGCAAGCCAACGCCAGAAGACGAGAAAAATGTCGTAGAAATATTTTTTAAATTATATAAGAAGAATGTATCCACTAAGTTTTTAGCACAGAAATGTGAATACTAATTTTTTCTTGGTCTGTGTGTATGTAATTTGGATTTGAAATTGCTCATCAGATGGTACCAACGAGGATTCGTTTCTCCTAGTTACTTGAGAAAGAGTAAAACTTTCTATGTTAGGAGTAGACAATAGAATACCATGTTCCATGTCCCTTAGGAACTCGAAATAGAATCACATATTCTCATTCATGTGGTTGTTTAAAAATTTGAATTTGTTGTGTAGTGTTATTCATTGAATATTACCTCGTCGAGTGATGATGGAAAATGTGAGCAATCAAATGGTTAGCTTTATACCTTGCTCATGTTGAATCTTGGTAATCTGGAGATGAGAACCTTTATTGTAATAACAAATGTCTGCTAGGAAGACGCACGCATTCCATTGAAGCTTGTACTGAAAAAGGTAAGGCAGGATCTATAGACTTGAAACCATAAAGAATGTGATGCTGGAATTTCGGTTGAGTACCTAATGGTAAACTAAATATGATACAGGTTTTTTCGGTTAAATAGTAGTACCTATTTATTAAATGTGAGCCAGGATTTTTTTAAAAGCAACTGATTATTGATTCTTGAAACCGATTTTGAGTTTGTTGAAAGTTCATTGAGTGTGTTAAAAATCGGTTCTTGAATTGATTTTACATTCGTTGAGATTTGTTGAGCATGTTGAAAAAACGCTAAATTAGAGTAAATAGATGTGGATGTAGTATATAATTAGTGTCATACACCCACACATTTTTTTTTCGAAGAAAAAAAAAATGGATATACTACTTGTAGTGTCACAACAGGAGTGGGGTCTAATCTACTCCTTACTCTTATCAATTCTTATCTATACTGTATACTGTCACAACAGGAGTGGAGTCTAATCTACTCCTTACTCTTATCAATTCTTATCTATACTGTATATGTACTACCGCAGCCGGTACCGACGAACTAGCCTACCTATTCGAAAGGTTCGTTCCACGCACTCGTTGATACAGGCATCTCACTCTCTTCATAAGGTTCTAATACTCCATCATCAACGGATCGTCAAATTCAAACATAACTCTCGTTTTGCAAACCATAAGAAACTTCGGATTGACCCATCAAATCGTAGAAATAAGTTTTTTTTTGTCCAATGAATGCAATTCAAAAATTTCTGACCGATGACTTGATTTATTCACGATTGGCACATTGATTCCATAAAACAGAAGATCGAAAAATTCAATAAGAAAATTAAAAATTGAAAAATTTTGGTATTTTACAATGAATCCAAGACGGGCCAGGTAATTTTTTCCATATTCTTAGTGCAAGAAAATTACAAGTAATCCAAACCATTCTTGTTCGATCTTCTGCCAACCCGATAAATAATAGTACATAAAATGAAGCCTTTTTCAACTGAGACCTGTTGGAACATACTCTCGAGATCGTTGAAAAATCCTTCGAAGCCAGCCAGTCACACGTCAATTCAACGCCAACATTTCAAGATTTGTTCATTCTACAGATCCTTCAATTTATTTTGGGCCATCTTTCCGAAAATTCTTCTCTCATTTAAATTTGACATTACTCCTCTTGGCTGATCCCCAGCCTAGTGACTAGTTTACTCTCAATACCCTCACTGCAAAATTTCTCGCAAGATTCCACCTATGAAAATTGAAAATAACTCGCACCACACAATGAATTCAGAATCAGTTAACAAATTAGAGAAGATAGACGCTGAGAGTATTTTCAACAATTTTTCTTTCTAATATTATTTACAATTCGATATAAAAATAGAATTTTAAAATACGTAAACAAAATTGAAATACGGTGGACAAAAACGAAAAACATCATTATTACCATTAAATTAGTACACAGTCATGTACAACGAATAAATAATTATCACAAGGAAAGGGAGCTATTTCCTTCAGCGATGATACTGGACTAGAGGACTTTTAATGTTACATCTCCTCTTATTATTCTAAAAGAATTCATAACTCTTCAAAAATGATTATTCCGAATGAGATAAATTCCCTGAATAAACTACAACATAAGCATCGAAATAAAGAAGAATAAAGGAATGCAATTTTGACGAACAATACTACAAACACAACAATAAAGACGCCGTCTATGATGACTTTCAAAACATACATCGACCGCGGGATTCGAATGAATTATTCCGAATAACAAAAATTATCATTTTAAATAATACTTTCACGCAAGGAAGTGCGATGGAATCATTATAATTTTATGAACAAATTTTCTTACAGCTCTGAAAATATGTTTATTTTCATACAAATCCCCAACAAAATTGTTCTCAGGAACAGCAGCACATCCCTGTATTCTTTTTCTCGATCACCTTTCATTTGTTCTGCACAAAAATAAAAGGGCAGGCTTGTAAATTTCACACCATACTTCGATGACTAGTTCCAGCTATTCTATCTACAATCTATAAAAAGACATCAAATCAAAATAACAGCTATGATACAAGTAAATTATCGTATCTAATACATATTCGTAATCTTTTACTTACTCCTGAAATAATTGGTAAATTTAAAAACGTTCCTAGTAATGGCACGCGTCGCAAGAAATTTACGGCGACTGGAAAGAATCCGCTAAAGAAATACAAATCTTATGAGAAATTATTGTTTTGATACAATTTTCCACATAACATAAATTTCTTTCTTTTTAGTACACCTACATCACAACCGAGTTCTAGATTTCAATCGAACGATCAAAACACGTAAAGTTCACAGCAGGCAGAGATCTTCAATCCCAAACAAGTTTTACGACAAAATTAATTTCTTTGGATCTTACTCTAATCTCTCTTCCATTCAGAAGTGATGACTACCTTCTCTCTCTTCCTATTGTTCCAATAATCGATTCCTAGGCTTTGCCATTCAGGACGCTTGTAAGTAAATGATACAAACGAATCCGTTCCTTTAAGTTATGGCTATCCATACTAAACAAGAAAGAGGAATACTCCGACGTGGAGTAAAAAAATGCAAACCGCAGAAAAAATGAAAATACGACGAGCGCTTTCGGTTAAACAACCATCTTCGAGCAGTTGCTTTCATTTCAGGCTCGAAGATGGTTGTTTAACCGAAAGCGCTCGTCGTATTTTCATTTTTTCTGCGGTTTGCATTTTTTTACTCCACGTCGGAGTATTCCTCTTTATTGTTTAAATGATACAACTCTCCTAGAAAAGTACATACCAAACTCAGAATAGCCGATAAAATATGTACCTGAACAGTAGCACAAAGCCGTATAATTCAAAGAGCATTCCCACTAAAGGCCAACCGGCCAATACTATTACGATTCCTCCGAAAAAGCAGCCAGTTGCTTTCTTCTTATGGCTTTGGAAGAAAAATCTGAACGTTCTTTGAAGTCCGATAACACAACCCAAACCGGATATAAACAAAATCTGTAATTAAAATAGAGTCATTAAATCGTAGATTAGGAACTGAAGTCAATGATGATGATTCGAACTTACATTTCCAATCGCTAATAACCCTTTATCGAACAGGAGTAACACTCCGAGGAACAATAACCCGATACCGAAACCCGCAAGGCCGACACCTATTTCTAAAACATAATTGTGAGGCAAAACAATATGATATAGTCCTGAAAGATTGAAGAAGACATAAATGTTCCTGTTCTAAAATCATTAGTTAGGTTAACTAACTTTGAACGTCGGTGATCTCAAGCATCATGGAAAGCTTCGGAAGAAGACAGAAGTGAATACGGATCAAGAATGAGTCGTTTAGTTTTTTTATCTACTGCATCTTCAAAAGAATTCCCGGCTTAAAATATAATACATCAACAACATATTCGGTAATTTTACGACTTAATTTAGGAATCGGAATAAATATTTTGAGTTTTGACCAAGCAAAATTCATAACTTTTGAAATATTAAAATCAAAAGTGTTTTAGGCTTTGTTTGTGTGCGCGTTCAAAAATACTGTCGACGTCAAAATTGTCACGTGGAATGAATCGACTTTCATTGGTCATTTCGGTTGAAAGATTTAAATTCGACCAATCCATGAGCATTACGACTTACGAGGCGGAACCTGCACTGTAAGTAAAGAGAAGTGAGGTGGCTGCCTAGCTGCAAGATGCAAAATTTATCAAACACACGATACAACTGGAAACATGATAAGGACGCTGAAAACGAATTTCAGAAATAACTAGAAAAAATAACGTCATGGTAAAGTAAATAATGGAGTTGTAAAAACCATTGTAAAACAAAGAAACTAGAAAAGTTTTCTCATCAACTTTCTAGTCATTCCTATCATTGCTTTTTACCTCTCCTCAGTTCCCAGCTTAACAACTGAAAAATAATGTCCAAGAGAGAAATACCTGCCGTTCTACGAACTCTTTTGACCATCGATAAAAACGTTACGAATAAATTATGTGATATTTCCGAGCATTTTGCCGTCACGAGATCCTTCAAGAGACAAGGCAAAGTATTGGAAGTAAGTTTTAGCATCTACGTTGAAGATAAATCGTTAAATCTCGAGTCTTCACTCTGTTCATTCCAATTTTAGTATTCTTGTCATGGCATCGTATGGTTGACATGTTGGCTTTTCTTCATTTGGTTTGTGTGGTACCCATCTCTGTTCCAAATGCAAGTCAATTTCTTCTTAGGTAAAGCCAATCATGAGATCTAAAAATCTAAAACGATAAATGAAAAATTCTATTTAGGTAACTCATCTCCATATTTTTATTTGAATGTTGTAGCTCTCATACTAGATATAGTCATTGTAGCTGTGCTCAAAGCATCAACGAGACGTCGTAGACCGGTTGGAAATAAGGGTGACGCATTCTCCATTGGTCCAGACAAATTTTCGTTTCCTTCAGGCCACGTTTCCCGGGCAGTCTTGATCGTGTATTTCTTCACCCACCTTTACCCTCTCAGCCCAATTTTTTACTCACCTTTATTAGCGTGGTGTTCCGCCGTTTCTTATTCGCGTATTCTTCTTCGACGACATCACTTGCTGGATGTTGTTGCCGGAGGGGTACTTGGAGTTTGTGAGGGGATACTGATATCTTATATTTGGTTAAGTAAATCTTCAGCTTTTTATGTAGTGAGTTACGTCACTGATGAAAGATTCGACGGTGCAGAATACGGGATATAAAAGTACCATATAATATGTTCCTAATATAATAAATTCGTACGCTAGAATTCTTTGAATTTAAACTTGTACTTTCAATCTTTCATTGTAACTCTCATTAAGCGACGTCATCTTGAAGAATTTTTAGTGTAGTACTCCTTTTTATTCTATTTCAACTTTTGTATCAACCAAAATAATTAATATAGTGTACTTTATCGAGGAAATATCTCTTCATAAATTTTTTTTTTCGTGTAAGCTCGCGAATGAAAAAAATCGAGTTTGAATACATTGTTCGGTAGTAAGCAAACTTTTTGCTTAGAGTACATCTCAAAAATAATTGTAGTTTCATTGAATATTAACATTCTATTTATAAGGTACTTCACAAGTAAACGTGTTACAAGAAAAAATATGACATTAAAAAAAAATCTGGTAAAAGATATCCAAACATTATTTTTTCTCAACTTTTCAATTATGGCAAAGAAAATCAAAGAAACAATAATATGATACGGACTAAAATCCTTAAAAAAGTATTCAATTTTCTATTGTGCGAAAAATAAACAACAATAGGGCGTTTTCAATGACGTATCAACATAAGCTACTACGAAAAAATACCTGTATTATTTCCGACAAATGTAACGACTATCACGAGAAAACTGCAGGGAATTTAAATCACTATGATGTTGCTCTTTAAAAATGAGAAAGAAATTAAAAAAGGAAAGTTTAATTTTAAATCCCGGGAACTTCGTTCATTATAAATAAATGTGTTCTTCACCTTCAAGGGTAATAGAATGATCTCCCATTTTTTGTGAAAGTCACTATATATTCGTTGGCAACAATACCGGTACTTTTCCTTTCCAAACAGTTACTCAGGGTGTGACGTCATTAAAAATGAAACGTCCTATACCTTCTCACTTGAAAAATATAACTTAAACTCAATTCAACCATTATCATAAAGAAGAATAAATGAGAAAAAGAGATCAAGAAGCGAGTGCACGATAAATTACATTCGTTGGATACAAAATGGAATGATTTTACGAAAAATGTTACGTTTTTCGTCGACTAACTGGGAACTTATGACTAGAATTAGTAAACATTAGTAGTTTTACCTTCTTTACAATAATTAAAAAATTGGTTACGTCGAAACAATTAAAGACACTAATAGTGGCAGATATTACAAACAAAAAACTAATACTGCTAAAAAGTAACTTTGAAAAAGTAACAAGTAGTGAACGAAAATAGGTCATCTGTAAATACTCTCCCTTTTTTTACACCATTTATCAGGAACCACCTACAACAGATGAGAGGAAAAGTAAATCCAAAAATGTGAAGTAGTCAAAATCAGTTACCTAAACAACCTTCTAAACCAATGAAAAACGATTTTCATTCCATTTTATTCGAAACAAATACATCTTCCTTGGATTATCTTAAAATCTCACCTCTTTCAAACCAGTCTTCGTCTTGTAATTGGGCTCAAAATAAGAATCCATATGCCTAGATAAATGAAATATTGGAATTAATGAAGACGAACCTGAACAATGAAAAAATTGATGAACCTGGAAGGACAAACGAGGGAGATCTTACCGATTATAATGATTATGTTTGATGGAGTCGTTATAGTGAGCACTATCTATAAGTAAGAAACATTAGAACATACGTTATTGGTCTGATAGAATGCACAAACACTATAAAAAATAAAAAGTCAATTGTTACCGCTAAAAAACTGTTCATATAGGATGAAATTATTCGGTTGAGGAATAATAGTTCGAAGACTGTAATGTTTCTGGAGGAACTTGATGAATTTCTCTGACGGTCGATCTATTGGTATTATTCCAGGTTCTGTATTATTTTCCTGTAAGATGAGAGATTATTTCACGTAGAGTAGTCGAACTGTATCGCACTACATTTTCAATGAACTATTTTACCCACAATTAACATAAAATCGTACAGCTGTTTTCCAAATCCCTGTCTCTGTTTCGTTTCGTGGATGTAAAAATCCAAACAACAAAATGAATTTTGTTTGGTGTAAATTCCATGCAGGTCGACAACGAATAAATCTTTCCATCCCATCTTAAGGAGGCCAACTGCAGTTCCTCGACCACTGAAGAAGACAAAATACGATATAGGTACATAGAAGGAGGCGAATCAGAAGTAGTCATCTCGAAAAAAAAAGGCCACCATACACTTACTCGTTTTCAGTATGATTTACGAGAAGATAGATGATATGATTAGAATTACTATATCTAATTGCACTCGTTACAGGAGTAATGAGCTTCTGAGCTCGAGCTGAGGCTTGGCCCATCTTATCAATAATATCACTTACGGCTGCAACACATCGCCTAAAAAAATATGAAAAACAGATCATATAAGGCCTCAGGCAAACTGAACCATAGCACAACATATAGTATCACAAAAAACAAACTGAGGTTACCTTGTCAAGTCTGAGGAACCTTGAAATCCAACGGGTAGTAGGTCCGTACCAATTGTGGTAATTTCTTCATTGAGATAATCGTTCAAGTCGAATGAGAACTCCATCATACGAAAGATGACATTACTACGGCGACGTATCACAGATTGCAATTACTGGTAACTAAAATGATTCAAGAATAAGAACATATTTTTAAGAAATGAAAGATAGACACGAGGGCCCCATGATGCGCCATGAACGGAATGTGATTGACTGATTATGTAGTGAGGATTAGGAACAGGTAGAGGACTAGTTAGGTGGAAATAATTATTTTTATTGCTTGTTTATTTTTCAATTCCTAGTATGGGCAGAAGTTGGTGCAGGAAGGGGAGGGTACATTTCAAAGTTGCCTTCTGCGACATTTAAAAAGTTCTACTCAGTCTACACGAAATGACTGTTTTTTTATGGATCTACGAAAAATTTCTGAACAATACTTTTTCTTATTTTTATTGAATCAAATATTCTCTAGGTTTTTGACAAAATAAACTATTATTCCGGATTAATTACCATGTTTATCAGTTTTCAGTCAGGGAAATTTTATATTTTTGTACAAACTGTGTTCATTTCTTATCATCTTCATAACAGAAGCAGGCTGCGGAATTCTGCATTGCTTTTTTTCGTCATCAGTACAGGAAGATTTTAATGCGTGGATTTCGATTTAGTTACTTTTATTTCAAAAGCAGAACTTCAAGATACATTTTTTATCGACTTCCTCAGAACATCTCCATTTGCCGTTATAATTACGACTAGTCGTCTTCTGTCAAATCTCATCGTTACCATGACGTACTTGAAAACTTGGGAAGAATTCGAGAAAACGGCCGAAAATTTGTATCTTCAAAACTCTATGAATGTAAATATTAACCAAGAAGACATTCTGTTGGCGTGATGTTACTCATTGTGTTATGAGTTATTTTCATATTTCATTTCAGACACGATTTGTAATGAAGTATGATCATTCTGAGCCCTCCTTGAAAATCAAAATAACAGACAATACAGTGGTGAGTATTCGCTGTAAAGATGATGTGGATTTCACATTTAAAAATTCAGCGACACTGATTTGCTATCTGAGATCTATTCCTGAGATTATGATGGTAGGTTTTGTGAAAAGCTATCTACGTGATGATGATATTTTTTCTTCTGCCTCTAGTGTCTTCAATATAAAGCCGAAATGCTACAAGAAGTTAAGAAGCTGGAAAAATTCGCCACCAAACTTTTAAATCATATGGTTTCGAAAGAAGCGTAAGAATTTACTCGAAGATCTCAAGTTTGTTGAATTTTCAGCGTGTGATTCGTATTTTGTCGGAAACTAACGGGTTTCCTCATTTTATGATGATATAATTTGTATTGTAAAATAAGTTTGATATTCGCTGTCCTATGTTGTATCTTTATCCGCGTTGTATAATCGTTAAGTACCTCCTATTCGTTTTCAGAATAAATTTTAAAGAATACTGATTTCGAATCTTAGTTGCGAGCAAATCCGACAGTCGTGACGATTGTTCATTCTTAAGATATGTGTATTAATCGACATGTTCGTTTCTATTCACCGGTATTTAATTTTCTGTTTATGGACAGTAAGATGATGAGCTAAATGAGAACTTTGGTCGCTTTAGTTTCTCTATTCTTAGTGTAATTGTGTTTTAGAGGTCACCGAATCGTATTTCGAAACAACTAGAGCCCTGGAAACGACGCATTTTGCGCTTCAATTGGTAAACGTTTTAGTTATACAGCTCGATAGTAATGAATAATTATTAAAAACTATGGAAGCTTCTTCCTTAGTTCTTTGTTCTTTGAATTAAATCAGTGGCAAGTTTGATTTTTTTCTTTCTCGATGTGAAAGAGAAAACTAACGATACGAAGGAAAATATTAAAAAAATAATAAATTTTAATTCTAACGTTGGTATATGCTATTGAGAGAACACGATGTGAATTCATTCAAGGATTGATGGATTAAGATACGTATTTGTGGATAAGATCTGATATTTAATTGGTAAAAAATCACGTGTTGTATTAGGTACCTACACCTGGTGGTTTTATATTTTCCATTAAATCTCACTTTTCATTCTATAGGTCATAAGAATGCTAAGAAATCTTTCCTTTGTATGAACTAATGGTACTAGGGACTACTGCTAGTAATTTCTTCGGTCAAAACGTCCCCAAGATATTGTACCTAATTTTCAATATTGATGGCGGTGAGCTACATTATTTGAATTTTAAATCATCGTCATGAATCATGATACAAAAACTCGCACTTTTTTTTCGCTGAGAGACGAAAGAAATGCGAATCGGTGCGAATATTGAAGTTGAACTAAAAGAGAGAACTCATATAGGGCTAGAGAAAATTAAATTCGCAAAATAAGTCATGAATGCGGTTATGTATTTAAGTAATAACTTTCAGAAGCGAACAGTTGCGATAGTAACACCCCAAGCGGTTGACCGGTTCGATATTCACAAGCGCGCGCCGTTAAGTGATAAGACCAACGGACCGAAGATTTTTTTCATTACTATCAGAGAATTTTCCAACAAACTTCTCATCTTATTTCCATTTTAAACTTGTCCATGTTATGAGTCCATTGCTATTTTTAAAGGTAGGAAGTTCTGGTTGTCCGTTATCAGATTTATTTTTCTTGTTTTTCCGACTGAGGACAGTAAAATCTACAACTACCCGAGTGTGATTACCGATTCACCGTCAATTGTCGATCATATCGTCATGGATTCTGTCGAAGATTTACCCTCTGGTTGGGAAAAAAGAGTGAGTCGATCAACAGGTAGGTCTATTGAGAGATCTGAACTCGATTTGTCGAATGAACGACTGCCTGAATTTGTATCCCATCGGGTGTTTCTGTAGCTCATCCAATTTCAATTTTGTTTTTTCATAATTCAGGTCAAGCGTACTACTTAAACATCTATACGAAACAAAGCCAATGGGACAAACCTGATAAACCTGCTGAAGGTACAACTTCAGTGTCGGGTCCAAGTCAAGTACAATGTAGCCATTTATTAGTCAAACATAAAGATTCTCGAAGGCCTAGTTCATGGCGGGAAGAAGTCATCACTCGAACAGAGGATGAAGCTCGTACTATTGTTTCAGGTAAGTAATGTCTTTGATATTGCTCGAAACCATTCAGACCACACAAATTCCATTCTGTGTAGTTTAGCTCTTAATCGAAAGAATCCATCAGAATCCGAACATCCATCATGATTTCTTAGTAGTTGAAATCTAAGTTGGGATCAATTTTCATAATGAAAGAATTTTCTTGATATCCTGAAAAACTTTTCGTCACAACTGTCTTATTCCTGTTTTACAGAGTACCGAGAACAAATTATGTCAGGAAAAGCTTCATTTGCTGAACTAGCGACGAAATATTCGGATTGTAGTTCAGCGAAGAAAGGTGGCGATTTAGGTCCCTTTACCCGAGGAACGATGCAGCCTCTATTTGAAGATGCGGCATTTGCGTTAAAAGTAGGAGAATTAAGCGAGCCGGTCCATACAGCTTCTGGTGTGCATATAATATTACGCACAGCGTGATTCAGATATGTATTCCAGTTGAATCAATTCATCATTTTTCATTCGAATTCGCCTCAGACGACCAGATCATTAACTTCTATGCTAAACTTGATACTTTAATCTCTTTGAAGCCTTTATTTCTGTTCATTCCACAATAAACTAGTTCGAGGATGCGAAAGTTCTTTTCATAAATCCATCGCACGATGGTTCTGATAAATGTCATGATACATTATTTTAATTATTTATTTTATGACTGTAATTATTTGTACTTCTGAGAAGTAATGACCTTAATTTATTTTTGTTTTAAATCGCAGAGTTTATCATTGTGTTTCCTTCCTTTATTCTTTTTCGATCAAAATTATACTTATTACCTACTTGGTGTACGGCATTTCAATGTTTCATTTGTAATTTTATTTCCTCGTCTCAAGAACTAATGAAAAAATTTACTATCCAACGTAAATTCAAGATGTATTTACACAAAATATGAAATACACTATCAATTTATTGAGTAAAGTAAATAATTGTTTTAAAAATATACGACCAATTTTGTAAAAACATTTTTCATACGTTACAATATTCGATATCGGACCGAAAATTTCCTATAAATTTCAAACGATAATAGATCTAAGGGGAATGCTCGACGCAGACTTTGTCAATCTAAGTAATTTGATCTAAGGAAGAAATGAATGATGTAGGACACATAAAAAAATAAAAAACTGGTCTTCTCAATGAACAAACAGTATTGTACACGAGTAACATTATGAAGCTTTTGAATATAAAATAATTTGATTTACATGATACGTTCTTAAAATCTTTAACAAACTTACAATGGTAACTTTTATTCTTGTGTATTTCTAATTGAGTTACCCTTTCTCACTATAAATGGTACTCCACTCGAACATTCGAAAAATGATAAAAGTAATAAGACAAAACAATAAAATCTAAAATAGAAACGAAAACCCCATTCGTGATGTTTGATAAGTACTATTATTTGATCTTAAAGGGGGGTATTTTATGGAAATTTATTTTAACATTTAATAGTTAGCCTAAATCTTGGCTCATTGATTCAAACATATCGTGCGCACCATCACTTCAGCCACTCTGTAAGGATCACAATTCGAAGCAGGTCGACGATCTTCCAAATATCCTTTCTTCTCTTCTGCCACAGTTCTTGGTATACGGATGCTGGATCCACGATTAGCGACGCCTAAAGAATAAAATTGCCAATAATTAACAAAAATTGGATTAATAGTTTTGTTCCTTTCTCTTTTATTATTCTTTGCCATGTTTTCCGATCAGGAAGGATACTTCATAGCCACATCATATAATTGTGGACATTTGTTTTTCGCTCACCAGACCGAGGCTTCTCCACAATAATTCAACTCACCAGCAGAGAAATCATGGATAGATGAAGTTTCATGTTTTCCCGTCAACCGACGTTCGTTATCTTTTCCTTCTTTTGGATCGTAAGCGGTAATATGACGTATGTGTTGCTTTGATAATTTATCGATAGCCTTTTCGATTTCCCTAAAAAAAGAATTCGATAGGTAGGACTTGGTATTTTTTTTCCCTGAACGATCATAATACCAAATGTGATACTTACACAATACCATTTTCTTCTCGCATTGCAGCAGTTGAGAAATTGCAATGAGCCCCAGCTCCGTTCCAGTCTCCAGTCATGGGTTTAGGATCAAGGGTTACGACCACACCGTATTCTTCAGCTACACGATGCAATAAGAATCGGGCCATCCACAATTCATCACCAATATCTATCCCCTCACAAGGACCAACTTGGAACTCCCACTGTAAATTACAATAGGTACCAAATGAACGAATGCTCGTGGAGATGTTTCAATTTGAAGACGACTTCAAAAAACTTACCTGCGCTGGCATAACCTCAGCGTTCGTTCCAGAAATATTAATTCCAGCATACAGACATGCCCTGTAATGGGCCTCTTCGATTTCACGACCGAAGACTTTATTCGCTCCGACTCCGCAGTAGTACGGTCCCTATAAAGACATAGAGAAAATCATGTGTTCTTCAGATGCTCCAATTTTTTCAACTTGGAATTAGAGAAGAGACTGTCGTTCCTCTCAAAAAATTCAATACTGTTTTTTTTCGAGTGATCTACTTTTTTTTCTGTAAAATTTTGAATAACTGGCTGTTCGTTCCGCCGGTTTACATCGTTGAAACATAACAAACCTGAGGTCCGGGAAATCCTCCTTTCGGCCAACCGAATGGTCTCTCGTCCATATCCAATAAAGTGTACTCTTGTTCAATACCGAACCACGGATGTTGGTCGGCTGCCATTTTCATCACTTCGTTACAGGCGTATCGGTGGTTGGTTTCTGAAACGGAAAATGAACACGGTTTGAATAACCTGTGATATTCTTTGAAAAATTCTGACTTTCGAGCCAATATGAGGGAAAGAAAATTGAAAAATTTGTCGAGCTACGTATATATGAGGATGATGTGGGGAGGTCAATTTCGCTTTCTGCGCTTTATGGAGAGCGTGACGTCATCAAGGGAAACTTGAACAGTTTCATGGAGGCTTTAATACTTATACTTTGTTCCAGAAATTCTACAGCACGCTAAATTTTGCTTTACACGGCAAATACTTATTATACCTAGAATTTTACAATTATATAAATCTTGATAACGTATAATTGAAGGGAGCAGCCGGGAACATGTTATGAAAAGTCTCAGGACATATAGCTATTGTTTTGTTCTCAGAGCTGACCTTCACAGTATGTCGATAGCAGCAATTTTTGTGGAAGAAAAAGTTATTCACTAGAAAAGTTTCACTATTGAAAGGCGAGTCAACAATTCTGATGGACCGTTTCCAGTTTGAAACAAAATCTTTCTAACCAAGTCACGACATTAATAATTGACTCGGAGAACAAAAGGCTTCGCTGAGTTTTTTCTCATCACAATGTCCTATGCCAATACAGTACCACTCTTTTCGGATCAGAGCATAAAATGCACTCTGAAGGAAATTGATCAGGTTTTGTTTACCAACAGTAAACACTTACTAGCAGGTTTCTTATTGTACTCGTACGTGTCACATAATATCAGTTTATTATTTCCTAGACGGAAAGGATCCGGGTACATGGCAACAGGGTACAGGTACATGTCTGAATTCTTTCCGGTAGATTGACCCGTTGAGCTACCATCGTAATTCCAAATCGGCAATTCTGCAAAAAAAAAAAGAAAAAAAAAACAGTAAAATGAATTAACTTGTTAATTCTGTTGCGTCCAATTATCTTGGCATGTATTTCCACAGTTTCTTTCAAGTCAGGGCAGCAAATCAACGCTCTTCTGTTCACGTCTAATCGGATTGAGTCCCACAAGAGTTACCTGACAGTAGAAAACTTTCCACTTTTCATGATCACGATAAATGATATCATTAGTAACATCGCTTTCCCCGTTAAACCAATTTTATATTATGCCGATGACCCGAGCATCCATATGCAAACAAATAATCAACTTCGCACACAAAGAATCCTACAAAATCCCATCTTGTCCATCTTCAACTGGCTACGATAGCGCACGTCCAGTACCGCGATTTTAGACAAAAAAACTCAGGGTTTTTTTAAAGGCGTTAAACGAGGGGTGACAGGAAACCTGTTTTATGAGGCACGTGGGATCTGAAAAATGTAGATTGTGACATCACAGGCCCTCACTTCAAAGCTTTATATAACAAGAGGGGAACTTTAAAAAAAACGATCTATGACGTCATCAGATTGTGACGTCACAAGGCTGACCGATGACGTCATCCAAGTATGATATCACAGGCTCCGCCTCAAGCGTTTTATGATAGCAGGGGGACTAGAGAAAAAAAGTAATCTATGACGTCATCAGATTGTGACGTCACAGACCCGTACTTTAAAGCTATGTGTGACCTGTCACGAGAAAACATACGTCAACTCCCTAATCCGCCGACAAAAATTGTGGGCATCACAACTAACGGTGAACTCATATTTTTACTGTTCAATGGGTCGGGCTTGACCGACTTGAGCTAGTCCCGTTTAACATGGCACGATATCGGTGCTCTAGTGTGCAGATTGAATTTTTACAAAAACATATAAGATGATGCTCTTAATTGTCCACCGTTCCTACGTACCTATAGTTGTAGTATCTACGTAGATAATTTCTGTGTTCTCATAATACTCGATGTTGATACGAGTACACTCAAGTTGTCGTTTCAATTTTTTCTGCGGTTTGCATAGTTTACTTTCCCTTCGAAGTATTCATTTAACTTCGTCGAACCCCAGTTCACAACATTCTCTTCAATTCCACCCTTAATTGTCTCACTTATCGCAATATCTTCAACAACATGCTCTACATTCTCACCCATTCCTTTCATTTAAAAATTCACTTTCTATTGCCTAATCCCTGTATTTTCCGCATCATCCCCTTGAGCCTTGCCTACACCTAAAATATATAAACTATGCGGTCAACTATCCCAAAAATCTACAAACTCCTTAATCTACCGCTCCCACTCTCTAGAAGTACTTGACTCTTTTCCCAGCACTGCACTTTGTTTCACAGATGGATCAAAAATCGAAAACCAAGTCGGTTTCGCGTGTTCAATTGGCGACAAATCTTTTCCTTTATAATGGCCAAAGTCCAAGCCATACTTCAATGCTTAGAAACAATACTAACCCTCCCTTTCCCATCAAACCACACTTTTCTGATCGTCAATGATTCCTTATCTGCCTTGAAGGCAATTTACGATGTACATCTCACTTGTCCCACGCCAGCTCTATTCTCTTCTCATAATCTTGTCATGACATAACTCTCATCTAGGTCCGCAGCCCTATGAGGATCCAAGGCAATGAAAAAGTCGATTTAGCCACCAAAACCGCGTCAGAACATTCACGAATCAACTCTCGTCTTCTACCTACGAAAAATGATCTCAGTCACACCATCCAACTCAAAATTACGGACAAATGTACCACACTGGGGCAAAATCAAATCTCATCAAACAAATTAGCTCAATTAAAACCAATACTGGCCTTCGCGCGGACTTCATCACATCCCGTCACAAAATGTACCCGAATCAGTCGCACGCGACTCACACACACTCGCCTTCTTTCCATCTCATGCGAACATTGTATAACCTCGACTCCCCCGCACAAACACCCAAATTTTCGTATGACTATCTTCAGCTCCTCTTGCTGATAATCTCTCATCCCTTATGAAACTTCATCTCTTACATCCAACGCATCTGAAATCGATTCACCATCAAGCTCATAACCCGAGGGCAGTTAAGAGCCTGTGAAAATGTTGTGTAGTTTACAGCACGTTTGCGTCACAATTTCCTACTAACTCCCTGTACTGCTTAGATAAAGATTGTAAAAACTTTGAAAATCGATCCAGTACCAAGTCAAAATTCAATCCGAGTGAATTTGAGAGTTGTTAAGCAAAGAACCTCAAAATTTTGGACTTTGCAGAGTGGTGGCGCGCTAGTGTACCATTATATACCGCCTCCACTACTCCGCGTTATACCGCCAGCTCCATTTCTTATCACGATTAGCTTCCAGGGCTTCTTAGCAAGCCGTATTAGCTAAAAACTTGGCTAAAAGCTAACCCTTCAAATTGACTGGCTTTCGCTATTAGCTAACGGTTAACCCAGTCTTATTGGCTAGTTAACAGCTACCTAATTTTGAGCCAAAAGAGAATGGCTAATGGCTAAAATCTAAAAGCCAACAGCTAACGGCTGAAACTATGGGAGAAAGTCACTCCAATGTGTAGGGGCGAGGGTTGGGGAAGAGAAAATATTAGCAGTTAGAAATTCCAGTTTGAATGGTCAATGGCTAATGGCTATAATGTGATTTCATTAACTAGCTAGAACGGCTAGTTGATTTTGGATGAAAATTGCTCGGCTAACGACTAATAGCTTCGGCTGAGTTAAGCAGGCCTGTTCTTAGACCATCTAGTATATAGACCGCCGATAGCCTGTGTAAAAATCAGGGGGCTTAGCCAATTGCATTGGCTAAAAACTTAGATAAAAGCTAACCCTCTAAATTGATTGGCTTCGGCTATCAGCTAACGGCTAACCCAGCCTCATTGACTAGCTAAAAGCTAGCAAATTTTGGACCAAAATAGATTGGCTAATGGCTAAGAGCTAAAAGCTAACGTCTGAAAGTAGGGGTGGGGTCACTTCAATGTGGAGGGGTGAGGTGTGGGGAAGAGAAAATATTAGTTGTTAGCAATTCCAATTTCGATGGCCAACGGCTAAGCTAATGGCTAACAGCTAGCTAATGGCTAGCTAGTTTTTGATGAAAATTGCTCGGCTAACGGCTAATGGCTTCGGTTTAGCTGAGTACCCCTGATAAAAATGGCGTTATCAGTCGTCGCAACATAGAAGGCTTGCTGTAAGTCGGTAAGGTTTATTTATATAGACAGTTCGGTATACGCGAGGCAAGAGGATGTAAGCTATGCCACTCGTCTACATTTAACTCCGTGAAACCATACCGACTTATAAACCCTACGATGTTCCAACGGTGTTTGTATCATGATCGGCAGTCTAGTCTAAGGCCCTGTTAGATTCGGACCGAACACGTTTGAGGGAGCGCTAGTGTCTATGTATAAAATACATTGTAAAGTACTGATAAGCGAACGGTGATGCAAAAATCCAACGGTGATTGTAACACAAAAATACATGACAAACATCAATTTTCCTTTAATTTCTACAGAAATAGTCGATTTTGGAGAAAAGTGTAGAGAACAAAGTTGAAAGAGCGTGAAATTTTCTTTCAGATGAGTCTAATTTCAAGAGGTTTCAAGAAATCAAAAAATTTCGTTTTAGTTCTTGTGTGTCCGGCCCGAATTCTCATTCTGGATATCCATAGCAAAATAACGATCAGGAGAACAAGACTTATCACAATGTTTACCGCGGCTCGAACTAAATCTTCCGTTCCGCTGATCGTCGTTTTGCAGATACATCACTGCAAAATAATGATCGAAGGAATAACATTACTTTTAGCCTACAGCAGACAGTGTCACAAGCCTTATTCCCTTGATCGTTGTCGGAGTCTTGCAGATACGTCAATTCAACTTTCTACGGTAGGTAATTATGTTTTCCAATGCTTTTCACTTATATAACATTTTGAAACTTTTTAACGAGACACGATGTGAAACCTTGAACGGGGTTTCCTCAACCAGGAAAACGGTGGCCGAAGTACTCTCTTTCTAATCGATTTACAGCTGCGAATAACTAGAGCGAAACAACATGAATGAGGAAAACGTGGACCGCCCCCGCCAGTACTTTCGACCACAAAGAACACTAATTCATAATTATTTCGATTACTCACCCTTCGGGCATTTTGGAATGAAATCCAAAGTTCGGGTTTTGGCGCGTACATACTCTCCACTTCCATCGATCCATACGTACATAGCCTGTATCTTGTTCGGCGGTAAGGGGATTTGGAAATATCGGCTCAAGAGACTCTTATTTATAGCCGCATTCGGCGACTGAGCTAAAACTGGATTCGCCATAATTCACTTTTGAACAACTGAAAACAAATGAAACCGAAGACAAAAATTATTTTACGACGTCTTTGTCACAGTTCACGAGAACGCGAAGATCGTATGGGTACTAATAACGAAATCAATAACGGTGAACAGCGTAATTTAAGACTGTGGTCATGAGAGCAACAAATGTGAAACTGATAATTCTCGCGGAGCTCATTAGGTATATGAAAATTTATGTCGAAGGACTTTCGTTCTTCGACGTAATAACTTTGTTTTTATAAAGAAAAAGAGATGAACTCTCAGAGGTGATACGGGATATCTGTGTTTGTATGAATAACATCGTCGTTGGGAGTATTTGTTCGACCTTTTGCTATCAATTTTCACTCTAACTCTTGTGCGTGTTCGAGTATTTTTCTCGATGTAAAGCGATAACGCAGCAATTGACGTTCATAATATATACAGGTATAGATAAGATAACGAAAACGTGAAATCGAGTACACAGAAAGCGATCATTTATACAGCGAAGAATCTGTAAACTTCAATCGAGCGTGGACGTTTACTAATGATGTGTAAGAATAAAATTGCTCAAATAAGTATTATGAAACATCATGAAGTAACAGCCCCACGCAAAGCGCTTGGTTGTGAAGCTCGACTTCGAGGACAAATTTCGAGAAAAGTAGAAATAAGTAACAAAGTTCAGAACCCACGCTATCGAAGTGAGTTTTGAAAATGCACTTTGATTTGGAATTCTCCGACAGAAATGCTTCTTCTTAGAATATGTTGGATATTGCTCCGCTATAGTGATCGAAGTCTTGTAGTTTTATCCGCCGATCGATCAAAGATACGAGCAAAGACCTGGAGTTGAAAAACATTTCATCGCCCAGAGAAGAAGAGGAACGTCAAAAAATCATAGTACTGAATGAAAAGAATGGGAGCTTTGTTCGCTTTTTTGGAATTTCGTTTTACAAGGAATTCTGGAATTGCGATAATTTTGATGGCGAACTCTAAAGCAGAATCTAGAGAAGCTTGGGAAACTACTTGAGACCCGTGATTCTGGTTCATAAAACGCACGGCAAACTCTTCGATGATTCATACTGGATGAGGGACGACTAGACGGTAGAAAACTTTGACGAAAATCCCCCCCCCCTCCAAACAAAAAAATCTAGAATTACGCTAAATACACTTAACGTCTACAATTGAAGACCTTTCTGTCAAAAGGGAGTCTTTCCTATAAGCCCTTTTGACAGAAAGATCAGGCGCTATCTTTCGACAAGAATTCCAGGAGTGTTGAATACAAATCTTTCATTAATTTCGAGCTGAGAGTACTTACCCCCTGAATTTTAACAGGAAGCCTGTTTTATTTGGAGGCTTTTTGAGAAAAATGTCCGCCGTCCGGCCCGCCGGCAACCTGGAGGTCGTTTAGAGGTCGACCTCCTATCCCATATACCTCGGAGGTCGACATTTTTTCTACAGCCTTCTCCCACTCCCTTTAATATATAGCTTGGAGGTCGTATCATATTTATCTTGGAAGTCCAAATTTTTCCAAGTCCTCCTCCTATCATATATACATAATATTATATAGGTTGGCGGTCGAAATTTTTTCCAAGTCCTTTTCCTGTCATATATAGTTTGGAGATCGAAATTCTTACAAGTCCCACTCCTAACACATGTAGCTCTGAAGTCCAGATCTGTGACGTCACAATTTTATGACGTCATTGGTCAGGACGTCACACTCCGAGGACGTCATAAATCTCCCTTACAACAGGTTCCCTGCTCCGTTATATTTAAAAAGTTAGCGTTGTATATAAGTGGGGTACCAACGGATAAAACTTTGTACATGTACGTTCGATATTTTCGTGTCTAAAATACATGTTGTATTCTCGTGGTGGAAAGATCGGCTAGGTCATCGGCAGGCTAATTTGCGTAGTCCCTCATTGTTCTGTGGGATGGAAGAACCGATACTAAGATTTTGGCCCTCCGTCCGTAACTCAAAGCAAGAGATTGGCAAAAGCCCCTCCTAAATCAAAACGAGAAAATGTGAGCAAATTCTCCTTATGTTGGCCTCTAGGGAGAATGTCATCGAAGGGCTTGTCTACTGTTGTATGGTCGCGGAAAAAGGTCCGTGAATGCCCCGTAATGCAGGCAGATGTGTAGAAATTGTCGTTATTTTACGCAGTAGAGGGAAAGTTATCGAGATGTGAGCTGCTTGTTGTCGACTCGCGGTAGAGATCGCCGAAAACCCTGTCTTTGATTGATGCGGGCGAACGTGAGAAATCCGCGTTGTGTCTGCCACTTGGGGGAATGATACGGAGACGCTTCTGTTGTGGACTTGCGGCAAAAGCACCCGCGAGAGTTGCTCCTTGTTTCAAGCGCTGAAGCAAATGTTACCTATAAGATTATCCTCTGTTATGAGTTAAGGCCCCGCGTACGATAAAAGCAGGCAAGTCCGTGCAGAAATTCTTGTTGTTTTTCATGATGGAAGTGTGCTACCAAGAAGATCATACTCTCCCGGCCGTGAGAGGTCAGGTAAAAGCCCCTTGTATGATCAAAGCGGGAAAATGCACGAGAGTTGCTCGCTCTTTCAAGCGATGAAGGGAAAGTTACCCCCCATGGTGAGCTTGCAGTGAGAGATCGGCTAAAGGCCCTCGTAAGGTAGAGGTGGACAAATGCACAGGAGTCCGACGATGTCACTGAGACGATCGTCTTCGTTGGTGAGCTCGTGATGAGAGATTAGCCCAAGTCCCGTCTTGGATCAATTCGGGCAAATGTGCGAAAACACACCCTAATTCAGACGATTTGGTATCACACCTACATATAACCACTTCGTTAAAAAAAAATATGGCTCTATCTTTCTTTCCTGTACGTTTTTTTTTATTTTCTCGAAGTCAAATCTTTATTCAAAGTAGTACTACGATACCCAAAAAATATTTTTTGTTGCAGCACATCATTCTTTGTAGGCCAGCTAAGAAATTCGTGAGTTGAATTTATATAAAGGAAAAAAAATAAAAGGTCGATCGCTGAAAAAAAAAGGTACTTTGAGAGGTACCTAGGTATACTTTTATTGTTATTACCTATTGTCCTTCTTTCTTTTTTTTTTCTCTCTCTCTCAAGAACAACCGCATCATAATTATACTGCAATTATTCGTCATAATAATTATGCATAATCAGAGAAAGAAAACCCGTTTTGCTTTCGTATTATTCGTCGATTAAAACAAATTTCAGTTTTGTGCGGAAAATTTGTATTTTTAAACTGTAATTATAGGATTGGAGGGGAAAAAAAATGTAACCAAGTTATGTACTCAGTTGAAATCATGCCACGGATAGAGAAGAAAGATGTAATCAAAGAGTGTCAAATTAATTTCATTTCTTAATTTTCTGGACGACAGTTTTATTCATCATTTTTTATTTTTTTTTTCTCGCCAAAGAAGTCGTTGTGTCTATAGAATTGCGTACGACCATCCTTTTAGTCATTCTTTAATGGATGTTTAATATTTTCAAATGTATTACATATGGAAAGCCTGATTCTTAGTCGCTAAATAAAAATTGATAACGTACATCATTTTGGCGCGTTTGCCAATAATAATTAAAAATTCTCGATTAATATTCTTGAGAAAAATTTGTATAAAAATTTAGGGCACGTGGTAATGGCAAAAATACCTATAAAAAGTTTCTGAAACACGTAAAAGTAGGAATTATCGACTTCCTCGCGCTAAATTCAAGCTGAGATTCAATAAAAATTTGAAGATAAACTTTTAGAGAGACTTTTAATCGATCAATTGTAGGCTTGGTTCGGTGCATCTTCTGCTTGTGCGGGTTTTACTGATGTCTATTTCAGACGCCCGAACTCGGAAGCATATTGACGCTTCTGTCCAGTTGTTGAAATTCCTATTGATTTTGACCTACTCGGATGAAATCGATTTTCATGCTCCTCTTCTCACAATTTCAGTCAGGTTAGAGAGACTATGATTCTTTTGTTGTTACCAAAGGCGTAGCTAGAATTCCCCTGGTCCAAAACTCGTCTGTTGGTGCTAACATTTTTTCCATTTTTCCTCCCCCGTATTAGGCGACACCCCTATAGGATACGTTTTGAGGTCACAAAATTGTAGAAATTATTTGTCTCTTTTCTCCTTGATTGCAGCTCGGACGTTTCTTCCGATACGTTCTTATCAACGTTGAAATTACAATTTATTTGCTGTTTGAACTTGAGCTCGCGGATTACCGTCAAAATTTATTTGCAACTTCATCATTGCAGACGTTTTTAAGCACCCATACAAGGTGTCGATTTCTTGCAATATTTTCTCCTTTCGTCCGTCCTAAATCGTAAACGTCTATACTCGATGGTCACACATTATGCGGAGTGGAAGACAGTGTACATTTTTTCAACTCGGTGTCTCCCGGTGCCAGGTCAAGATGCTCGAGCTCATAAAAAATTACAGTAGGAATTCCCCGATATCGTCAAACCCGCTGTGGAAGATTTAATGAATCGAATTTTTCGAAGATATGGGTTTAACCTGCAGGAGAAATTCGCGTCCGTCCGCTCTTAAACGATGTGGCGAGCGCCGACGACTGTTATTCCCCATGGTAAACGCACCGAAGAGGGCATTCATGGGAAAACCGCGACAGAAATCAAGTTTTACTGAATTTACTGTCGAGTGGGCATCCTAATGGCTGATGATACGATAGATATTGCTAAAGTCAATAACTTTTTCGCATTGCTTTACATTATACAAACGTATTCGATATTTGTTGGAAGTTCTGTTTACAAAACAAAGTACCTATGCGATCGTCGAATATCGCTAAATTAATTGAATACGTTGCCCATACAGAAAGCGATGAAGCCATTCTAACTTTTACAAGTGCGATAAATGAAATCGACTCTGCTTTCATAAATACGTACTTAGGTCTTTAAAATATTGAACGATTTTCGAACCTGAACCGAAGTCATGGGAGAGATCTACTCGCTCGGTTGAATTGTGGTCTCCGAGTGGGAAGGGGAGACGGACAATCGTATCCATCTTGCTCAAATTCCCAAAACTGCTAACTTTATATACAAACACTTGAGCACGAAGAAGTGTTAAATGAATAGATATTCTCAGCATTGCTGTATGGGTAGATGGGGGTTGAGAGGTGTAAACAGAGAAGGGTGTAATTGAGACGGGTCCGTGGCCTGTTCTGAGACGGGTTAAGATAACTTCTTTGCGTTGGGAGGTACGGATTGAATTAGATCAAAGAATTTGAGTTTTTTTGATAGATCGGAGCTTATTGGAGGATAAGGAGGACTAGAAATCATACCAGGAGGAGAAACAAAGGACGCTTGAGATGAACCCGGTTGCACTAAAACTCGAGGAGCTTGTAAAATTTCACAAAGCGAACCGTCCGATGAGACCGCTGGTTAACAGCATTCGATCACCATGCTACAGGACAGCGAAAATCGTGGCCACATTCCTGAAAAAAACTACCAGTTTGCACCCAGACGAAGCATCAGAAACAACAGAGAGTTGATTCAGCAACTGGACAAGTTGGAAATCACGAGTAACGACAAGCTGTTATCCTTTGATGTGGCAAACATGCTTGGTATACCAAAGGAGGAACTTCTCACCCTGCTCAAAAACAACAGATACCATGGGAACCCCGATGGGCCGAACTATGCCAACATAGTGAAAGAGATCTTGAACCAGAACCACTGCCACCTTAATAACAGGTTCTACAGTCAAAAAAAGGGACTTGCGATGAGATCACTGCTGTCACCAATACTGGCGGAGATATTCATGAATGATATGGAAAACAAGATATTGAAGGGCAGAAAGTTCAGAAACTCGATGAACCACTGGGCGAGATAAGTAGATGATATCCTAATTGTGTGGTCAGGCACTGATAGAAAGGTGGACCTATCCCTTTCGGAAATGAATGCGACGAATGAGAGCATCAAATTCACAGTGTAAAAAGGCAATGAGACCATCGACTATTTGAACCTTACACGCACACTGGGGAACAACAGGATAGAACAAAATCTACAGGACTCCGACGCATATAGACACCATCATCCCAAATGACTCCTACCAACACCCCAGGCACAAGTTAGCGACAATCCAGAACTACTGCTGTCGAGCAATTTCTGTCCTCAAGAACAACAAAGAGAAGAAGAAAGAGATCGAGATAGTAAATCAGATCGCAGAAGCCAATGGCTACCATAGAGGTGTGGTGGATGGAGTCTTTGGAAAAATGGAAACAAAGAAGGGAACCCATGATGGCATAGTAAGAAAGTACTCCGGATCGATACCATACATAGGAAAATACACAAACAAGGTGATAAAGGCGTTCTTCTGCGGCGTATTTACAGTTCCTTTTTCTGAAATTTCGGAAGCAACGCCCTTCATTTTCCTCTCATATTTGGTTTCTTCGTCGGTGTTTAGTGTTGCATTTGAAGCCCAAGTTCGTTAAATTCCGGTTTTATTCCGATTGTAAGATTACGACTAAGAAACTGGGAAATTATACGAGGGAGAAGTGGATAAGAACAGAGTAGCGAAGATGGTATGGTAAATTCAATATTACGACTAGATTAAACCTTATGGTCCATTCGAGACTCTCCGGTATGCTCCTCCCCCTTGAGTTCGATTACTTTATGCTGGGAGTCAATTTGAAGTGTCGGAAGTTTGAGGTGAACTTGAAGGAGAAGAAGAATAAGAAGTTGTCCTTCCTAATGAAGGTTAATGATGAGGTGGTTGAGGAAGGGTTGAGTGACGGTGTTGTCGTTCATAAATTCCATCCCCCCCTCATAAATAATGGTCAGGTAGTGTTCAATAGTGACGAAACTGCCCTCCTTGAGAAAGGTTTGAAATTCAGTTTACCTCTCCTCAAGAAGGATGAAACCTCGGCGAAAGTTGTTGTGGATCTTGCGGTTAAAATTGGTCCTCGTTTTAATACCCACAAAGTTTGTGCCGAATTAGTCCGTAATAACCCTCTCCCTCGCATGAGTAATAAATTGGGAGGAGTGATTCAAGGTTTGAAGAGGAAGATGAAAGAGGGAGATTTAATCGTCACTAAGGCTGACCAGGAAGGGCAATGCTGTTGTGGTGATGGAGAAGTCGGCCTATTCCTCTAAGGTCCATGAAGTTCTCCAGCAGTGTGGTGCTAAAGTGAGTGAGGATTTCAGTTTTCCTAGGCACGTTAAAGAAGTTAGGAGTGTCATCAACAGGAGTGAGGCTATTATCAAAACTCCTGCTTTGAAAAAAGCCCTCCTTGTTCCTAACCCCACACCCCCCCCCCTCCTTTACGGGCTGCCCAAAGCGGATAAAAACAATACCCCGATGCGACCCGTTGTTTCTTTTGTCTCCCGCCCCCCGTCTACCTCCTTGCCAAATTCCTGGACCGTTGGTTCGAAAATACCATTGATTTTGAATCTCCCCATTAGGTCTTGAATTCGGCCTCTTTAACTGACGTTCTGAAGGGTGTAAGTCTTCCCCCGGGAACGACCATCTGCTCGTTTGATGTTGTTGGTTTGTTCTCGAATATTCCTAAGGCTGCTACTATCCAGCGTACGGGTGAGCTACTCGTCAAAGCCCATATTCCTCACAATGAGCTTCAGGAATTTTTCGATCTTCTGAATATTTGCTGGTCCCCCAACTACTGTAAATTTGAAGGAAAAATTTTTCGAGTTTCCTGATGAAGTAGGGATCCCTATTGGATCACCCTTAGGCTCTCTCATCTCCGAAATTTTCATGTCTAAGTTTGAAGTTGACCTCTTTTCCTCGAACCTGGTGTTACTTAATCATATTCACTATTGGCACAGGCACGTTGATGACGTTCTATGTACCTGGACTGGTCCTCCAGATCTCCTTGGTGAGTTTCTGAGGTATCTTAATTCCTGGTACCCTTCCATCAAATTTACGTGGGGTATTTTCCATTAACTTTTTGGATTTATCGATCTCTATAATAGACGGTATCTATAAGTTTGGAATTTACAGGAAAGATACTACGACCGATGTTTTAGTCCACGTTGTTTCTTTCGGTCCTGTTGCTCATAAGATGGCTGATTTTCACAGCCTAGTTCACAGACTGACTCGTATTCCTTTGATTCAGTCTGCCTTCAAGAAAGAGTTACTCACAATAAAACACCTGGCCAGAGTGAATGGGATCAATGTCGATGTTGACGAGATGGTTCGAAGGAAAGTTACGAGGAGCCTTCTTGATTCCACCACCTCCCTCCCCCGAGACACGATCCGTGATCGCCGTTTGCGTTGGATCAGTCTCCCTTTCTTGGGGAAGTTCTCCCTCCAATTGGGTCGTGCCCTCCACCCGTTTGGCTTCAGACCCGCGTCTTACAACCCTATCACAGTCAAGAGGTTGTTTGTGGGACTGAAGGACCCCATACCTGTTGATGAGAGGAGTGGTGTTTACAAGTTGGAATGTGGGGATTATGGAGGCTTTTATATTGGTGAGACCAGCCGCCAAATGAAAGTTAGAGTAGCTGAGCACCTGAAGTCTTGGAACAAGGGATACTTAGGGGAGTCAGCTTTTGCTGATCATTTAATAAACAGTGGCTACAGCTTCCGCGAGGGATCCGAAAAGCTCCTCCATAAGGAGAATTCCCATCGTAAGCGCATCGCCCTGGAGCATATAGAGATAATGCGTCATCTAAACACCAACGGCATCCCTGTACTCAACTTGTACATTCCGGAAGATGACCTGATCGAACTGGTTTATGATTCACGCCGCGATTTCTCGTTTGGACAATCTTAATACCTTGCTCTTCTTTTCTGTTCGTCAGTTGCTCTCATTTCAGGCTTGAATATGGTTTATTAACCGAAAGCGCTCGTCGTCTTATATTTTTCTGCGGTTTGCATTGTTTACTCTCCCTTCGGAATATTCGTTTTTCGCGTTTGTGATAAAGGCGTTCAATGGCTACGATGTGAATGTGGGTACATATTCATAATAACCAACCCATGGTGAAGAGAATCAGCAATGACCAGACGGAAGAGAAGGACAAGGAAAGCTTGAGCGAAGTGTACAAGCTCAGTTGTGAGCAGTGCGAGAGCATCTACATTGGTGAGACTGGGTGAAAGTTTGAGATCAGGAAAAAGGAGCACAAAATGTTAAGGGAGAAAGAAGATGGCAAGTCACTGTTTGGTAAACACTGTAACGAAGAACACCACAATGGAGAGGGAATGTAGAGAATCGCACAAAAAGAAGAAAATTCTGGGAGCAAATGGAGATTGCAAAAGCAAAGAGAAAGAGAACAGGCCTCTTAAACAATGTTATCACGTTTGATAGCGAAAAATTATTCGGTCTGGTGATTCTATAAGAGAAGAAGAACAGAACGAACAAATAAGGTGGAAAGAAACCAGGTAGCCAATAGGAACGCAGTATTTAGGCTAATACAGTGAACCTATCACTGAATAGTATGTTTTAGCCAATACCATATTATTGTAAGAATAAGTCTCTAAGAGTCAACCAATCACAACAGAGCATTGTTATAGCCAATAAGATCACAGTGTTGTAGATTTGTACACTCGAAAAACTTTTTCGATTTTATACACTCGTTAAGTTCCACCTCATCTTCCATCTTTTTCGTTGGATACCGGAACCCATCGACTTATAGAAACATAGCGCAGTAGACCCTACCGCAAAGCAGTCACTACATTAACTTTCAATAACTGATCCCTCATTTTCTCCACCCAGTATGATTTCTGTTCCTCTTTATCCTCTATTACACTCTGATGTATCAAAAATTTCAACTCCGAAGCTAAAGACAGAAACATGTCAAAAATCTCAAATTCCTTGATCTACTTCGAACCGCCTTCTCGACACAAAGAAGCCATCCTCATCCATCTCAAAATAGTCCATACTCGACTCACCCACTCATTTCTACACCTCTTCACGCCGACGATCTATTCGTTCAACACTTCTTCTTTTGCCCAATTCTCGTAAACATCTGACTTCACCATTCTGCCTCTCCTTGCATTACAAAATCCCTCTCAAACAATCCTAAGAAAATCTCCTATTTCTACAACACCATTGAATTTAAATATTGGCCCACTTCGAGCCAGTCCATAAACCCTAGAGTAGTTGCAATCGGCTCGTTATGAAATAATTTTTCAATTTTTTCCTGATTATCATTCTTAGCAGGTAGAATTTATAGCTAGAAAATTCACTTTTAAGAGTCGTCTTGTTTCATACACAGAAATCTGTACATTGTTGATTTTTCTCTGGTTCAAACCCCACTAAAAAAACGGACAGTTTCATAGTAAAGAGGCTCTATAACACGGATTCATAAAGAAATCGGGAGAGAAGAGAAGAACACAGAGGACAACTCTAGTGTGAGCTCATGGATAGTAGACTTTTTCCTAGCTCTCAAAATTGCAATGAAGCTAAAATCTCAAATAAAGATCATCAGCATTACTACAAATCTACAAATCTTCAAATTGCTATTCATCAGGTGCCGTTATTAAAAATTCACGGCATGATATTTTTGACAATCAAAACATTCAAAACAGATTTCTATTTTCATCATCAATACCTCTTTGACCTTCTTCTGCATTACTCTACCGCAAAGTGTCGATGTCGACGGAGGAAAACAAATTCCTCTTTGAAATAAAATAACTTATACAGAAGCTTTGAAGCTCGTTCACTCGTTAAGTTTATCTGCGCTCTATATAGATGTAAATAATAAATTACGTCAATCGTTTCCGCTCGAGAACATTATCATCACACATTTCGAGCTCAGAAATTTGAGACGGTTTCCGTTCTTTTCCCGTATCAATACCGAGTAAATACTCTACTAGAGATATACAGGCTTATATACGAGGGACAGAATTTATTTTTCTGTTCAGTTACTAATTTCTCAATGATTTAGGCTGATGATAATTACTCTGAAAAGAGTAAATAAATACTCGTGATATCAACAAAAAAACGAGATACACGTGCCTATAACGACGATGAAAATTCGTGTAAATAATTTTTAAGACGCCACAGTCGAGCGACGTCAACCCACCACCATCAAAACTCTGTTAACGAATAAAAAATTGCGCGTTTCATTTGCACAAAGAACGCATATACGTAAAAAAAAACATTGAATGGACGTTCATCAAGCGAACCGTTAAATCGATTCTCTATATGCCGCTAATAATCGCGATGCGTTGTGAAAGTAAAAACATGAATGATACTTCCACGAATTGATATACAAGTTACTAATTAACATGTATACGTAATTAGCCATGAACTTGAATCGTGGTTTTGAATTTGGTAGAACGTATACCTACAAAATTAACCACACACACTTGACACCTCAAATCTTATTTTTCTAACTGCGAAAGCTCTAAAATAATGGAACAATTTAGAAAGAAAAAAGTTATCAACTACTTCCACGTTGTAAAAGTAACAAAAAGAAAAGGAAATTTCCAGAATAGGGAGATCTATCTATTAGTCAGCATATTAACGTCAATATAAGAAGCAGGATTCAAAGCTCGTGGCAGCCACTTTTCCACTCTGTAGAGATTACGAAAATTGAGATCGTCTTTTCCAAGTCCCTCTGTTTGTGTATATAAATCGCAAATCGTATGTATTTTCATTCTCCACACATTCACCACCAAAGAAGAGGAGGGCTGGTAACTGGTGGACCAACAAGATTGCCGAATTGAGAAAAGAGTGCAACCGTCAGCGCCGGATATACCAGCGTAATAGTGGCCGCGAAGGGGCGCGGGCGGTTGCACCCGAATACCAGCTGGCTCGTAAAAGGCTGAAGAAGGTCATCAAGGACAGCAAGAGTGCTGCATGGCGAGAGCTATATGAGATGGCAGATGACGACCCATTTGGAAAGCCTTATAAGTTAGTGCTGAAGCTCAAAGGCCTCTCAGCAATGAGCCGAATGGAGCCGGATTTTGTGGGTCAAATCATTGATGGCTTGTTCCCACAGCAGCCACCACCAATGGTAACGCTACCAATAGTAGAAGAGGATGGTATATCCCTCCTAGGCACCGAGGAGGTTGATGCAGCAGTCAATAGACTGCGGGGTAAGTATTGGAAGGCTCCAGGCCCGGATGAGATTCCAAATCCAGTCTGGAGCGCCATACATTCAGTTGACCCAGCACTGCTTGTTGATACATTCAATGCGGCAATTGTTGGGGGACTGTTCCCTGTGCGATGGAAGAAAGCCAGGCTAGCGTTGATCGATAAGAAGGATAAACCACCTGGTCTACCATCCTCTTATCGTCCACTTTGTCTGCTAGACAATGTTGGGAAACTTTGAGAAAGAGTGATGGCCAATCGTTTGGAGAGCTATCTGAAGGAAAGAGATATAATCTCTGATAGCCAGTACGGTCTTCAAACTGGACGCTGCACATCATATGCTGGGATCCGGCTGAAGAGGATAGCCAAGTCAGCAATTGATATGCGTCAGTTTTGCGCAGCCGTCAGCCTCGACATAAGAAATGCGTTCAATTCAATTCCACGCAAGATGATATTGGAAGCTCTTGTGAACGCAGGAGTGCCCGCATACCTGCTCAGGATGATCAGCAGCTATCTTAGCTGCCGTGAAATCCAAGCAGAGACGTCTGCTGGTACAGTAAAGCGCCCTGTTTCTTGTGGGGTGCCGCAGGGGTCGGTCCTTGGGCCGCTTTTGTGGTGCGTCGCATTTAACGGAATCTTTAAGGTGAAGCTGCCACCGGGGGTTAAGCTTATCTGCTATGCGGATGACACCCTGGTGGTATGCACCGCCGAAACAACTGTAGCGGTGGAGAGCAGGGTAAACCGGGCCCTAGAGGATGTGACGCGTTGGATCGAGTCCGCTGGACTTGAACTAGCAGCAAGTAAGACGGATGCCATTTTATTCACGACCCGTCGGAAGTTCAAGCCACCCACCTTTCGCCTGCGAGGTGTGGAAATTGAAACCAAGAAGCAAATGAAATACCTGGGCATCTGGTTTGACTTAACGCTGAGCTTCAGGCACCATTTCCTGATGGCAGCGGAAAAGGCGGGCCGGGTAGTTGGATACCTAAGCCGCCTTATGAGGAACCTGGGAGGACCGAGAGAAGCAAGGAGAAGGATCATGATGAGCACCGCCTTGTCGATCCTCCTATATGGTGCGCCAGTATGGGCCGACTGCATGAAGATACCATACCGAAGAAGAGAGATGGTAAAGATCCAACGAAGAGCTGCGCTGAGGTGTCTTAGTGCCTACCGCACTGTCTCGACGGAGGCTCTTTGTGTATTAGCACGTTCACCACCAATCGAGCTCCTTGCTGATGAGAGAGCGGTGGTGTTCGAAGCAAAGAAGAGAACGACGACCAACCGAGAAGCTTTACGGGTCAAGCAGAAGGCCAGGCGCTCCTTGCTTATAAAGTGGAAAGCAAGAATTGCCCAGAGTGAGCTGGGTACATGGACAACCCGTGTGCTAATACGCGACCTTGATGAGTGGATGAACCGACACCATGGTCAGCTGAACTTCCACCTGAGCAGGTGTTAAGCGGCCATGGCTGCTTCAACAAGTACCTTCACGAGAAGTTGAGGAAAGTTGAGCAGGCAACGTGTTCGCACTGTAACCAAGGGCGGGATGATGGACCACAACACACCTTATTTGAGTGTGAGGCGTGGAGGCGTGAGCGGGACGAGCTTAGTCGGTCTCTCCAAGAGATTGGGGAAGATGAAGCGAAGCGCTCAACCCGAGTAGCCTGGTACCCACCATGCTAGGTTCCGAAGAAGCATGGAACCAGGTGTCTGCATTTGCGGCCACCATCATGAAGAGGAAGATGGACCAGGAATGGAATAGGCAAATTCAGAACCACGCTATGGCCTACTCAACACCTGTGTACCATCAACATCCAGATCTGCAGGAAGAAGAGGACCAAGACCTTCCTTGAAGAGAGAAGAAGATGAAGAAACTCCAACAGTGACATTGTGTAGTGTGGTGGTGTTTGTTGTTGTGAGTGTTCTTATGTTTTTGTGCGTGCCAGGGGGGCACTGCAGCTTGGCGGTTGCCAAAGCAAGTTGGCAGTTGCCGAGTAGAAGAGGGGGTTCGCCAAGGAGATTCCTCCTTCACTGAAGTTATACCCGAAAGGGTCGATTCCGGTGTTGGAGGAAACAATATTAAATGCATACGCAACTCGCACCTACTCCAATATGGATGACGGGCGGTGCTGCACATGCGACACACAAGCGATCTCCGCACATTCAAAGTTCACCACCGTCGATATGCCTGGAATGTTGGCAACATTCTTATACAAGTGCATCAAGGCTATAGGATCCATTAATGATATCACCTTTGCTTCAGAGAGTCTAGTCTGACGAATAAAAGATTAGGTCAGGCATATTCTGGGAACAACTATCGGTACACCATCTTTTCCATCCATGGGAAAGTTGAGGTCATAGCTCCATAAAAGCTGGTAAAAAAATGGGCTGTCAGAAAGCTTAGCTATCTCGCTCTTATATGGGACCGAGGGCAAGAGCAAGAAGAAAATGCAGAAGTGACAGCAGAGAGAATGAGAAAGACTGTTAGCCATGCCCAGGCAAGGTCCACCAAGGAAACGGTGAGCCGTTTACTAGTGGACAGCAATATTGCCGAGTTATGAGGAAATAGTGCAACCATCAGCGCCAGATATCAGCGAAGTAGAGGCCGCGAAAAGTCTGAAGAAAGACCTGTGCAAAATATCAGAGGAAGATCCGTTTGGCAAACCCTACAAGATAGTGCTGAAGAAGCTGAAGGGTCTCTCAATAATCGCCGTGGGGCTTATTCCCAGAACAACTACCACCGATGGTAACGCTGCCAACAGTAAAAGAGAATGCATATCCCTCTTAGGTACCCAGGAGGTGGACGCAGCAATAAATAGACTGCAGAGTCAATATTGGAAGGTTTCGGACCCAGATGAGATCCCGAATCTAGTCTAGAACGCAATACATTTAGTCGACTCGGTACTGCTCTCAGTGCGTCGGAAAAAATTCAAGCTAGCGTTGATCGAGAAGAAACACAAACCACCTGACTTGGCATCCTCTTATCGACCATTTTGCCTGCTGGATAATGTGTGCGAACTTCTAGAGAATCGATAGCCAATCGACTCGAAAGCTATATTTGAAAGACTCAAGCTGCAGTACGCGGTTTTCAAATGCTAAGGACGATAGTGGAGTCAGCAATAGCTACGCGTAAGTTTTGTGCAGCTGTCAGCCTTGACCCAAGAAATGCGTTCAACTCGATTCTAAGGGAGAGGATATTGGAAGTCCTTATTGTTGCAGAAGTGCCTGAATACCTTCTCAGGATGATCAGCAGCTATCTTGACTGCGGAGTCTGCTGGTACAGTAAAGCGCTCAAGTTCATGTGGGGTGTCGCAGGTGCGTCGAATTTAACAGCATTTTAAAATTGAAACTGCCACCAGAAGTCACGCTTATTTGCTAGGCGGATGACACACTGATGGTATGCATGAGCATTAGAGAGCGGGGTAAATCGGGCCCTAGAGGCATTGACGCGTTACATCGGGTCGGTCAGACTAGAACTCGTAGTAGGAAAGTCGGAGGCCGTACATTATTCACCCTCGCCCTTTAAAGTTAACTGGATTACGCAGGTATGGTCAACGTTTTCGTCAAAAAATTTTTTCATTTAATAGTTAGGTACATAGAATCGGCGTTTGTAACATAGCTTTCCCCGTTCATTTTTATAATCAACTCTCGTATGAGAAGAAATTCATACTCTCAGAGCTGTTCCAAAATACAAAATATTTGTGCTGACAAAGGGACCTAGAAAATTATAAATTTTTAACGACAATCATAAAAATATCAACCCATCAAAATTTGATCTCGAAATTGGAAATTACGAAAGAAATAAAATTCGAGCAATATTTCCAAATTTTATACAATATGATTAGACGTCCTGAAAGGCTTAAAATTACAGCCTTAAAATCTGAGATTACGTTTCTATACTCAAAATTGTTATACTTGCCTAAAGGAATAATTTATTTCGAGAAAGAGTAACACATTTCGTTCGAGGCTTGTGGCTGCGAGTTTTTCTACTATTAATTGAAAAAATACTCAGAATGTGATTTTTGGCAAGCCCTTAGTTTACGCAGGGACGATTTTAGCTTCGGATTTCGCGTCTCTTCAGCCTAAAAACATATCACGTTCAATTATATTCTCTGACCGAGCTCGATTGTCACATTTACTTGTTTCTCGAACCTTCAATTTTAATCTTGAAATTCTACAATTTTTATATGACTGACATACGACTTTCCTGGAAAAATTTTTCAAAACAACAGTGAACTACGACTGAAAAAAGGTAAAAAATTTAACTCCATTGCATTCTCGTTCAAAAATGTATAAAAATTATCATTAGTCCAAAACAAGTCTTTCAAGTAACTGTACGTTTATGATTTTACGTAGAGAATAATATATTATAATGCGCAAAAATTTTCAGTTCCATTTCCCTTTTCTTCCCTTCCCTCATTGTTTTTCTTTGATTCTAAATACGACTAGGATTATTCTAATTTAAAAATATACTGCGGAATCTTCAATGTTGAAGTTCAGCAATTTCGTACCATATCCTACTTACATGGAAGAAAGGTCGAAACGCAACGAATTAAAAGTCATTTAAAAATGCATCGTTAAAAATCATATCATCACGACTCGGTCGCACTTTGGCGAACCATCAATTTCAAAAATGAATGAGTCGACTTGGCCGTGAAAAAAAAAACTTTACTGCTGATGTTCGTGTGCCACATAAGAATTTTACATCGCCATACTCTGTAATACTTTCGTTTTTGTAATTTTCATACAGTAAACTATAGACAAGAATATTATCGCGATTTTCTCGTTGTCTCACAAGACGAAAATTTTGAAACGACTTAGAAGAATTCCCGACGATTTGTATAAATTAATTTGCATACAGCACTTTGTACTTTGGTATGTCCTAGGTTTAAGTATTATTTATGCACTTGATTTCTTATACTGTCCCCACCACCATTAAATTGAAGAATCTCGAAGATTTGACGTCGAAAGTTAGTATAATTATGAAGATGAAATATTTGTATTTTGCACTCAGTTTTTGAACTCGAAAGCCGGTATTCAGTTTCGTTAATATTATTTTTATTCTTCCCATGACCTATCCGCCCTTCGACAGCTGTTTGGACAAAACAATGAATTTCGACTCAATGTTTGTTATTGTTCACGTACGTTGACCGATACGCGAACACGTATTTGTCTATTCCAATTTTTCAACGAAAAATTTTAAAATTTCAAAGTTCACTCACTCTTCTTGAGCATCTATCATATGACTAGGTAAAGCTTATAGATAAAAAGCACGTTTTATACGTCAAACACAATGACGTAGGTATGAAAAATATTTCGCATAAGAAATGATCAAAAATCATCAATTATTTTCATTGAAATCGTCACGAAGTAAAACGATGATGAGCACACTTCCCCCACTTTTGCTTCTGATAGTGCCAGCAATAATTTGTCTAATTCCTTTTCTTGATCGTACATCTTTAAAAATTATCAGAAAAATTATTTGTCCTCGTCCATCAACTGACGAGAAAACGTTCCAAATAAGTTGGCATCATAAATCTTTCCATATCAGTTGGCTAATACGAATAAAGTGTAGAAATATAACGAAGATTATGTAGTAATAATTCTAAAGAGTTTGCCGAAGACGATAGGCATTATAAATTCAACAAAGTGGATGTTAATGAAATATTGGCTATCTTCATAGTGAATATAAGAAGACTACCATTTATATACTAAAAGACTCATTCTCAACACTGATTATTTATATGGCGCTGTCAAATAAACTGTACTACACAGGACGTGCGGTTGGGTAGAAACCTGGGCATTTCGCAGGTAGACTTCCTCTAGCTTTTCGTTCCAAGTCACTTACCCGTGATAAAAAAACAAATATCTTGACTATTTACTACCTAAGTATCTTCAAATATTGACGCTAGAAATCTCGTCCTGTACGCTGAAAGGTTTTTTTCAAAGGACATTGGTATACATCTAAAACCATTGTCGGCTTTTAGCAGTACAATTTTAAAATCCTAGTTTATTATAACATCCTGCGCATGTTGCTGATTGTGACGTTGACAAGTCAATATCACTAGGTATCGAATATTAAAGAGGAGAAATAGAAGAATTTATTTTCACATGTGTAGGTACTAGCGTCCAACCTGAGTACATTTCATAAAGAAATTATTGAGATCGATTATAGACTGGTACCTCACGGCAAATTTTTTAATTGGAAGGATCTAAAATTACCGTACATTTATTTTTCGAGTATTTTGTATGAGAAATGACATCCTTGAAGTTAGGCTGCACTAAGTAGCCGGAGACGGAAATGGCATTAGCCACAAGTGGCCAAAAATTGTTAGTATTTAATCGGAAAGATGGCCTCTTCTTCTCTTGTAGTGCGAAAGGTACCAAAAAGGTTGTTTTATATGTCCACCTAAGAGGCCATCAACGTACGAGGTGGTACGATGATATTAACGGGTTTTAAGGGGGAAAAATTTTCAAAAAATTGCAAGAAATAGAAAGGAGTGGGAACGACTGCAGGAAACCTTCTCTCTCTATGGGCTGACGATCTTTAATTAATTACTTATTATGTATTACAATTGTAACCATGAAAATCGTCAATAAGGGGGATGTGGATTTGGATTTGGAATCGGAAAGATCTATGGCTGGAATTCGGGTCAGATTGCAGTATAAGACGTACGTTTCAAGAATCAATAAGTCTGGCAGACCTGACAGGCCGAGTTCATGGTGCCAGACGAGGACAAAGTGCAAAATTTAGCCTTAAAATTGCGATTTTAACAATAAACGTAGGTAGAGGAAATCTGAAGATGATTACAAGGTTCCTTACTGAATATTATCGAAAATATATACTACAAGTATGAATATACCAATCCCAGCTCAAATATTCCTTATTCGACAGCGAAGCTTCCCTCATTAGTGAAAAAAAGGGCGTATTGAACTCGCGGGTCACGTAGCGGGTCAAGTAGCGTTTCAACTCGTTGCGTTCCCGTCATGAGCGGAACGCGTGTAACGGGAAACGTTTTTCTTTGTATAAACATCCTCTTTACCCACTTGTATAATTCCTTCGAGGCAAGAAAGTACTCTTCTTCATCTCCTACGCCTCTAGCTCGTACTTTATATTCTTAAAAAAAGAGGCAGAATGGAAAATGATTTTTTCCATCAGGTATCTTCATCAACTCTGTTTGTGTTATTGCGTTGAAACTTTCAAGAATCGTATTTTTTCTCAAACAAAAAAGCTTCTCTATTAAATTCACTTACTTATCTGAAATCTTACCCTCTTCTCCGTAGTAAAACGCCTCTATTCTTCATGTTATACATGAAGTTAATGAAATATCATTTTCTTTTGAGCAGAAGTAAGTATTAGGGAAGGAGACTTTTACCTTTATGTCTAGATTCTACCAAAAATTACAAACCCCTTCTTTACATTTAATCAGTCAAATTATCCTCGATTACCAGTGAAATATCATGACAATTTAATGAGAATTCGGACCGGGTAGCGCTAGCATCGCGCAAAATTTTTGAATTTTTTAAAATCTTTCAAAAATATGATCATCTGAAAGAAAATTTCCCACTCTTCAATTTCGTTCCTTACGAGTACACGCCTAAATTCATTATTTTTGGAAAAATTTGAGAAAAACTAAAAAATCACCTTTGGTTTCAAGTCACAATCACCGTTCGCTTATCAGTACTTTCTAGGTATTTTACATAGGCGATGCTAGCGATCCTACAATATGCCCGGTCCGAATTGCTGATACTTATCCTGATTTGATTCCAACCATTCAGTCAGGATGTTTTGCTATCAGACAAACACGTTTAAATTACTCAAGGTCACCTGTTGATTTGACTCTAAAACAAACAATAAACGCGGACGCAGCTGATAAACTCACAGGAATCTCACATTTCACCAATTCTATATCGGCTCGACAGCGATGGACCAGAGATGTCATTCTATTCAGACAGACATTATTTCAATAGTTTTTGAAGATTTCGTACTCAAAAAAACAAATGAAGTAGTAAATGAGCTTTTCTAAATACATGATGTTAAAGAGCTACTTTACCACACAAAAGAGTGGGTAAAGTTGCGTTTTAACAGCGTCTGATTTCCAGCATGATGTAAAGATAGCGCGACAAGCGCAGCAGCTCATGTCCGCCTCAGCGTTCGCCAATAATGAGGCTCCGGACCTACAAAAGGAATGTCCTGTAGAAATATAATTACGAGTAGGTATTGTATCATCAGAGAACATTTGTAATTTATTCTAGGTAAAGGCCTCCAGATGACGATTTAGGATTTTGTAACTTTAAAAACGTAGCAATCATATTTGGCATCTTATAAAACTGATTAAGGCTATGGTTTGACATATACACTTCCCGTTCCAGGAAAAAACGATCAGTCTCACAATGGGAAGGTCTCAAACGTCGATACTTGTTCACAATTTTTGTATACCTATTCGCCTTCAATAATAATATTGGTTGGTTCTTTTGTCTTTTGTTTCGAAATGTGAATTACCGAAACGTCACTGACAAGAATTCTTGGAAATTCCTCTGATCTTAAGCCCCCTTTGATGCCGATTATTGTAGCAACCTACAAATAATAAAATTTACGTGGTATAGTAATATTCGAATCAACAATAGACACGAGAGGATGTGCGAAGTACTAATCAAAAGTCTCCTCGTGCCTTATCAATTTGTTTCGTTTGCCGTATGCCATACTTGGAGTAAGAGGCGAGTAAGAGTGATGCCGTGGGACTTGGAAATATTTTCAACTGTTGGACATGGAATTATTTTCAAATTGTGGGACATTATTTTCCAATTATTGGGCTTGGAAATATTTTCAATTGTTGGACTTTGAAATATTTTCATACTTCTTGGACTTGGAAACATTTTCAAGTGTTGGACTTGGAATTATTTTCAAATTGTGGGACTTTGAAATATTTTCAACTGATGTTGGACTTACAATTATTTTCCAATTGTTGGACTTTGAAATATTTTCAATTGTTGGACTTGGAAATATTTTCATACTTCTTAGACTTGTCAAATTTTTCATTTTCAATTCTTAGACTTGGAAATATTTTCAACTGTTAGACTTGAAATTATTTTCAAACTGTGGGACATTGAAATATTTTCAACTGATGTTGGACTTAGAATTGTTTTCCAATATTGTTGGACTTTGAAATATTTTCAGTTGTTGGACTTTGAAATATTTTCATACTTCTTGGACTTGTCAAATTTTGGACTTGGAAATATTTTCATACTTCTTGGACTTGGAATTTTCTTCCAATTGTTGGACTTTGAAATATTTTTATACATCCTGGACTTGTAAAATTTTTCATTTTTGATTGTCTCCCACAGTTGAAAATATTACAAAGCCCGACAATCAAAAATGAAAAATTTGACAAGTCCAAGATGTATGGAAATATTTCAAGGTCCAACAATTGGAAAATAATTTCAAGTCCAACAGTTGAAAATATTTCAAAGTCCCACAATATGAAAATATTTCCAAGTCTAAGAATTGAAAATGAAAAATTTTATAAGTCCACTTATGAAAATATTTCAAAGTCCAACAATTGGAAAATAATTTCAAGTCCAACAGTTGAAAATATTTCAAAGTCCCACAATTTGAAAATATTTCCAAGTCTAAGAATTGAAAATGAAAAATTTTATAAGTCCACTTATGAAAATATTTCAAAGTCCAACAATTGAAAATATTTCAAAGTCCAACAGTTGAAAATATTTCAAAGTCCCACAATTTGAAAAAAATTCCAAGTTCAAGAATTGAAAAAGAAAAATTTTACAAGTCCACTTATGAAAATATTTGAAAGTCCCACAATTTGAAAATAATTTCAAGTCCAACACTTGGAAATATTTCCAAGTTCAAGAATTGATAATGAAAAATTTTACATGTCCAAGAAGGTACAAAAATATTTCAAAGTCCCGCAGCATCACTCTTATTCGCCTCTTACTCCGTGTATGGCATAAGGCGAACAAAATGAATTGATAAGACACGAGGAGACTTTCAATTAGTACTTCCCACATCCTCTTGTCAATAGACCGGTTCCCTGTGACGTCGACATCTTCGATTTTGATTGAATGCTTGTTCTCTGCTGTTGGCTTTGGGGCAGCCATAGAGACCGTTTCATCATTCACTAGTATTCAAGAACAAGAAGTACGTTAGCAATAAAAGCTACATATTTGAATTCCAGAGAACTTCTAGATTCTATATAGAGATCTCTAATACATTAGGAACATCTTGTTTTTGAATATCTGTATGTGATCGAATCGTTCCCTGGGTATTCTTATGGAAATCGATGTCATGATTGGCCCGATAATCGTAATATCGATTACAAATATGGGTACTTTGACTCACCATCGCTCACTGATGTTATCAACACTGTGACGTCACCGGGGAATCGGTCTATTCTTAGCAAGTTGTTGGTTTTTATCAATTTGATTTACCTCAACTGCAAGCGACTGATCGTCATATATGCGTCATTAAGAAACTTCTGAATGTGCTTTGTTTCAAAAACCGCTGCTTTATCAGGGTGGTAATTTTCATTCTTCCTCTTGATGAAGAATACCAATTTCTGATATCGAGAAATATCAACGTTATTGAGCCTTTATCAGTTGCCTTCAACATGGAATAATAACTCCAGAGCGTATTCGGCTTTATGGCGATTCGCTAACGCAAGAAATACATTTTCGGAGAATATGAAGACGTATTTTTCCTCTTCCTCCATTCATCGAATTTGTCATACGTTTACAAATATTTCTTCTTCCAAGCAGCCGGCAATAATTGAATCATTCCAAACCTCAGAAGCAGCAGCAGTGATATCCTCAGGAGTGCCAATAGTGCCATCGTTCGATTCATCATACTCATTGATTTGATCATCACAGAACTCCATTCTTACACATTCAAATTGTTACAAAGTCATAAACTTCTCATCACAAAAAAATTTAAAAATTTACAAACGAAAAATGTGGGCTCTGTTTCCTTTATTCAGCTGTTACAACTTTGAAATACTAGGATGATGAGAGAATTGTTACAATCTATTGAAATGATACTCAATTAAACGATGTAGTAGTGGCAACACCGAGAACGCATAAAATGATGCGAGTGTCTGTTATGGAGAATTTTCTTCGCCGTACTCTCTAAATCTTCCTTTAACATCATATTATTTAGAAAAATATCTTATAATAGGCTGCAAGAGGGTAAGTGGCCATTGACATACTCGTGCAATTACTCAACTCGCCTTCGACTCGTTTGGCAAACTGCCGCACTCATTGTCAATAGGTCACTTTACCCTCTTTATAGTAATATTCCCCGTTTCTGCCTCGAAAGAATTATACAAGTGGGTAAAGAGGAGGTTTATACAAAGAGAAACGTTTCCCGTTAAACGCGTTCCGCTCATGACGGGAACGCAACGAGTTGAAACGCTACTTGACCCGCTACGTGACCCGCGAGTTCAATACGGCCTTTTTTTCCCTAATGAGTTGAGCTTCGCTGTCGAATAAGGAATATTTGAGCTGGGATTGGTATATTCATGTTTGTAGTGACATATTTTCGATAATATTCAGTAAGGAACCTTGTAATCATCTTCAGATTTCCTCTACGTTTATTTTTAAAATCGCAATTTTAAGGCTAAATTTTGCACTTTGTCCTCATCTGGCACCATGAACCCGGTCTGTCAGGTCTGCCAGACTTATTGATTCTTGAAGCGTACGTCTTATACGGCAATCTGACCCAAATTTCATTAAATATCTAACAATTTTTGGCCACTTGTGGCTAATGCCATTTCCGTCTCCGGCCACTTAGCGTAGCCAGACTTCAAGGATTTCATTTCTCATACAAAATACTCGAAAAATAAATGTACGGTAATTTTAGATCCCTCCAATTAAAAAATTTGCAGCGAGCTCCCAGTCTATTAGGCTGCAGTCGAGTTGCGTCGTGAGGGGGATGGATAGTCGAATTGCGACCGATACGAATGTGGGAATGGCGAATTGCGTCCCGCACAATGTCGAATTACGTCCCCTGTAGAAACTTTGACACTCTTCTATGTGTACTGAAATTTTCTTGTAAGGATATGCTGCAATGAGTAATGCAGTCTATGACTTGTATTGTACAATTTCGTATGTTCAGTGAAAAGGAAAAAGAATTCAAAGTTGTTGATGGACACAAGTTTGGATTTCATAAGCGTCTTGCAAACGGCACCAAACGTTGGAGGTGCTCTATAAAATCTTGTTCTGCGTTTTTCAAGATAAATGTGAACGATGCAACCATGGAATCTCGTACAATTCACGACCATCCTGTGACGAATGCCAATACACTTCAGAAGGAACGGATCAATAATGCAGTGAAACGAAAAGCGGTAGCGGATCTATGCGAACGCCCGAGTAAGCTCATACATCGTCAGTTACGAGGAGGCAATAACATGCTCGTTGACCTAAGTAGCGCTGATTTAAATCGAATTCGACATGACATTTATCACGCGCGTAGTGGCGAGTGACCTGAACTCCCAAAGACTTTAGCTGCCTTACATGCTGCTCTGAACGTGTATAATCGCACGAAGACAACTAAAAGATTAGTTGTTGCTAGGAAATTATACTGAAAATAACATCGTAATTTTTCTACGGAACAGAATTTGCAATTTTTAGCTGAATGTGACCAAGTTTTCGTCGATGGAACGCTGCGATGGAACGTTCGATAGTTTCCCTAAATTATTTACTCAAATATTTTCGTTGCATGGCTTGCGTAACTCTACGTACGTTCCCCTCGTTTTCTGCCTCCTTCCTGACAAATCGGCACGATCGTATGCAACAGTCTTTCAACATGTAATACGCGAATCGAACAAACTTGGCTTATTTTTTGCACCCCCTGTCGTGTATGCCGATTTTGAATCCAGCATTCACGTCGCAGTTGCCTAGATTCTTTTTTTTTTTTCGAATTACGTGGCTGTCGCTTCCACCTAGGGCAGAGTTGGTGGCGCCGTATTCAAACATTGGTCCTCTCAATTACTTATCGGGCGACGGATTCCGCAGATGGAAAATTTCTTAAGTTGTTCTTCGGTCTTTCTTTTTTTGGACAAACGTGAAATAGAGGACTGCTTCTTCAAAGATTTCATGCCCATCCTTCCGCAGAATGAGTTAATCAGAGACTTCGGCGATTACGTAAGGGACACATACATCATACAGGGAAGCCGCTTTCCTCCTTCCATGTGGGCTGAATACAGTGCGACGACTGTCAGAACCACGAATGCATCATGACGCGACGAGAAACTGGTGAGCTCACTCACCTCGAATACCTCCGTCGTGTCTCTTTCAAATTTCTTCATCCTCTCGTCACCAAAAAAAAATAATCACCGTCATCAATTTTACGTTATTTTACTGAGACGTATGTGCATAACCATTTTAATCCTGAGTTTTGTCGAAAACTGAGTCTTATATATAATATTTATTTTTGAATTGCAAATTTTATTGTACACGTGTATAAACATATGTACATATTATATCCACTATCATCCACATTATATTTTTTAACATTAAAATTCAGGACGCAATTAGACATTGTCCGGGACGCAATTCACACACGTGCCCGAGGTGGCTCCGGGACGCAACTCGACTACTCCGATCGATTAATCATCCTCTTTCGAAAATTTTCCCTACTAGAACTGTAAGTCACTCGACAGTGTATTTTTTTTGGAAGGGGAGCGAGTTAAGGAAAAGAGAGGTCAAAGACCTACCTGGGGTTTATTAGTTTCGCTGTCAACTTCCGAACGTAAGGTTGAAGAGGCTCCATCAGAGTTCATACGTCAGGGTATACAAGGGCGCGGTGAGGGAGGTTTCTTGAAGGTGGACCTTTAAAACGATTTTAGGGGCGAGCTTTTTTTGCCTTTTTTTTAAAACAGGAAACTTGTTTTATAGGAGGGTAATTTGAAGAAAAATGACGGGCACCGGGAGGCAAAACGTGGGACTTGGAAAAAATTTCTACCTTCGGGCTACGTATGATAGAAGGGGGACTTAGAAAAATTTCTACTTCCGATCATTAGGTGAGGGCATTTTTTAGTTATAAGTGATGGGGGTTCTATTTCGGCTGTTAGCTAGACCAAGAAGGGGGGCGAACAAGATCTCGAAAAACGTTCATTATACTATAGGTCTAATATACAGCTTACTAACTTCTTTATTTCTTTATTTATTATTTTATACATAAATTTGTACGTTTTGATAGCATTGAAAAATTTTTACTTCCGAGTCAATTTTACCCTTCTTGACTAATTCAAGGGCTGCTGCAAAAGACAGCTCTACCTTGGCCATCTAATAGTGTAGGCAAATAAGAAAAAAAAAACATTTTGCTGGAGCAAACGTTCCTTGCTGAAAATGGTTAAGGATGTGGTCCTGAACAACAAACTAAAAATCCCGTGTGTTCCCTCTGGAGCTTCTTTTTTCATAGTGGCTCGAACCGCCCAAAAATTAGTTTTTCGCCTATATCGCGTGAAATTGACATTTTATTGAAAAATGTTTCAAACAAAAGTTGTTCCTCGTAAAATTTCCTACCAAATAACGTATTTAACTCTCAGCCTATGCCAACTGGTGCCTTTGCAAAAGGCGTTCAAAAGTGTCCCAAAATCAGTTTTTTCATATATCTCACAACCCCCAAAAATTAGTTTTTCGCCTATATCGCGTGAAATTGACATTTTATTGAAAAATGTTTCAAACAAAAGTTGTTCCTCGTAAAATTTCCTACCAAATAACGTATTTAACTCTCAGCCTATGCCAACTGGTGCGTTTGCAAAAGGCGTTCAAAAGTGTCCCAAAATCAGTTTTTTCATATATCTCACAAAATTGAAATTTTATGAAAAAATGTTTCAAATGAAAGTTGTTCTTCGTTGAATTTCCTATCAGATGAGCTTTTCAGCTTTCAGGATAGAGCAACTAGTCTGTAAAAAAAGGTTTTTGATATTAAAGATAAAAGGATGTGCTATATTTTTTTTTCTTCTCATATTCATGACTCACATGGTACCTAGGTATTGATATAAGAACAATTGAAGTCGCGTTGTCTCTAAGGCAGCTGCAATGCTCTCTGATCTACGGTAGTACAACAGACAATCGATTGAACAAATTTCAGTTTCAAGCTTTCGCGAAAAAGTACTTAACCTCTCTACCTTCCACTGAAGACGCTGCACGGCTTCATTTATACAGAGTGTACCACCAAGTACAATTGTGGCTTGGTCATGAAAAAGATCCCCATTAGAATGGAGATGGAGGCGAATCGATGGAATATTGGAGCCTATAACAATGAACAAAGCCCCAGCCCCAGCGCCGCGCCAGACCATCTCCTACAACTTATTTTTAGTGGGTGCGCTAAAGGTTGTAGAAATGCTTGTAGCTGCCGAAAAGCAGGTGAACAATAGATGTTCCATAAATAAAAGAGGGCAATTTGGCATTTTCATTAAAGAAAAAATGTATATTTTAGTCATTCCAACCTCGATGATGAAGAGGCGTCCACACTATGCTTCTCATGCCTCAACCATAAGTAGCCTATTGTTTAAATTTTTGTTGAAAATAGTTGTTTTTCTTTCTTCCTAGGATTCAAATGTTTCCTAATGTGTCTTGGGCAGACTTGCCTCAATGCTGGTGGAGTATTAGAGGTAGTAGACGACATTGAGGACGACTTGCAGGATGTATAAGTCAGGACGAGGAAGCTAACCATGAGTCCAGTACTGATGGAGATTCCTCAGTAATCACAGGCGAAGAATATGACGAGAGCGAATAATATCAGGTCCCTCCATCCCGAATAAAAGACTACTGCAAGTCGGCAGGCTAACGTACACTGCTCCTATTAGAAAGCGTAGAAACTGGTAGGCAGGGCATAGGACGGATGGAGGAGCTAAAGTCATGTGCGAGAGACGACCTCTCCCTCCTCGGGCTATGTTATGAAATTATGAGCATATATTACCTGAAATATACTAGCCTCATGGAGTAAGATTCAGTTGAGGAACCTACAGGAAAAATGTACCTAATTCAGACAAATTATTCTATAGCTCATTTGATAGGAAATTCAACAAGGAACAACTTTTATTTGAAACATTTTTTCATAAAATTTCAATTTTGGGAGATATAATATGCAAAAACTGATTTTGGTCCTCTTTTGAACGGCCTTTTAAGGCTTTGACGGGACATTAATTGGCCTAGGTTGAACCTTGAATACGTTATTTGGAAGGAAATATAACGAGGAACAACTTTTGTTTGAAACATTTTTCAATAAAATTTCGATTAGACAATATGTAAGCAAAAGACTAAGTCTTGGGGGCCCATATTAAAACAGAACGTCCTGAAGGATGAATAGCTCATTTTATAGCAAATTTAACGAAGAGCAACTTTTGTTTGAAACATTATAAAATAAAATTTGAATTTTGTGAGATATATGAAAAAAACTGATTTTGGGACTCTTTTGAACGCCCTTTGCAAAGGCACTAATTGGCATAGGCTGAAAGTTGAATACTTTATTTGGTAGGAAATTTAACGAGGAACAACTTTTGTGTGAAACATTTTTTAATAAAATTTCAATTTCACGCGATATAGGCGAAAAACTAATTTTTGGGGGGTTCGAATCCCCATAAAAATGGAAGCTCCAAGGGGAAAACGTGGGATTTTTAGTATCTTATTCAGGACCACATCCATAACCATTTTCAGCAAAGAAAATTTTGCTCCAGTAAAATGTTTTTTTTTTTTCAATATGGCTCTAATTTGCCTACACAATAACACCCGCGACCCATTGGTGTCTGCACTAGCTGACATTTCAGCCAGGACATTCTCACTAACTGCCGACTTCTTGACTCTTGGGACGAGCTGCGATCAGTTTTCTATTTTTTCAATGGCCTCTTCCAGTTTTCCCAAAAAAATTTCGGCTGAAGTTTCCACGACAGACGGCACCTGTTACCCCCCCTCACGCCCCATAAAACAGGTTCCCTGTTATAAACTTTCGACTGACTTTCTCTGCAATGTAATAACACATACGGTTAGAAATTGCATATTCATTCTTTGGTTCAAGCCTCCTTTCCAAGAACGAGTGATGCAATTTTTTCGCCATTTTCCCATACCGTAGCACGTATTTCCTGTAGATCTTGTATTTGACCCATTCTCTTTGAAGAGCACAAATTGAGGTGTTGGATTTTTCCATTAAGTTTTGCAAATTCTGTAATTTTGTTCTTTTGATTTTTGATCCTGTATCACCAAAAGTTTGCCATAAATTCTTGACGCTACTCAAATGAAAATCGTTCTTTTCAATTACTTACACAATTTGATGGATCATATTATTTGTTTGTACAGCGATGACAAAAATATCTGTTTACTCTGTAATCGAGACTGTAGGTCATTTGACGAATTTTTCGTTCATCAAATTTCATTGGCTGTCCTAATGTGTAGGCACCTAATTGAATTACGCCGTTTTTTTTCTTTCATGTAATTTTCATTATTGGTATAATTTACACCCCGATCGAGAATTACCTACCGTCAAGTGCGCGCGAAAAAGAGTAAAATGTCTAGCTGATGATGGCGCTTCTCACTCGAGTCTTAATACCGACTCTGCCCACTGATGCGGTCATACTTCCGTCAAGTTTGAGGAAATTTTTCGCACTTACCAGCTAATTAACAGAACGGAATATTAATTATATAACTCGCTCGAGTTAATTAACGTACCACTGTGAATATACTTATACCGGTAATACGTATTTACAAGCTTGCGCAGGAAAGCGAACGTGTTGGTAGAAAAAACAATAATGTATAATTTTCTATAGACTGTTCTCATTGACCGAGAAGAGTGCAAGTGACAACCCCTCGGAAACTCACCCATGTGTTTATTGACATCATCTCAATTTGTTCACGACACATTTAAAGAAATTCGGACGTGTGTGGATTGCAAAATGATGCATCACGTATTGGTGTAGTCGATCGAACGCGTTCAATTTTTTGATCAATCAATCATCGTGATGCGTTGAAACGATAATAAAATTTCCTCAGAGCTTCCCACAGGCTATAAGAAAACTCGTTTCACGAACGTGGTTTTTCCGCGAATGCGTGGGCCGCGAATCATTTGTACTTTCCAGCTCTCGTGTTGTTTCAATTGCAGGCGGTCGTTTGGAGAAGGAGGAGAACATAATTATATTTGAAATTTCACTCCATTTTAATCCCCGAAGACCAGAATGAAATTGTGTCAAATATTCGCCCGGATATACCGACAGTCAGTTGGTGTGTGGTGAACCTTGTTATAGCTTTTGTGTTGTATAGGTCCTACCGACTGGTTTACTACAATCCGACTGAATAGACGAATCGTTATCTATTCTAGCCGAAATGTTAGTTTAGTTTTGGATAATAAATTGTGTTTATAAAATGCCTCTCGTCAGGTATCGGCTCCTTTATTTCGATTAGCAGATTTTTCGATCGTAGGTCTAGCTAGACGCTGATTAGCGTCTCAATACGTGATTCGAATGTCGTTCAAGTAGTCTGACGAATAAGTTGTACGTCTCCCCCCTTTCGACCTTTGTTTTTTCTAAATTTCTAAAGTAGTCCCATAGTCTTCTTCTCTAGGCCCGATTGATTGGATTTCCAATCCTCGTTTCGTTTTTTTGACATATTCCATGTCTTTTCTCTCGCCGGACCCCGATTCTGAAACTCGCGAGTACACCCCCCCCCCCCCCCCCGTCAAGAGAAATCTCTACCCCGTGGGTGATTCAGAAATTCGCGAGTACACCCCACGTAATAATAATAATTAATAATAAATAATAAATAAATAAATAAATAAATAAATAAATAAATAAATAAATAAATAAATAAATAATTAAATAATTAAATAATTATATAAATAAAATAATAAAATAATTAATATAATTAATAATTAGAAAATCTCTACCTCGTGGGTGATTCAGAAATTCGCGAGTACACCCCAATAAATAATTAATTAATTATTAATTAAATAATTAAATAATTAGACGAATAAAGGCTGAATAGTCGAAATTTTTCCAAGTCCCCTAGACTTGAATTGTCTCATACCATTCCAATACAACAGCGAGACAGAGGGCGAACGAGCGGAGCGATTTCGCGCTACCTCATATTTCTCATAGAAGACTTATACGACGCCAAGATTGGTAAAGGGGTAAACGAATAATATCTCACGAACACTTGACCTAGTAGAAGCCTAGACTGAAATATTTCAAGATGACTGATAAAATATAAAAGACGTGGAACATGATTTTCATTTATTTGGCTATGCCAGAAAATTTTTTTTATTCTTGTGTGTTTCGTACACACGTAGTCAAAGCTTTTAATTTTTATTCGTAGAAAGGATGATTAATGATAACGACAAACTATTTTTCGTAAGTTTGGAAAGAAGTAGAGCTTTCAACCAGCGACGACGATACCCTCCTCTAGAACTAGCGTTTCTCATAGCCTGAGTGATCTCTAAAAGTGACGCCGAACTGGACTTGTGGTCTAGCCTCGGGGTATCCCCTCCCTCTGATGAGTACTCACGCTTTCCGACTGAGCTGGCTCTGGGTCCTATCCGGACGGATAGGCTGGGATCAGAGTCTGGAGTATTCTTTGGAGTGGTCGTGGGTAGTCTGATGGCTATACTATATATGAAAGCTTCACCGGAATAAGCAAGATCTTTGATTTAGCTTGCTGTCTCGATAGGTTACGTTACATGAATTAAGTATAGTTTATGTGGGTAGCAGGACGAGGCTCTACTCCTCTCCCTCTTGTTACATCACACAATCAAATACTTATTTCCTTATTTTCATCGAAAACTATTTTTCAAGGCCTTCATATTGACCCTCTTCCGGATAGTAATGGTAATCACTCACATTCCATCGCTCTCTCTCTTCGCTTCTCATCCTGAACAACCGATAACGTAAAAATTTTTCATGGACTTCGACAACATATAATTTTCCAAGATCGTCAAATTCGACGAAATACAAATTTTACCATTTTTATTCCACTCAAATTTTAAAATCGACATACCATGCAGATTTTTACAAAATACTATCTTAATAGACGACAAACGCTGAACGCAAACCGAAGAAAAAAAATATAATGCGCAAAAAATAGAGAATATCATCGTTTTGCACGCATATTTACGCGAAAATGTGGTGCACGAAGGGACGACGACAAGAATGATAATTTCCTCTCGAATATGGTTAAATAAAACGTGAACTCCTCCTCTCTTCAAAAATCGACTAACATTTTTCAGCGCGAGTGGCGATTTTTTATTTCGTTCTTCTTTCTTGGAGTTTAAAGTGAGTCGACATCGATACTTCTTTTATAGAAGGGTCAGCTATATCGACATTCATCGTACATTAAATCTTCATTTGTGAAGTTCGTGCTCACAAGATTTTAATTAAGAAGATAAATTTTGGTTACCGAAATCCACAAATCGGTGGGTACGCGACAGATATTCGATAACCATTTTCATTTCCCTTCCTAAAACCCGTCGTTTTCGATAAGCGTATTTTAAATTCTTTCTTCCTAATTACTCGCTTAATTAGGACCTGAGAAACCGGAAAACTTCTCAAGTAATTTTCAAAGATGTGTATTTACAGTAAGAAATTACTCATTCTTTTCGAACCAACGTTTTCAACTTGATACATAATAGAGAGAAAAAAAAAAAACGAAATAAAAATAATCAAAAACCACGTGATATAGCCTAGGTGACGTACAAGATTAACAACTTATTCAATCACAAAATTGGAAATAAGTACGTCCTATTTTATGAGTTTGAAACTTAGAAGAGTCAAGGATGTAATGATCATAAAAATTCGGTCGCTGGTTTAAAACACAGACATCAGGCGTCTGTATATGAAAATAGTGGACATCGTTATACGAATGCTGAGACAGTTAAACTATTTGCTGATAATGATATGCGTAACATAGAGATAAAAATATTTGTATATCTCGTACTACATAAGGTACGTTATTTTATTTTTTTTTTTTTCTCTATTGCCCATGCTGAGGATTCAACAATAATTACAGTTTATTCGTTTTCGGTGAACCATGAATGCGAACAGCTTAAATACAGAAGAGTCGATAACGTTAATGAGCGCTCTCGAAAACACAGCTAAATGATTACCGATTTCTTCTGCTTAATTAAAGATCATTATTGTTCGAGAGCTTTATAAATATACATGTTTGCTACATTGAAAAATCAAACTTTCTCTTTTCATCTTTTATTCTAAGTTAAGAAATAGCTTCAGAAGTTCTACTTAATTCTCCGGGTTCCTTAATTGCTGTATTGTACGGAGTACAATTTTCGAGATCGTCGATCTTATAGTGTGACTCTATTGCAGTAACTTGGAAGAAAAGATGTGTTCAGATGAATGATTGACAGAGCTACCCAGAGGTTGGACCGAAAATGCTGTTATGGGAAGTATCAGAATTTTATATGCTTATATGATCGGGACAACTCTTGGACAAACAATTTGGATGCCATTGCAAACTCAGCAGGGGTAGCGGGGAACTCGCAAGCTCCGCAGTTCCGTGTGAAACGGCTAGTCTTATGAGTAGACGCATCAGATCTGATCGCTTCTCATCATCATATGGACCCTTTTTAGCCAAACCCAACCAAGCGACATGATAACACGATCTGGCGAAAATGAGAACATTTCTTCAGATTGTTATCATGTCGCTTGGTTGGGTTTGCCTAAATAGGGTTCATAAGTCAGCTCGAGAGTCGAAATTTTTCTAAATCGCCCTCTTATCATTAGATTCAGCTCGACAGTTGGAATTTTTCTAAGAGCCTCTCTTATCATGCGGTCTCTATCATAATTTTGTTCTAGCATTAAAACGCAAAACGGTAGATGCGTATGTACTTCAAATCTACGAAATCTTCGATTTACGCCCCTAGCCAACTTTCTACGATTTTTCTGAGCCGAATTATGGACCAAAAGGTGCGAAAAATTGACCGATTTACCAAAATTCTAAAAAATTGAAAATCTTTTAAGCTCCCGTATTTTCTTTGATTTAAAAGTAAAATTTGCGGCTGGTTCCGAGGGAAATACCTGAATATCTTCCAAGTTACAATCTGATGACGTCATAGATTGGTACCTATGACGTCACGATCTGATGACGTCATAAATCGGTCTCTAGGACATTACGATCTGATGATGTCATAAATCAGTTTCTTTGACGTCACAATCTAATGACGTCATAGAACAATCCCTAGCACGGAGGTCAAAATGTCAACAAGGAACCTTTTCTACGAGGGGGGGGGGTGCCGTGTTCCCCCTAATCCAATGAAGAAACCCCAAAAAATGTTATTCCCCCTCCCCCGAAAAACGATTACGAAGAATCATCTTCATGAAAATGGGCTCACGGCACCCCTGGGGGGAGGGATTTTGAAAAATTTACCATGCGCCGTGCGATATCCGGCAAAAATCCAAATCGGCAAAAAAGGTCCAAGTCCACACCCCTTCAAGTTACAGTGGTAAAAATATTCTAAGTCCAAAAAAGGTCGAAATTATTTCAAGTCGCCCTCGTAGCACACATAGCTTGAAAGTCGAAATTTTTTGAAGTCTCATTCCAATCATTCAAAAATTATGACGTCACAAAAGTCGGACATGGACGCACTCGCGCTCGCGTACGCATTCGTTTTCTGAGGATACCCCCCTCCAATAAAACAGATAGCGGGTTCCCCGCTTAAAAACTGTCACGGAAAATTGTCACAAAAGTCTCAATTTTTTTATGGTTTTCGACCGGACTCCCCTTGGGTAACCGCCACGGTTTCTAGCATTTTATATGATTATAAGATTGGGACTACTTTTTAAAAACCCGTCGCAGTTTTTGCCATGCTCGATGTCAAAATTTATCCGGTCCCTAAAGTAGGTCAAGGTCATTGATGGGAAAAAACCGTGAATTCAGCATTTTATATATTCTTATAAGATTGGGACTACTTAAGAAAAACTGTCATAGAAAAGTGTCAGGTTTTTTGTCGCGCTTACTGATAACATCATCAGTGACCTTGACCTACTTTAGGCACTTGGAAAAATATCGACCTTTGCTACTAGACTAAAGCAGCGAGTGAGTCCATCAGCCCTTCTAATAATTATCATAAAAAACAGTGTAGAAGCGACTTTAACGGTTTTAACAAGGAACCTCTTCTAGGGGGGAGGAGGGGTGGTTCACTGCAAAAACCATCATTTTCTCAAACCCCCTCCTATCGTATATAGCTCGGAGGTCAAAATATTAAGAGGAAACCTGATCTATGTTTTTTTTTGAAAAATTTGCCGCCCGACGTCCGGTCAAAATGGACTTATGAAAATTTTGCTTTTTTAACAGGGAACCTGTTCTATGGGGCTTTTTCAGAAATTTGCCGTGCGCCGTCCGGCGAAAAACTTGGAAAAATTTCGACTCTCGAGCTACATATGATAGGAGGGGGGGGGGGGGGACTTGGAGAAATTTTGACTCTCGAGCTATATATGATAGGAGGGGGACTTGGAAAAATTTCTACTCTCAAGCTAGATATGATAGGGGGGGGGGAGGACTTGAGAAAATTTTGACTCTCGAGCCATATATGACAGGAGGGGGACTTGGAAAAATTTCGACTCTCGAGCCATATATGATAGGAGGGGGAATTGGAAAAATTTTGACTCTCGAGCCATATATGATAGGAGGGGGACTTGGAAAAATTTCAACTCTCAAGCTATATATGATAGGGGGGGGGGACTTGGAAAAATTTCGACTCTCGAGCAGCTATATATATGATAGGAAGGGGACTTGAAAAAAATTTCGAGTCTCGAACTGTATACGACAAGAGGGGGACTTAATAAAAACGACGGCTTCCTTAACGAAGTTAAACGAGGAACGCAGGGAACCTGTTTTATGAGTCGAATGGGATTTGGTATTGAAAATTCAAGGAAGCCTAGACCTAGATAAAGATAGTATAAAGAAGGCCTAGACCTACTATAAGCCTATCATAATATAGTTTGAGAATCTAAATTTTTCTCGCTCGAGAGACGAAATTTTTCCAAGTCCCCCTTCTATCATATATAGCTCGAGAGTCGAAATTTTTCTAAGTTCCCCTCCTATCATATATAGCTCGAGAGTCGAAATTTTTCTAAGTCCCCCTCCTATCATATATAGCTCGAGAGTCGAAATTTTTCCAAGTCCCTCTCCTATCATCTATAGCTCGAGAGTCGAAATTTTTTCTAAGTCCCCCTCCTATCATATGTAGCTTGAGAGTCGAAATTTTTCTAAGTCCCTCTCCTATCATATATGGCTCGAGGGTCGAAATTTTTCTAAGTTTTTCGCTGGACGGCGCAGGGCGGACGGCGGACGCCAGATTTCTCAAATAGCCCCCCATAAAACAGGTTCCCTGTTAAAATTTCGACTCTCCAGCCATATATGATAGGAGGACTTAAAAAAAAAAATTTCGATTCTCGAGCTATATATGATAGGAGGGGGACTTGGAAAAATTTCGACTCTCGAGCCATATATGATAGGAAAGGGACTTGGGAAAATTTCCACTCTCGAGCCATATATGATAGGAGGGGGACTTGGAAAAATTTCAACTCTCGAGCCATATATGATAGGACCCCTCCTATCATATATGGCTCGAGATTCGAGAAAATTTAGAGTCTCAAACTATATTATACTAGGCTTATAGTAGGTCTAGGCCTTCTTCATACTAGCTTTATCTAGGTCTAGGCTTCCTTCAATTTTCAACGCCAAATCCATTCGACTCATAAAACAGGTTCCCTGCGTTCCTCGTTTAACTTCGTTTTTCTTGAGCGATATCACGATAGGAAGGAAATGATGAGAAGAGGACTTAGATTTATTTATTTGATCTATCTATTTATTTATTTATTTATTTATTTATTTATTTATTTGATCTATCTATTTATTTATTTATTTATTTATTTATTTATTTATTTATTTATTAGTTTGTTCATTTGTTTATTTATGTACATATTTAGTTTCTTTCTTTCTCTTTATAATATGATAGAAAGGGACTTGAAAAATTTTGGATCTTGTCGTAATAGACCGATTCCCTGTGACGTCAAAATCTTCAATTTTGGTTGAATGCTTGTTCTCTGCCGCTGGCTTTGGGGTAGCCATTTCAGAATCCCATTAGAATACACAGGGAACGTTTCGATCATTCACTAGTATTCAAAAACAAGAGGTACGTTAGCAATCGATGCTACATATTCAAATTCCACAGAACTTCTAGATTCTAAATAAAAATCTCTGATACATAAGAAACATCTTCTTTTTGAATATCTGTATGTGATTGAATCGTTTCCTATGTATTCTTATGGAAATCGATATCAAGATTGGCCCAATAATCGTAATGTCGATTATAAAGATGGGTACTTTAACTAACTATTGCTCACTATTAACATCACTGTGACGTCACCGGGGAATTGGTCTATATACGATAGAAGGAGATTTTGGAAAATTAGTGTTTTCGACTTTACTAAGCGAAGTGGCTCCTGCTAGGTCCACACGAGACCAAAACTTATTTAGGATTCCAAAATGCAGGACAGCTCAGTTTGAACGTGCCCCTCTGAATCGAGCCTTGTCGCTATACAACAAAATAGTAAAGCACGACGGTACAATCGATATATTTTTCGATGGAAGGAATACTTTTGCACGCAAAATCAACGAAGCCTTAATAAAGATGCACGACGGAGGGGAGTAGCTTTAAGGCTGCTTGCGTACGCAGGATCTTTCGTATAAGTTACTCGTAATAGCAATGCTACCTTGGAAGGGTGGGGGCCAGTTTTCACCATTTGTCGATGCCATAGCTACTAATCTTTTTTTTTTTTTTATATTATTATTATCATTGTAAATAGTGTCGTCCCATAATTGGCCTTATTGGCTGTCGGACGGCACTTTAAATCAATAAATAAATAAATAAATTTAGTTCCACACTACTCTAGAGGTTGAATTGATAGCGCGTTTTTCCACCGGGGGGGAGGGTGAGAAATTCGCCGCGCACTCCTGGAAAAATTTCCACTCTGGAGCTATACCTTAAAATAGGACAAGGTCCTTATAGTAGCTTTATACTAGGTGTAGGCTTTCTTGAATTCTCAGTTCCAAAATAACCAATTTGACTCATAGAAAAGGTTCCCTCCATTCCTCGTTTAACTTCGTTAAGGAAGCCGTCATTTTTTATAGTGGTCTCCCCAATAGGCCTATAAATCTCATTACTAAAACAAATTCGACGCATATAACAGGTTCCCTGAGTTCCTCATCCGTTGAGGAAACCGTCTTCACGAAGAACGTGATAAATGGGTTGTGGTCAGAGACTCTTTCCTTCAGCTTCGGAATAGTTTGTGCAATACCTAAAGAGAGTGATGTAATTATTGCCCTCGTAACGATTTATCAGTGACCTTGACCTACTTCAGCGACTTGAAAAAATTTCGGCGTTCACTTTTTTAAAACCTATATCCTTTCCCTCTTTATCATACTAAGCATCGAAATGAGAGGTGTACTATGTTCCCAAACACAACCCGGGGTTGTATAAGGAAAAATGGTCGGTACAATCGAGTCCTAGCGAGGTACAAACGATTGAGGTAGGTTCTGGTTCCAAATTCGAAATAAGAACGTGCTATAACATGGACCTAATGGACACGAGTATATCGAATGAGGATTTTACTTACACGAAGTCTATTGCCCATAAAACTTATTCTCTTACCTCCTCTATTATACCGCACGAATTCATTTTCAGGTGATCGTCAACACTCTTTCAATACTCGCTTCTGACGTCATTTCAATTATTTAGAGCTCAGTGAAGCTAATTTTGTATTTTTGTTTTAGAACACTTATCAAAAGTGGTACGGTATGAAATTTGCTACAACAATATTCGAAATTTTAAGCTTTGCACTAATTGGGATATTCGTTCCGCAAAGTGAACAAGAACATTTGCATGATATCGAACTTGTGCTTACGGCGAGTGGAAGTTCAAAAACTTTCGACCTTCAATCTTTAGATGTACAAAATAATTTCAAGCGAAAATACTGCAAGAGGTCGTACAACTCAAGAGAAATTCTAAGTTTCAAGGCCTAGACAAGATAAGGATTCGGAAAAGATGGGTTACATACACTGAGCAAAGCTCATACACTTTCTTTTTTTTTGCACCCGAAGATTATCGTACGGCAATTTACTTGAAAATTTATTTCACCCGACCTTCAAACAATTCACCTTTAAGAACTCTCGATATTCCGCTTTTCGATATGTGTGTTATGAATTATATAATATTATAGCTTCAACGTCTGTATAAGAGATCTCGTAATCAAGATGATTGTGATTTATCAAGAGTGAATTTCCGATGAAAGCATCTCTTGTTATGCAAAACTTGACTCAGATTAATATAGCTCGAGTATATAGACACGCACTCAATTTTCATCCACTCGTGAGCGATTAAAGAAAGGTGTGGTCGAAATATTGAACACGATGAGACGACACTAATGTATTTGCTCATCTCGAAAAACATTCTCCTCGTTGTCTGTAATTTGTGGAAGTAAATGTGGTATCGACAGTTAAAGTAGACCTTTTACAAGTTCAAGGCCACTATGATTGACAGTTCGACTACGACGTTGAAGGGTAGAAGCTCACCTGGATCTAAAATAAATAGGCTACGGTGCCCGATAATTTATTTTAGATTTATTACACAGAAATTGAAGCTCGGGTCAAGTTACAATGAGGTACTTTCTTTTCTGCGTAACCAAGTAACTGCGTCGAAAGAAAAAAACGACACTATTTTTATCTAATTACCCACGAGTACCAAATTTATGTGTATTCTTCGCGCTATTTACGATATGGTTTCATGGTCGAAAGAAGGGGTAGAATGTTGAAATATCACACCATAAAGACCTGTCCATACGAGCGTTTGTTTTCAGACACCGCGTGTGTAGGATTCATTCTAATCGATTTCAACCACAAGTGCTACCAAATTGACAATTCCATGGCGCCGATGCATATCTCTTCTGTAAAATTATTCTACAGAAATAATCAAGTTGTATAAAGGATAAATACACTTAATACTTTTCAAAAAAAAAAAAAAGTTCTAATTCTCATAACGTGGGTACGTAATTTTGAATGAAAATTTCGTCACACGTAGCTAAGCTCATACCCGTCTCCCCTCCTCTTTCCTCTAAATTCCTCGAAAGTATGTCTTTTAGCTTTTTGTTCGCATTTATTACAAATTTCAAATCATTCTAGCCTTATGGTTCGAAACGTGTAAAGAAGCACAACTTATTAAAGCCTGAACAACAATAGTATATACGAGGGCTGAAAAGTTGGACTTGCTTGCGAATTCACGTGAACGCATGCAAATAACCAATTTTTTACATCACCTTCTGAATTCGCAATATATACAAAAGACGGTAAAGTTCAACCACAGACCCACCTATTTTACATTTTTATGTAAAATGCGAACGATACAAACACTGATCGAAACTTTGGTACGGTATTGGAAAATAATTTCAATATTACGCGTCCAAATATTTCCGCTCCTACTTCGGGGTCGAGATTACATTCATTAATCCATCTGCAAACCGCTTAGCCTTAAGCATATGTTTTCCCACTAGCCTTAAGCATAAGATCTCTTACAACAATAATTTCTTATACCATACAATAGCTCTTCTTCTATCCAAACAATAGACATGTATAATTTAGCATTAAGCATAAGAAAAACCCCAACACTCCCTTCGATAAACTTTCAGTACGTGGGGGAGTGCTGGGCAAGGTACAATAGTAGTTACAATCTCTCCATCCATCATTGAGCACTGTCGTTGGAACTCAGTGATGGATAATAGGCAATAAATTTGCCCCACTCCGTAAGTGGAGATTGGGGGCAAAAAAAAAAAAAAAAAAAAGTGGCTGTAGGTGGTTGACAACACTGTTGATAACTCCTCTCACTGAATTGACAACGCTGTTGCCAACTGGATTTTGGTGGTTGACAACGCTGTTGCCAACTGGATTTAGGTGGTTGACAACGCTGTTGCCAAGTGACTGTAGGTGGTTGACAACACTGTTGATAACTCCTCTCACTGAATTGACAACGCTGTTGCCAACTGGATTTTGGTGGTTGACAACGCTGTTGCCAAGTGACTGTAGGTGGTTGAGAACACCGTTGACAACTCCTCTCACTATATTGACAACTCAGTAATGGATAATAGGCAATAAATTCGCCCCACTCCGTAAGTGGAGATTGGGGTTAAATAAAAAAAAAAGAAGTGGCTAAAGGTGGTTGACAACACTGTTGACAACTCCTCTCACTGAATTGACAAAGCTGTTGCCAACTGGATTTTGGTGGTTGACAACACACTTGACAACTCCTCTCACTGAATTGACAAAGCTGTTGCCAACTGAATTTAGGTGGTTGACAACATTGTTGACAACTCCTCTCACTGAATTGACAAAGCTGTTGCCAACTGGATTTTGGTGGTTGACAACGCTGTAATGCCAAGTGGCTGTAGGTGGTTGACAACGCTGTTGCCAACTTGATTCAAGAGGTTGAAAACGCTGTTGACAACTCCTCTCACTAAACTGACAACTCAGTGATGGATAATAGGCAATAAATTCGCCCCACTCCGTAAGTGGAGATTGGGGTCAAAAAAAAAAAAAAAGAAAAAAAAAAGAAAAAAAAAAGAAAAAAAAGTGTCTATAGGTGGTTGACAACACTGTTGACAACTGCTTTCACTGAATTGACAAAGCAGTTGCCAACTTGATTTAGGTGGTTGACAATGCTGTTGCCAACTAGATTTAGGTGGTTGACAACACTGTTGAAAACTCCTCTCACTGAATTGACAAAACTGTTGCCAACTGGACTTAGGTGGTTGACAACACTCTTGACAACTCCTCTGACTGAATTGACAAAGCTGTTGCCAACTGGATTTAGGTGGAATTGACACGGTCCGAAATGTTCTTCTCCTTTATATCTGCGGTCTTTGTAATTGGTTTCTCGTTTACTCTACTCTTTGAGTATTCTGTCATTGGATTTAGGTGGTTGACAACGCTGTTGCCAAGTGGATGAAGGTGGTTGACAACACTGTTGATAACTCCTCTCACTGAATTGACAAAGTTGTTGCCAACTGGATTTAGGTGGTTGACAACGCTGTTGCCAAGTGGCTGTAGGTGGTTGACAACACTGTTGAAAACTCCTCTCACTGAATTGACAAAGCTGTTGCCAACTGGATTCAGGTAGTTGTCAACACTGTTGACAACTCCTCTCACTAAATTGACGAAGCTGTTGCCAACTGGATTTAGGTGGGTGACAACCGTGTAGACCTGGTTGGCAACAGCGTTGTCAACTGCCTAAATCCAGTTGGCAACAGCTTTTCCAATTCAGTGAGAGGAGCTGTCAGCACTGTTATCAACCACCTACATTCAGTTGTCAACGGCGTTGTCAACTGCCTTAATCCAGTTGGCAATAGCTTAACTTGTCAATTATGTGAAAGGAGTTGTCAACAGTGTTGTAAACCGTCATGTCTTTAATTTTTTCGCATCGTGCGCTCTTTTTCCTTTTTTTTGAGCGGGTAACCTGGGTGTACTTACACGAAATTTTCGCCTCTCGTGGGTGTATTCAGAGGGGGGTGGCACACAACCCAGTGTTGTAGTATGTAACTGTCGATATATCAGGTCTAGCTTCTACCTTATTGTGGTGAGAAGGTTTACGATAGTTCATATGCTGAGTTCGCATTGGGTAAGTTGGGCAGCAATCCAGTGCGTCATGGCTACCCCATGCGCTACGGGTTCTCCTGGTAACAGGCGTTCTGGGCGTGAGGCACAAGCAGAACTTTGATTGATTCGCGAGTTTTTTACGTTAATCTCATGATCACAAGCAAATCATTCCATATCAATCCCAAAGTCGTAAGAAACACACAAGACGGATACAATGATGATAAAATTATATGGTTGTATCTGACTTTAATGGGTTTGGTTCTGAAACAATAAATGTGTGATTCCCCATGTTCTGCCAAAACCGCTGAAAGTTATCAGATAAATATGATTAGTAATTTTATCTACTCTTAGACTGAAGAATTTCGTGTCGACCTCAACAATTTACAAGTAAATTGTGTGCAATAATCGATGTAATCTAAAATTTGTGTACTTTGTACTTGAAATCATCAAAGTTATTTAACGGTCGGAAAACTGATCAACGCAGCTTCTACACGCCGGAGACGAAATGGAAAATAGTCTTTGTACATCAGCGATACGAGACAATTATTGACTTTTCTACGAGAATGAAAATATTTCTCGATGCAACATCGTGTCACCGTGTAGAAATTAATTAACCAATCGAGAGAAAGAAAAGCCGAAAAACGACGCCGATCAAAAAGGAAGGAATAAGAGAGTAAGGTTGAAGAAAAAGGACCGGGTAAATATATAGGGAAAACGAGCGATGAAGCTGACGCCACTATTTTTCCATGTAACAAAACATTCGGTGGGATGTTTTGCTCTAATTAAAAATTGTTCGTCTGCGTTGTATTTAATAGCAATGAAATATCAATGCGAAGGTCGAAAAAAAAATGGAGAGCGGCAGAAAAGTAATTCCGACGCGATGTATAAAAGCAAAATTAGAAAGAACTGTATTGTCATCTTTGTCATCCTCTATATCTTACTTCCTTATATGTAAGCTCGATATATAGGTAAATGTAATTCGAAGTTCATTGAGATCATATAATATAGAAGCTGTGCGCGAGTAATTTTACCTCAATGTTATATGAATGTTGAACCATCTAGATTGTATTGGTGTACATTGAATGTGTACAGGTTCTTTATGTAACTCATATGCAGTCATCCGAAGTAATTTCTAAATGAGCCGAGGCGATATTGAGTTTTACCGTTATTATCCGAGCATTTTTTGACGTACTTATCCGTGAAGTATAATTACACTGTATTATGCGAACGCAGAATATGCTTATATCTTTATCTACAGTATCTCGAGTCAATGTCGAAGAGAGGGGAATTTGATACAGCCGTATTTCCTTTTGATAACGCCACCGTCCTACTCTAGAGAAGAATCAAAACATGCTTTAGAGTCGTCCTGCCATTATTACCGATTGCTTCCTATCAATAATTCCCAAAATCCCCACATCATTAGACTTGCTTGACTGGGAACTTTAAGGGTATCTTGCTTCACAATTGTCCAGAGAAAGAAGCAAAAATGCAATAAGAGATTCCAATAACAGATACGACGACTCAGAACTTTTCCGCAAAGAGGTACTTAGGAAATGATACCGTGAAAGACCAATTTTTATGGGACTCACCCTCAGACGTCTAACTTGAATCAGTCTGATGAACAATACTCTGAACTTTCATCCTCAGCGCATTTTTGAGCAATTTTCGTCTACGAGTGGTCCAAGGTTGATGGCGTCATGAAAGGGGGGGGGGGAAGACTTGAAAACTTTCGACTCTCGAGGCTAATATGATAGGAGAGACGATAAGAGGCAGAGAACCTGTTTTATGGAGTACCTTGAAAGGGCGTTTCAAGTCTTATGGTGTTGCATATCAGGCTCATTGAAGGGGCTAGGATTTCCGCAGTGGTATAAGGGTCTTGCGGTTTCCCCGCTCGCCGTTGCAAAACTTGCTACGGCATCCTAAATTTTTCTATCATCCTTTGCTACAGACGACATAATCTTCAACAATTGATGAATAATAATAAAACATTTATGACTAACTGTGACTTGACGCGATCTTGGTGAGTTATCAGAAGTTGAGTTTGTGAAGCGCAAGTGTTTCAAGTTCCTTCCTCCACTCATGAAAAAGTAATCTTGTACTCGTATCCTGGAATATTTTCAAGCCCAATATTGCACCGACGGTACTGATGATACATACATTCAACCGAGAAAGGAAATAAGAATCACGGGTGAAGCGAATACGTTCCTCAAGGTTACGGCTATCCATAATAAACGCGAAAAAGGAATACTCCGAAGGGGGAGTAAACAATGCAAACCGCAGAAAAATACAAGACGACGAGCGCTTTCGGTTAATAAACCATCTTCAAGCCTGAAATGAAAGCAACTGACGAACAGAAAAGAAGAGCAAGGTATTAAGATTGTCCAAACGAGAAATCGCAGTGTGAATCATAAACCAGTTCGATCAGGCCATCTTCCGGAATGTACGAGTTGAGTACAGTGATACCGTCAGTGTTTAGATGACGCATTATCTCTATATGCTCGAGGGCGATGCGCTTACGATAGGAATTCTCCTTATGGAGGAGCTTTTCGGGTCCCTCGCGGAAGCTGTGGCCACTGTTTATTAAATGATCAGCAAAAGCTGACTCCCCTAAGTGTCCCTTCTTCCAAGACTTCAGGTGCTCAGCTACTCTAACTTTCATTTGGCGGCTGGTCTCACCAATATAAAAGCCTCCACCATCCCCACATTCCAACTTGTAAACACCACTCCTCTCATCAACAGGTATGGGGTCCTTCAGTCTCACAAACAACCTCTTCACTGTGGTAGGGTTGTAAAACGAGGGTCTGAAGCCAAACGGGTGGAGGGACCGACCCAATTGGATGGAGAACTTCCCCAAGAAAGGGAGACTGATCCAATGCAAACGGCGATCACGGATCGTGTCTCGGGGGAGGGAGGTGGTGGAATCAAGAAGGCTCCTCGTAACTTTCCTCCGAACCATCTCGTCAACATCGACATTGATCCCATTCACTCTGGCCAGGTGTTTTATTGTGAGTAACTCTTTCTTGAAGGCAGACTGACTCAAAGGAATACGAGTCAGTCTGTGAACTAGGCTGTGAAAAGCAGCCATCTTATGAGCAACAGGACCGAAAGAAACAACGTGGACTAAAACATCGGTCGTAGTATCTTTCCTGCGAATTCCAAACTTATGGATACCGTCTATTATAGAGATCGATAAAACCAAAAAGTTAATGGAAAATACCCCAATTTCCAACGTGAATTTGATGGAAGGGTACCAGGAATTGAGATACCTCAGAAACTCACCAAGGAGATCTGGAGGACCAGTCCAGGTACATAGAACGTCATCAACGTACCTGTGCCAATAGTGAATATGATTAAGTAACAACTAGTTCGAGGAAAAGAGGTCAAGTTCAAACTTAGACATGAAAATTTCGGAGATGAGAGAGCCTAAGGGTTATCTAATAGGGATCCCTACTTCATCAGGAAACTCGAAAAATATTCCTTCAAATTTACCGTAGTTGGGGGACCAGCAAATATTCAGAAGATCGAATAATTCCTCAAACTCATTGTGAGGAATATTGGCTTTAACGAGTAGCTCACCCATACGCTGGATAGTAGCAGCCTTAGGAATATTCGGGAACAAACCAACAACAACAAACGAGCAGATGGTCGTTCCCGGGGGAAGACTTACACCCTTCAGAACGTCAGTTAAAGAGGCCGAATTCAAGACCGAAAGAGGAGATTCAAATCAATGCGATTTTTGAACCAACGGTCCAGGAATTTGGCAAGGAGGTAGGTGGGGGAGGAGACGAAAGAAACAACGAGTCGCATCGGGGTATTGTTCTTATGCACTTTGGGCAGCCCGTATAGGAGGGGTGGGGTTGTGGGGTTAGGAACAAGGAGGGTTTTTTTCAAAGCAGGAGTTTTGATAATAGCCTCTCTCCTGTTGATGACACTCCTAACATCTTTAACGTGCTTAGGAAGACTGGAATCCTCACTCTATTTAGCACCACACTGCTGGAGGACTTCCTGGACCTTAGAAGAATAGGCCGTTTTCTCCATCACCACAACAGCATTTCCCTTGTCAGCCTTAGTGACGATTAAATCTCCCTCTTTCATCTTCCCCTTCAAACCTTGAATCACTCTTCCCAATTTATAACTCATGCGAGGGAGGGGGTTATTACAGACCAATTCGGCACAAACTTTCTGGACTGGTCCCCCAGATCTCCTTGGTGAGTTTCTGAGGTATCTCAATTCCTGGTACCCTTCCATCAAATTTACGTTGGAAATTGGGGTATTTTCCATTAACTTTTTGAATTTATCGATCTCTATAATAGACGGTATCCATAAGTTTGGAATTTACAGGAAAGATACTACGACCGATGTTTTAGTCCACGGTGGTTCGTTCGGTCCTGTTGCTCATAAGATGGCTGCTTTTCACAGCCTAGTTAAACAGACTGACTCGTATTCCTTTGAGTCAGTCTGCCTTCAAGAAAAAGTTACAATAAAACACCTGGTCAGAGTGAATGGGGTCAATGTCGATGTTGACGTGATGGTTCGGAGGAAAGTTACGAGGAGCCTCCTGGATTCCACCACCTCCCTCCCCCGAGACACGATCCGTGATCGCCGTTTGCGTTGGATCAGTCTCCCTTTCTTGGGGAAGTTCTCCCAGCAATGGGGTCGGGCCCTTCGTCCGTTTGGCTTCAGACCCGCGTTTTACAACCCTACCACAGTCAAGAGGTTGTTTGTAAGACTGAAGGACCCCATACCTGTCGATGAGAGGAGTGGTGTGTATAAGTTGGAGTGTGAGGATTGTGGAGGCTTTTATATTGGTGAGACCAGCCGCCAAATGAAAGTTCAAGTAGCTGAGCACCTGAAGTCTTGGAAGAAGGGACACTTAGGGGAGTCAGCTTTTGCTGATCATTTAATAAACAGTGGCTACAGCTTCCGCGAGGGATCCGAAGAGCTCCTCCATAAGGAGAATTCCTATCGTAAACGCATCGCCCTCGAGCATACAGAGATAATGCGTCATCTGAACACCGGCGGTATGACTGTACTCAACTCGTACATTCCGGAAGATGGCCTGATCGAACTGGTTTATGATTCACACCGCAATTTCTCGTTTGGACAATCTTAATACCTCTTTTCTGTTCGTCAGTTGCTTTCATTTCAGGCTTCAAAATGGTTTATTAACCGAAAGCGCTCGTCGTCTCATATTTTTCCGCGGTTTGCATTATTTACTCTCCTTTCGGAGTATTCGTTTTTTGCGTTTATGATTTACGAGTCGATTCGGAACCACCTTGGATAACAGGCTACTCGTAGTAAGCGCTTGATCGAACCCGATCTCTTGCAGTGACCGACTATGCTTGCTCCGCTCCACGCCTTACACTCAAATAAGGTGTGCTTTGGTCCATCGTCCCGCTCTTGGTCGAAATGTGAACACGTTATCTGCTCAACTTTGCTTAGCTTTTAATGGAGATACTTGTTAAAGCAGCCATTGTCGCTCTACATCTGCGTCAGGTTTAGCTAACCATGGTTTCGGTTTATCCACTCCTCAAGGTCATGTATTAACACACGGGCCATCCATTTACCTGACTCACTCTAAGCCATTCTCGCTTTCCATTTCTCAAGCAAGGACGCTTGGCCTCCTGCTCGATCCATAGAGCCTCTTTGGTCATCTTCTTTGCATTTAAAACCACCGCTCACTCTTCAGCAAGGAGAATACGCTGTTACGCTAAGAGCCTCCATCGGGACCGTGTGGTAGGCTCAACGCAAGTCTTCGTTGGATCTTTTCCATCTTTTTTCTTCTGTCGGCTATCTTCACAGAGTCGGCCCATACTGGGGCACCCTACAGGAGAATCGACGATGTGGTGCTCGTGTCACAGTGTCATTTACGTCGATCATTTTTCTAAAGTCTCTAACCCAAGTCAGAACCCTTTAACTCTGCAGGAACCACGATTGGGGGGACGAAGGGCAGACATTCCCGCGACATAAACCTACTTGAAACGAGTTCCCTGTTGAGAATGACGTTTTTGCGAATTGCATAAAGCACGCAGCGCTTGCCCAACATGTAGAGACACTCAGCAGTTTTAATGGAAACTTGTAAACGCTTCTTTCCATTTCTACAAGGAATACGATAATATAAAGCTACCAATTTTAACCAAATATTCCAATAAAATGAGATAGCATGAAAACGGGTACTTTCCAAAAAAAAAAAATACCATAATAAAGCGGATAAGTCTATGTTTTTTATAGGACAGCAGTTTATGGCTCAGGCAAAATATCGTAAATGTTGAGGTAGGCCGACAAAACTCTCGAGTCGAAACAAATTCCCCCGAAGAACGATATCATGCATATCATATTAATTTGAAAGTATCAACAAAGAAAAATAATGTGACCAGTGCAACCCACACATAATAGAGTGAAGGTAGATAACTGATGTAAATTTACCATGGATACTCCATGTAAATAAACGTGAACGTGTCGACCGAAATTGTGTTGATTTTATAATAATTGCGTGTATATCATATGAGTAACTCGTCGTGCTCGAAAAGCGAGGTGTTGTATATATTTTCGCAATACGCATCTTTGCGCGATTGAACATCGCTACAATGACAAAGAAAAATATATTGAACTTGACAACACATTCTTAAAATAGAAAGAAGAAAAAGATTCAAATAATGTGTCCGCGTTCAAACACACTGTTTACAAGCGCTAGATAGGCTACTCTGTAGGTTTTGACACGATGAAATTTTTCAATAAATTTAAAAAACGAACAAGTTTCAAGATTGAGAAGAGAAAAAAGAGACCTTGAATTTCTCAGTTGTAATGTTAGTAGGTACTTACAAATAGTCTACCTATAATTAGGATTTCCTCACTGCGATCAACACGAAGTCAAGATCATGATAACGATTTTTAAAAGAAAGAATACATAATATGAAGACGATAACGGTGAGCAATAGTGGTTGGGTAAATTTCCCAGGATTTCTCGAACAACTTGTTTTTTTTCTGTTCGAAGTATGAGTAAGTTGTCGATTGGACATTTCTCCCGAAGTCACGCTTTACCGGCTATAGTTGTCAAACTAAACGCTATCAAAATCAAAATATATTACCCAACATGTAGGCAGCGACGAATACAACCCGTGAACCTCTTTACGAGCTGGACGGAATGAATTTTAGATAGAGGTTACCTAGGTGATGGTTCAGTGTAAAAGTCAGTATGGGACATTGACAGCTCGAAAATGAGAACTTATCGTCAAATAAAATGGGAAGTTACATGTAACGATACTTTTTCGAGCATTATTTTCTTCTACGAGGTTTTCTTTCCAACATGTTTACCGTTTTCACTAAACGATTGGTATTATAACAAGGTCAGGGAAATCAACGTACAAGTTGAAATGCTACATTTTAAAGCTGGAAAAAAAAAAAATAGGAAGACCAAACTCAGTAAATTATGTAACCTTGCGCGAAGAGACTCAACAGAAAGTAGATTAAATAAAAATCTCGTAGCGATATTAGACGTAGCATCATTGAGAGAGGAAAATCTTTGTATAACGGATGAAATTCGCTCGCGGAAAAACTACGTTTCGCGAGAAAAAGCTCGACCAAATTACGACTGCGTCGTCAGCGACAATACGGAATTGATACCATTGCGAACACATCTGTCAGCAATTCCGAATGAAAAATCATATTCTCGCCGTCTAACCATTATCTCGCCGAACAAATTCTAAGTTATGTGGGAGACGGGTCAAGATCATATTTTATCATTATTTCTTCTCAGGTTTTATAAGCCCACGAAAATTTTTCGAATGAGCCTTTTAGAAATGTACAGCGATCTCGACGATAAGTTCCCTAGAGAGAGCTTGAATTTTATAATTTGTTTTTTTTCAAAGACACTCTAGAGGAAATTGAGGAACAACTCGGAATATTTTTGAGGAATTTTTACGTAAAATGGTATCACATAAATTTTTTGAGAAGTTGAACGGTGGCGAACGACCAGACTTAATTCTTCGTTTTATTTGAGGGAGGGGAGAGGAGGGCCTTCCTCAGAAAATGTACTTGCTCGACATTTATGATGCCATAAATGACCTTGACCTATTTTGGGGGTTTGAAAAACATTTCGACCTTTGTTACTTTGGAATCTGTATCCTCAGACCTCATTATACTGACTAGTATTGCCAAACGTGCCACATTTGTGTCACTAATTATACTCTTCAATTCTTCTGGCATCTTTTATGGTACACAGTGGCACATTTAGTGACACATTATTTGCTGACTCATTCACTATACAGGTACCAGACAAATATTCGCATTGTTGAAAAATTATTCACTTCGTTGGATACAACCACGAGGGTGCGCCGTAACTTACGAAAGACGTGAGTGTAACAGCTTCTCCTCCGCTGGTCCGCACACAACGCTCTCTCGGGCAAGCGCACAGACTGTAATTTCCTTTAGGAGAGGAGAAGGCTATTTCCGCCCTAAAAAAAACAAAAAACTTGCAACGGCGAACAGGGAACTCGCACGACCCGTATTCCACTGTGGATGGTCTTTCAAAAAGTAGAACATACAGAAAATCCTATCATAGGGTATAGCTCGAGAGTGGGCATTTTTTTAAGTCCCCCTCTCACCATAACATATTGCTCGAGAGTCAACAATTTTCCAAGTCCTCCCACTTACCACATATAGTTTGGAGGTCAAAATTATTCTAAGTCCCTCTCCTATCATAAGTAGCTCGAGAGTCGACATTTTTCTGCCCCCCTCTCCGCAACGTCATCAATATCGGACCGCTCGCGCCCGCATTCACGGTCAAAAATTTCTTGAAAGTACCCCCTCCCCCCGCCCCAACAAAAGAGATAGCGGTTTCCCCGCTAAAAAACAAAATGCGGTGAAAAAATGTATTACGATTCGGTAATGGTCAATAAAATAGATTCATTTCTTGAGCTCAAAGGCGAGGAGGCCTCAGCTCCCTAGCCCCCCTTCGGTGTTTGTATTCAAGAAAAAGACCAATTTTTTAAAAGTATTGCAACCGAAAAATTGTAGCTTTGGCTTCCAGCTTACATTTACAAACTTGAAAAATTTAGCTTTCGGCTCACGGCTGATCAATGTTATAAAGACATGTAAGCCTAGGTGAAACGATCAGGAGAATTGAGGCTTTGTCATACTTGCGGAAGATTTATTCTCCAGTTTCTTTTCATCATAATTTCGTGACTGAACTGCAGGCTTCTATGTTGAACGACTGAACAGCTGAACTAAACCGGGATCAATCTTTCTTAACTTTGATAATTCTTTGGCAAAGCCAGTCTGACCTGGAGAGGGGAGAAGTTGAACTTAGGACTTGAGCAGTCACAGTACATTTCACTATTTTGCGGGAAAAAAGAAGACTAAAAAAAAACTGAAAAAATTTGGCTTATTTTGGCTTACAAAGGTTTTAATAAAGCTGGATTTCAACTTCTCTGTAAAAATTCAACTGAATTCGGCTAGTGGCTTCTGGCTTTTAGCTGGATACTTACTTCGGATTTTTTTAACAATGCGCTTATTGGTGTTCATTATTTAGATTACATGTGTTTTCAACTTCATGATAATAGCCTGATTAGAAAATCTTTTTGACAGTGACACTTCGACATACCTCGGTAGTAATACTATTTCTGCTGATCGGTTTCTGGCTTTGAGACGGATAGTTCTGCTTATGGTTACTCGACTCGCTCCAGGGTTGCAATGTTTTAAACAAAATTATTTTAAACAGTGTTTTAAACATTGGAATTTGAAAAAAAAAACCATTTTAAACATGGATGGTACGTGAATTTAAAGTCACGCGTACTCGCGCACAAGAAGGCGCGGCGTGAGTATCTAGCAAGGGTGGTAAGCGATTCGATTTTAGGGCTTAAGCTTAAGGCTTAAACTTGAAATAGAATTTCTTTTCGCTTAAGCGTAAGGCTTAAACTTAAAATAGGATTTCTGTTCGCTTAAGCTTAAGGCTGAAACTTAAAATAGAATTTATTTTTGCTTAAGCTTAAGGCTTATTTAAGATTTAGTAGTTTTAGCTTAAAACTTAATTAGTTTGAGCTGAAGGATCGCTTAAAACTTGAGCTTAAAGCTTAAAGTTGAGAAGAAAAAACATGTTTTCGTTGGAAAAAACATGTTCTTTCGAAAAACAAACATGTTTTTGTTGGAAAAAACATGTTTTTGTCAGAAAAAATATGTTTTTGCCTTTTTTAAGTTTTAAGCGTTTGTTCTGCTTATTAAGTCGCTTAATTAAGCGAATGAAAAATCGTTTCGCTTTAGCTTATTTACGGCTTAAAACTTGAATAAAACTTAGGCTTACCACCCTTGGTGTCTAGGGAAAAAACCTGGAGAAACTCCGCAATAAGCGCCAGGTCATTATGTTTAAAACAACAAATCAAAATTTCTATAGAAATGCCGTTTTAAACATGTCTAAAACACTGTTTTAAACTCTGAAGAAGAAATATAAATTTCCAACATGTTTTAAACAGAAAAAAAAAAAAAAAAACACTAATTTTTTGCAACCCTGACTCACTCTCACCAGTTTGTGACGTCGCGAGAACAAGATTCATTGGCTTCCCATCTCTGCTAGGCCAGAAAGACTCTTGTGAAATAACGATCAAGAAAACTAGGTCTTTTGTCAAATTAAATATTTTTCTTTTCTCGATTCTTGTTTCTATATACCATGATAACAATGGTTTCTCATTTTGCCAGATAAAATACCAGTTCTCTTGATCGTTATTTTTTTTGACATGTTCCATGTCTTTTCTCTCGCCGGACCCCGATTTTGAAACTCGCGAGTACACCCCCTCCCCCCCCCGGCAAGAGAAATCTCTACCCCGTGGGTGATTCAGAAATTCGCGAGTACACCCCGCGTAATAATAATAAATAATTAATTAATTAATAATTAAATAAATAAATAATTAAATAATTAATATAATTAATAATTTGAAAATTTTCTAAGTCCCTCTTCCTATCAATAATGGCTGGATAGTCGAAATTTTTCCAAGTCCCCTAGACTTGAATTGTCTCATACCATTCCAATACAACAGCGAGACAGGGGGCGAACGAGCGGAGCGAGTTCGCGCTACCTCATATTTCTCATAGAAGACTTATACGACGCCAAGATAGGTAAAGGGGTAAACGAATAATATCTCACGAACACTTGACCTAGTAGAAGCCTAGACTGAAATATTTCAAGATGACTGATGAAATATAAAAGACATGGAACATGATTTTCATTTATTTGAAATTTTTTTACATACGTTATTCACACATTTTCAACAGGAAACCAGTCTGTTCAACGGTTTTTTTTTCGAAAAATTTACCTTGCGCCGTGTGATTTCCAGCGAAAACTGACCTACCCTAATAAAGAATTTGGACTCAGAAAATAGATAAGAGACTTGGAGAAATTTTGTCTGTCGAGCCACAATATAATATGATACTCGAGCCATGATATATAATAGGAGGAGGACTTGGAACAATTTTGGACTCTCGAGCAATAATATATGACAGAAAGGGAACACGGACTAGAAAAAATCTTCACTTTCAGGCTATATACACCATGGTATAAGAGAGACAGAAAAACTCGAAGACTCTTCAAGGCTTCAATTTGATTTTTCAGTACCAAAACCAATTCAACCCATAGAACAGATTCCCTGCGTTCCTCGTTTAACTTCGTTAAGGGAGCCGTCGTTTTGGCTTCCCAGGTTGGCAATGCTAATACTAAGCCCAACATACTAAGCACTATACTAGACCTTTTCTACAGTAACTGAGGTTCACTGCTACAACCCCCATTATACTGGGCATAACATACTCATACTTGAAAAGAGATGTGCTCAGTTTAATTGTAAAAAAAATGCAACCCGCAATACACGAGACGCGGTTCCGTTTTTACATAGTTTTAAATAGACATCAGCTGATGTAACGCCTTGTTGTTTACATTGAGTTGAGTACATCTCTTTTTAAAACCTAAATGACCTTGAGTTACTTTGAGGAATTGGAAATTTCGACACTCGCTACTTTGGGACCTATATCCTTGGCCTTCATTTTACTAAGCCATGGAGCCCAACATACAGTATATTGGACTCTACAACTTTTATTGTCCGGGGCGTAGTATGACGTCACTGGTAACCTCAAGCTTTTTCTTTCTCTACAGCAAATCCAAGTTTTTGAAGTCTCACTCCTTTTTTTTGTCTCTTAATCAATGTTTCCCAATTTTTATCACTCTGCAAGTCTGCCAAGGTTTAATGACTTTTTAATATATATATATATGCTTAACTCCCTATGTCTTCGTATAATCGTGGTCTAGTCTCCAAGTCACAATATTGTCGCCACCATATCGAGAGAATTTTCTGACAACTGGTAGACTTTTAAAATTGGTATTTTGGATAGTAAAATAAAGAATTTGCGAAATCCCATCTACCTGTAAAGAAGTTAACATAATCAGATCCCTAAAACTTGTACTTTCGGCTTGAATTTTCGGGGTTTGCATCATTTTTTTTTTTTTTCTGATCTTTTGACATTTAACAATAATTTTTTTTTAGGGAACCGCGGAAAAGGAAGAAGCCACTGGACGGGGGCCACAGCCTCCAAAAGTTTTAGAACCACTAGCCTACGAGGTACGGAGTCGAGGTGGGGCGTCTTCCCCAAATCTTTCCCAAAGTCATAAGTACTAGAAAGTTGAACAAGAGAAAAAAATTAAATGAAGTTTGACTGAACGCTTTCCAAACAAATTTTTTAAAAAGAATTTCAAGGCACTAACGTCCGAATTTTTAGAAAACACATTTATTTTCACTGACGTTTCGATGACACCGTCGCGTGTAACGACAACCCCTCGACGTAAAAATTTACTTCAAAAGTTGAAATTTCTTCACTTTCCAAGGTCATGTTTGTACGGACGCACAGAACAGAATTCGGAGGGAGACTGGGGGTTCAGAGGAATGGCACAAAACCTGTCGACCCGTCCTGTTTTTCCTTGTAATCAGCCTATTATGGTTCTATGCTCCCACCCCTCCGAAAACTTGCTCTACCTCTCTGTCTATTTCTCTCTTAGTACTTTGTCATAGTTCTTGTTTACATTCTCGCTTCCGAGCAAATTAAGACCATTCGTTGTTGACAAAAACGTTGGTTTCTAGTACACCAATTCTTCCAATCTGAGAATGCAGGAACTCTGAATTTTATCGGTGCAAAGGTAAAGGCATCAGAGAGATCGTGCGAAAGGCCGTGTAAAATTTATCTGACGAAAACGAAGAAATCGTACTTTTCACAGGACGAACAATGTCGTCCAACTACGTACGTCGCGGATTCAAGCTTATATTGTAAAATTTTCAACGAACGCGCACATTTTACTGTGTGTCATGCGTACGTATTGGTATGTCTATAAAGCCCATCCGACGCACACTCTACGACGTGAGAGCGAGAACGTCGTCGCATCGTACGGTTTTCTGTTTATTTTCAAAAAAATGCGATGACGAGGGAGCAACACGTGTTAAACGGCGCTCTATAATTAACTAATTAATTGACGTCTTCGGAGGAGAGAAGTGTTCCATTTAGAACCGCACCACATGAGACGGAAATTTCAATCGAATTTCATGACGACGACCGCATATACGACTTTCATACACATTGTATGATGACATCGAGAGTCACTGTACGCAACTTTTGTTCTACATTATGAAGTCAATTTAATATTCAATGTCATGTGCATACTCCGGTGCATTATATTATACGATAAATGAGGACGCATCAGCTCAAGAATTACGTAAGGGAGCTTCACGAGGGATCTCCCATACGCGTTTCGTTATAATATTGAGAAAAATTGTTCGCGATTATTAATACAACCTCGGTAGAGTTGCAGATTCCTGTCGCAGTAATTCGAAATATGAAGGTATCGCTCGCAATCTAGTTTTTGTTTACATCCTGAATATACTCATTTCTATTTTCGTCGTCGAACGCTATTTACTTAGTTAGAGGAAGTATATCCTATATCGTACAAAATTGAAAGCATAAGCAATCCAATTACGCTTTGATAAACTATAATTCGCGGTGTATAAGTGCAGCACAAAGCTTCGCATCTGCCTCGCGAGTGTACACAATTAATAGTATAACAACAAGAAAATTCACAATTTTTATCGTGCAACGTCCTGATGTTACTTCTGGCATACTAATCGTCGCGGTTGTACGTGATAAATTGAGTAATTGTACATAATTTATGACGAATACGCGTCACATATTTACCAGAAGTAACCGAGCAGGGGTTATAAATTTATCTGTGGTCATGAATAAACACCGAAGTGATCTTTACGAGTATAAACATTTTCACAATGTGATTGAGTACTTTCAACGCCGTACCAATAGAATACAAAATCTTGAAACCTCTACCACATGCATGCCCATGAGCTTCCACTCTTTTATTTCATTAGGCACAACCGTACTGAACTAGCCCAGGACCAGACCATATTCATCCCGCTATGATGACACGTTTGAAATCGCGTTATGTTACACTAATCACTTCTTTCTTCATTATCGTTTTGATAAGAGGCAAAACTCCATTTTAATGGACAGAAGCAAACATTTTCCCTATCAAGAAACCCGGAAAGAGTAAATACGCAGCTATAAGTTATCGGCCGATCTCTCTCACTAACGTTCTCGACAAGATTTTTGAACGAGTCATTGTCCCTAGACTTCGAACCTATAACCGAAGCAGTTTTACATCCGGTAGGTCGACTGAAGACAATCTACTGCGATTGACTCAAGAAACAAGCACCCGACTGCTGGTCGGCTGGAAGAGGTTCTTGCTAAGCTTCTTGACTTTCTGGCTCGACTCAGCATTTGACGTCTAAGTTTTAGCTCTCATTCTATAATATACACCTTTAAGCATTCACCATTCAACTTGTCATCCTTCTCTAATTTCTACGCTAAATACATGTTATTCTTTGGCTTTTAGCTTGATGCTTTCAGTTTCTCCCATCGTTAATTCTGTCATTTGGCTTGCAATGTAGTTGGGATTTATTTCTAAGTTTCTGCTTTCAGCTTTCTTCCCACAACATCTAGCTCTGGCTTTACGCTTTATTATTATTTGTTCTTCTGAAGTTTGTTCTTGATTCGATTTCCAGTCACTGCTAAGTATAGGTAATGTGTAACTCGAAACAAACACCCAGCAACCATGGTACCTATAATAATACTCACTTTTCTTCTCAACTGTTTATTCAGTTTATTCTCATTTTCATTGACTCACTTTTTTCAAACATCTGGCTTCTTTGATCATTTAATATTGTCGCATTCTGCTCCACACTTCTACATGTGACCTGCAATGAGAAAAGGATGCTCATTGCCCACCGACAGGAACACCATTTTTCTCTTATTAGATGTCCAATTAGAGAGAAATGGTGTTCTCGCGCCAATGGGCAATGAGCATCCTTTTCTCATCGCAGACTCACACATTCGTCATTATGATTCCTTGTTTTCTTGGAATATTCGCATTCACATCTTTTTCTTACTTGTTTTCTTCAAATAACTAACGTATGAAAATGTGTTATGATGCAACCTACTTTGCCGAACATGAACCTATGACAAACCAATCGCATACGCGAATATGAAAAAATATGAAAAAATAGTATTCTGGGCCCTCAAACTATGCTACGCGATAAAACATTTTTTTGACAAATCGGTTCGTTTGGCAGTGGCTCACCCTTTATAACGTCATCAATGACCTTGACCTACTTTAGAAACTTGGGAAATTTCGACCTCAAGCCTTCATTGTATTAACCCTAGCATATAGGTATACGATTGAAAGTTCCAACATTTCAAACTTTTTCAAGTCTGGGAAATAGATGTGCCATTATTGCATATTCAATTCCCCTGCAGTGAGAACTATACTGGGTGGGGCAGAAAGATGTTACCAGTTAAATGGGAGTTTGCGCTAAATCTGTCGTAGCGCGAAAACGCAAAACGTTAGACGTATAGTTTAAATGTACGAATTTTGTATCTCAATTTTATCTTTAATTTGAGCCACATCTGAAGCTTATCCGACTTTTCTGAGCCGAGTTATGGACCAAAATGTGACAAAAATTCATCAATTTGCCATGATTTCCAAAAACATTACATTTTAAATTACATAATGTATAATAATAAACTCACCTTGTGCATTTTATTAATTAATCTAATTACGTTGAAGAATTATTTACTAGAAAAAGATTCTCATGAAAATAAAAAGTTGGCGTGAGGATTTTAAAATTACTAATAATATTCCTAAACATAAAATACAGAGAAAAATAGTTATCTATACGCATTATTTGTTTCTCTTTTATCTGAAGTAAGTCAACAAAAAATTGAGAAGAAATTGTCCTCTCATCTCCGTATAAACTTTGACTCATACGTTACAAGAACGAGTATACCTAACTATAACAAAAACCAGTTGACTTGAACTCCAAGAGTCAAGGAAAAACATATACAATATATTAATAAAGGAGTAAATTGTATGGGTTCAAAACTTTCATATTCACAGGATCAAATCTTCAAAACATCTAAAATTTTTGTTACTCTCAATCCGTTGTGCTTCAACGGGATTTGAGAAACATCTGACCAAGTATTCTCCTTCAAATCATATGAGCACCATGTTAGGTCTTCCACGATATTCAGATTTTTGTATTTTTGACCACCAAAAAACCACAACTGGTTGTCATGCGCTAGCAGTGTGTGATTAAATCTTGGTTCTGGCATTGATATTTTCAAATTATACCATTTGCCCGCTTTAAAATCAAAGCATTCTATGTATCCTTCAAAGTGTGCCAGACCTTCCCCATCTATTACGTACAGAGTGTCATTATAGATACAAGAAGCTAATTTGCTGCATGCATGCTCCAATCTAGGCATTTGACTGATTTGTCCAGTACGAGGATCAAAATGTTGAAAAAGTCTTCCACTTCTCTCAATGTGATGCTGAATGTAGCTAATACTCTTGGGGCCTTTGATTGGTGAATATTTACCCCCAATTAAATATAAATTGTCGTTATATGAAACTAAATTTGGAAACGAAGTTTTTTCTAAATTATCTGTACATACGTCTAATTCAGTCCATTCCTGTGTTTAACAATTGAGCATGATAAATTTACCGCCAGTATGAAGATAGATATTGGAAGCGCATGCAGTGATTGTTAGGGCATTAAGTGCGGATATATCTCTTCCGTTGAAATCATAATGAAAATCGAGCAATTGTTTTGTTTCCTTCAATCTAGGTACAACAAATATATGAATTGTAATAATATTTGTAATGGTTTCCCCGTTAATGTATTGATGTGTGTTATTACGCATCGTAATGAAGTGATGGATATTGTTCATTAAAATACATTTACAAAAGTGAATAGAATATGCAGACTGTATTGTCAATGAGTCATTATTACTCGTAGAATTCACATTCATTACATTCTTTGGCCAAACTTCAATCTTTTTGTCAGTAAGTAATAATTACAAAAACGTTTTGTAGTCAAGGAATCATGGGAATGATGGTCTGATAACAATGGCATCGCTTTTTCTTCATTATTTCTAATGTGGCAAATTGAGAAAAAAAAGAAAGGAAATAAAAATAATATAACTATAATTTTTTTCTTGGTTCTAAATACAGCTTCGACTGAAAAATGGGGTGAAAGATACATTATCTAAAATTTATTTTACAAAGTAAATATTTTGATGAATTTTTCATGATTTTATATTATCTATACCGAGAGAAATTTTGAAAATTTTACGTTACTCTCTCAATATTACTTTGTCTTCTTTTATCTAATTATTATTTTGTATCCCTTATTATTATTTAGACATACAAATTTCGATGAAAAAAAAAAAAAAAAGAAAGTCAAACAAATAAAGTAGAAATATATAAGTACGCATGATTAGAAAACCAAAAAAAAAAAAAAAACATTAGACAAAGAAAGGTATAACAAAACGGGAAAATGAAACAATTTATAATGAGTTTATCGATGTTTACAAAAATATTTCAAAATATACGCTACTCAGCTTAAACCTGTCTTTAAAGATGAACTTCATGAAAATCTTTGTGCTCATAATTTCAAAACATATTTATCTGAGGGTTAGGCTTATCAAGCTTAAATATTAGGTAGTATTCATGATCGTTTGAAGCACAAGTAAAAATCTGAGGATGATTGAATCATTGTTAATAGTAGAAGAATAAAAAAAAAAAAAAAAAAAAAAAAAAGTTTCAAGTATTGACTATAACATCTAGAATCCTCTTCACTGTAAATCCATTGTGACTGGCAGGCATTGAAAAAATATCTGACCAAATATTTTCCTTCAAATTATATGAGTACCACGTCAAGTCTTCTACAATTTCGTTGTACCTGAATTTCTGGCCCCCAAAAAACCACAATTGATCATCATACACGAGCAGTGTGTGATTAAATTTTGGTTCCGGCATTGATGTTTTCAAATCATACCATTTGCCCGCCTTGAAATCGAAACACTCAATGTATCCTTTAAAATAAGCCACATCTTCTCCACCTGATACATATAAAGTATCACCGTGAATGTAGGAAGCTGATTTATTGCGAGCATATTTTAGAGTAGGCATCTGACTCCATTTTCCTGTACGAGTATCAAAATGTTGGAAAAGTTTTCCATTCCTTTTTGAACGACTTATAAGGGCACTGTTGGATATAGATGAAGGATCTTTATTAGAAGTAAATTTCCCTCCAATTAGATACACATTATTATCAATATATGAAACTAAATTTGGATGGGTAGTTTTCTCAAAGCCATCTGCACATAATTTATTCCATTCATGCGCTTCACCATCAAGCACGATTAATTCACCATCAGTGTAAAGATAAATATTTGAACCACACGCAGTTATCGCTGGTGGGTTAAGGGTATCTTCTCTTTTTGGATCATGTTCATATGCGGCCAATTCTTTTCTCTGTTTCAATTCATGACAAATGTATGAACTGTAGTGATGGTGCTTCTTAAATTGGAGGATGTTTTTCGTTTTTGAGTCGTACTCAGAATGAGCTGGATCCTCATTCATCAAAACCAAGTAATGAAGTTGGTTCATGAAAAGTGACTTACCAAACTGGAGTTGTCCTCTATTGGAGCTCAGTATTGTCAAAGTTGAATCGTCTTTGGAATGTTCTCTTTCATAAAAATTCCCCTTTGTAAATACTTTGATGGGTCGAACTTCATTATAATTCTCGAATTCGTAAAAGTTAACAAAATACCGATTATCTTTAGTCTCGAGAGCGTACAATATGAATGGTAGTTTAGTTTTACAAACTTGTCCGCAGGAAATTGAATCTTCATCATCATACCTCGCTTCATCAATAAAGAAGTCTCTTTCGACATTCATAACTTTTTCGCTATTGGCCGCATTTATCGTCTCAGGAGGCTGTCCAATATTGCTTGATATCTCCAATTGATCTGACGATGGAGTACGAGTATTTCTTAAGGTTAGTATCTTTACAAACCATTCTTTTGGTACTTCCTTAAGATTAACTGCACTCAATATCTCGGGCAATAATTTTTTGTCTTCATCAGATTGAAACTGCACCCATTCTTCTAGGAAATCAAGTACTAGAAGAGAATTTGTCTTTAGGTTCGAGTGCTTTAGAATTTTCATTAAACCAGTTGCAGTAACACGAAAAAATTTTCCATTCTTTAAAACGTTTTCAAAATTTTCAGCCAAACATCCTGCAAATTTTTCGAGCAAAACAGTTTTCCCTATTTTACTCGCAAATATAAAAATGTCAACTGCAGTGCTCGACGATATTGTATCAGCGTTGTCCGACAAATATTTTACGCAATTATTTTCTAAAGTCGGTAGACATAAGTAATTGGACAATTTCAATAAACTGTAAACATTGTCTTCATCTAAACTAACCGCGCCTCCGTAGACGTGGGTTAATAGAAGTTCAAAATCGTCCTCGTTGATACCTTTGATTTCGATCTCATCTTTATCTGCTTCTTTAAAATTGTTGAAAAACATATTACGAAAATATTTGAAGGCGGACGCGAGTATTATGCGATGACAATGAAACGAACGATTCCCAACTTTGATGATAATATCGTAGAATTTATTTTCGAGGCGAAACTCGTTGAAATACGAATAGAGTTCACTCGGGATATTTGGCAAGGACATTGTAACGTTCTGCAGATGAGGAAAAAAAAAATTAATACTAATGTTCGAACTTGCTAGTAGGGTAAGGGTACAAAAAGTACCGCGTAAATTTGACATTTGTTTCTTATCAGGTACGAGCAACAAATGACTACTACACTTTAAAAACATTCACACAAACTTTTCTTTACTCCTCACACATATTCCACTTTACCCTTACTTGACTCTTCCTTATCTTTCTTTACTCCTATCCAAAACTGCTTTGTCCTAACTTACTATATAATATTTTCATATCTTACCGACTTCTGAAAAAATTTCCTAGTAATCAAGATGAAATTTGATGAACGAGGGTTAATATAAGACACTCTAAAATTAGCTTTAATACTATAAAATGAAGAGGTTATACTGTAATAAAGCAGATGGCCAATCGCGACACGATGAGAAAAAATATGATTGATAAATTGGAAAAAATTCAATTTGTATAAATCCAACAACGAGAAACATACGTACCATATATGTATAGACTATCTATAATCTTTCTATATTACTAAACGAATAGTTGGCCTTGAGCCACCGCTTATCAGCTCGAAATATTTTTTGACTTTTGGCGTTATTACGAAGTTTAGGCTAAACGTACAAACCTACGGCGCCTGATTGGCCGAATAATCCGAGTAGTCGTGTTCGATTTCCTTGAAACATTTTGAATGACGAAAGATTTTTGTTTCTGTACCTATTACGGGACTGCCCCTATTACTGTGCAGTGTTACCACAAATGTTATGAACTTCCGAATCATTTTCGTTCAAAATTCCATCGGTTTGAAAAACAAAATAATATTGAGAATTTGTGCATGACGTCGACACAGGTGTCTTTGAAAATTTTCTGGTGGGAAGTTGAATCCCTGTAATACTTTATACAGCTTGTCGCCTTTTTCCTAATTACAGTCTGAAGAAATATGAATTGCAAAGAGAACATTTTCTCTTCCTCTTGTAATTTTCTATTCAGTAAGTCCAATTTGAGATTTTTTTGATGCAAAAATTTAAATTCAACTTAAATAGAGATGGGAATTTATAAATGGATCAAATTTTGTATTTTTCAATATTTCATTTGGAATCATAGTTTTCAGATAGTGAAGAAAGAATGTGACAGGCTTCATAAAAAGGCATACCGCATTCAGCAACGACAAAAGTAAATGGAACGCCCCATTACATTTTAATATTTGAATGTTTTTTTTTTTTTTTTTTTTTTTTTTTTTTTTTTTTTTTTTTTTGTTGGTTAAATCAAATCTCAAATACTTGTCCCTAACTCTCTGAAAATTCAATCTGAAATGGTTATTGGATGAAATAGTCAAAACCTCTTGCTAATAATTAATGTTATAACTGTTATAACCAAAAAATGTTAGTCAGGGTGGAAATTTTTTGTTCTTCATAAAATTCTTCCAACAAGCAAAATTAGCACTTGAAATTGAAGATGACCATTTTGAGCCTTTTCAAAACAAATAGTCATGGCATATGCTTATGTCCGTTTTGATTGTTTCAAATAATATTGGTCATAACAGTTAGACGTTCATCAACTTTTCTTTGAAACGGTTATTATAGTCAATTGGTCAAGATCACGGTACACTAAAGAGGTATTGACACTATACAAAATTCTTGTCACACAAAATAATGTAGTTCATACATAATTCCGCTGCGTTCGCTGCGCCGTTGTGAATGCCTTCCGCACCCCACCAGAGGGAAAATTTCAACCTCAAGCCTTCATTGTATTAACCCTAGCATATAAGTATACGATTGAAAGTTCCAATATTTCAAACTTTTCAAGCCTGGGAAATAGATGTGCCATTATTGCATATTCAATTCCCCTGCAGTAAGAACTATACCGGGTGGGGCAGAAAGATGTTACCAGTTAAATAGGAGTTGAGTTTGCGCTAAATCTGTCGTAGCGCGAAAACGCAAAACGTTAGACGTATAGTTTAAATGTACGAATTTTGTATCTCAATTTTATCTTTAATTTGAGCCACATCTGAAGCTTATCCGACTTTTCTGAGCCGAGTTATGGACCAAAATGTGACAAAAATTGATCAATTTGCCATGATTTCCAAAAATCCCCCACTTCCAAGCTTCATAGGGTTATTTAGGTATTTTTTTTTCGGAATCAGCGTTAAGTTTCACTTTCAAATCGGATAAAATATGGAAGATTGAACAATTTTTAATTTTTGAGAATTTTGGCAAATTTTTGGTACATTTTGGTCCATAACTCGGCTCAGAAATGTCGTAGAAAGTTGAGTAGGGGCGAAAATTGAAGATAAAATTGAGATACAAATTTCGTAGATTTGATGTGTGCATCTAACCTTTCGCGATTTTGACCTGGAGTGAATGTAGTTCAAACTCCCATTTAACTGGTAACATCTTTTTGCCCCATCCGGTATAAGGGCAAGTACCATTACGATAAAAATCAGAGCATGCCTTATGATATAGAGAAGTGATCCAATCTCGCAACTCTTACTTCTACTACAAAGCTAGATGCAAAATTTCTACAAGCTTTCCTTACCAGAAGGCCTACTAGGAAGTCGAGATTTCCAGGCTTTCTTTTCCGATAAATAAAGAAGTCTTTTTTACCCAATTGGACACTGCAGACAGACCGACATGATCGAAGCAGTCGGGACTTTTTACACAGTATCTAGCTTCAGGCATCCCTTTTTGGAAAAAAGAATTCCACAAAAGATAGAAAATAAAAACAAGGCACTGTCATCTCTCATTATTGCTGACAATGTAAATAATATATTGGTAAATCTCATTGCGTGAATCTCGGTGAGTAATATGTTTTCATATAATATAGCACGATCATTTCTTTTTAAAAAATTCACTTTCAAACTTTTAAGACAGTGTTTAGTGAATGCGCGGGCTACAAGCAGCAAAATTGGAAATACTCGCAATTTCGTTACATATTCTGTCGTAACACATGAATTGTACACGGAGGTCAGTGTCTCCGCTGGCTTATCGGATGGGAAAGGGAGTACAGCGCATGCACACTGCGCGACACATGCGATTTTATGAATGGGAGAATATTGTTAAAAATAAAATCGTAATTTCCAGAGAGCCCATGAAAATAACGTCGAAACGCGCAGTGAAGACGAAAAATTAGTTGACGTATAAAGAAGAATACTTACACAAAATTAGGAATATAAAACTATACAGAAAGTGAACGTCGAAAATCATAATATCAACGTTGACGCGAGGTTTCTCTGTCACAGTTTCCAAAAATCAATAAACTACCCTGTAACGAACTCCGACTCACGTGTACTCGTGATAAAGCGCGGGAGAATGATATCCGTTTCGCAGGAATAAAATTGTAAACATCAGAAAAACGATAACAAGTCGGTTTGTATACGCGTATTATACTTTTGTAGACCGGCAAACTAAATTGATTATCCCTTTTGCAGAAGTACGGGTAGTATACTTCAAGAGCAGAGTTCTATATCTTCCTATACTAGCATAATTCTCTCGCAGACAATGCTTCAATGCTTGCCCACGAATATCCTCGCCCTTGTGGGAATTCAGAAGCTGTATTCAAATTTTATAGCCTCTTTGTGCAGTAAAATGTTGTATTATACGCGTACATCAAGAGGAAAAGGCTACAAGCAGGCGTAGTCAACTCATGCTGCACGAATTTTACTTATTTTGTGAGGATTTGTACACATTGGCAAGTTTCAGTCAGTAAAATAAAATTAAAAATAACCCAGAACGCGCGACCCCGGGAAAAAACTGTTTTCCAAAGTTGTAAACGTCTATATATCTACGATTTAAAAAAATATATATAATATAATAAAAAAAGAATTTCATAACGAATATCTCTTGCTTCAAACATGAATGAACTAAAATTCTGTCGAATGTATTCAAGACTCGACCAGTTAAGTAGGGATGAGATCATGATCTGCTCATGAAGGAATTCACACCAAGGTTATTCCAATCTGACAAATGTAATGTTGGTGTACTTGCAATTTTGCATACAACTCTCAAGAAATTCTCAAAATTCACACTTCTTCCTTATAAACGAGAGGGGAAAGGGGTTGGAGATGTCCCAATATGTAAAGATCGCAATAAAAGTGAAAAAAAAAAGAGAAGAAACAAACAAAGAATTGAGAGATTCTCTATGGTTGCTGTTGAAAAATAAGCTCAAACAGAGACTGACTGTGAGCTGATTACTCAAATGGCAGCAAATTCTAGTGTGGAAATATGGATGTAGAAAGAGAGCAAGCCAGTCGGAGAACCTCATTGAAAATCGAGAAATTTTCAGGTAAATATTTCTCTCTTAGTGTGAAGTAATGAGATCTCGTCGAGCATTTACTCTGTATCTCACCTGGATCGTATCGATTTCTTATTTCATTTCTATATAGTATAGAACGGTAAACACGATCAAAAAAAGAGGGCTATCAGTTAGCCTCGGAAGTGATAAGAAACTCTCAAGCACAGCTCTTCTCTTTCAATCGGGAAAGAAGGAGGAGTGAAATTTGATCATTCACGCTTTACAAAACTTTCCAGCAACTTGAATAGTCCTATATTCTTATAGTTTACCTGCCTAGCGTGTAAAAGGAAAAACTACGACTAAAACGAACTTCATTAACTTCCTAGTATGGAAATAAGAACCAATACGAAGGAGAGGAATTTATGGGACCGATCGAAGGGCTTTCCTGAGCGCTTTCAAACGAAGTCACAGGTGAGAATCTTGAGACGTATTCCTCGCCAAAAAATAAGGTATTTTTGTACCTACGTTTTTTCATATCGTCTATAGCATGGTTTGTGGCAAATTTTTAATTTGTTTTTCTTCGATGGAATCATGAACACGAACAAACGAAGAAAAACTATGCTAGAAGAATCTTTCGATGGTCGTTTACTCTTGAGAGATTCCGGTTCATACCTACTTTGATAAAAGCAGCAAATTTCTTATCACCTATCTAGATACGTCCAAGATTCTAGGTACCACATATTTGAACCAGCTGATATACCTGTGACTCATTCGGTTTACCGGTTTAATTTTCAATGTCTAGACAAGAACTTTATTGATTCAGGAAATTACTACAACACTGTTGAATAAGTTACATCCTCGTACTAGCAAATGTTTACCTCAACATCTATACATAGAATGTACCTACGTAGAATTTCTTTGTATATTTGAAAAAAATATAAGAGAAAGCTGTGCAGACTCACCAGCACTGTTCAATTATATCACAAAGGATCAAAAACAAATTAACGTTCACAACATAGAAAGATGATCGCGAAGCGAAAACGCTCGTGTAATATTTTCACAAAGAACACGTTTGAACAAAATCGAACAAAGTTTCACCAGCAGGTCGGATGGACGCGCGAAGAACGAATAAACCTAAGCTCGACTCACACAAAATGAGTTCCGCGTTTATATCACCTCTTTTCTCGAGCGTGTGTGCAGCTGGTGGGGAAAAGACTGCGAGCGTTTACGACTGTAACGCTAAAAGCTAGCCGACGTAATTATTCGAGACAAAAAATTGAGCGTGCGCGTAATTTTTTTGTTTTATCATCGTCGAGTTATCACGAAACGCGAAACTCGAAAGCGCACGTGAGATAACGCTCGTCATGAAATTTACATTCGAAAGAAGAGCAAAAACGTAGAATTTTGAAAATCGCGAAAAAGAAATTGCTCAACAATGGACGCTTGCTATCAAAGAAAACTACGAAGGTAATGGCGTTGAATGAAAATCTGGGTTGAAGAGTGCATAGTAGACAGTCAAAATGAATATGGATTATTCAATTATTGCTGGCTATCAGCGTTTTGCAACACAACTACAAAATAACTTCGCGCAAGATACCTTGAGTCGCTAGAAGATCTCCAGTTTTAGCGAGGCTCAGTCATAAAAGAGGCCAGACATCTGCTTTTTCATTGAGCCTTCGATTTCTTACTCTCTATATCAAGCTACTCGTAGCGTTTTTCCTACTCGATTTGTCCGTAGTCACAATTCTAATTCGTAAAGTACGTGAAAATACCATCGAAAATCCTCACGCTAGAACACGACATTTCACACAATGAAAACTCATCAAAACTCCCACTCACTCTTTAGAATAAATACCAATCACCTATTAATCGAACCAGATATTTGTAGAATATGAACAGTAAAACACAGTTAATAAAGTCTACCACCATCACGTCATATCAAACTCGTAACAGAGTAAAAGTAGGTACCTACCTTTAATCTAATAAAGAAACCTAAATTTCATTTTATTCAATCCAAAATGAAAAATTTTCTCAACAGTGTTAAGTACCTATTTATATTTGGAACGATGTTCAGAATTATCATCTACATATTATAATGAAACTTCCTAATTTCAGAAAAAAAAAAATACTATAACAACCTACAGAATCGTAGGTATCAACTCAACTGGAAACGCATTGATGAATTACCATAATATTGAGCTCATCCGATCCTGGAACAAATCATAGGTGCACATCTTCGGATATGAGACTGTAAGTTGCCTGTGCAGAAATTCTTCCACGAGTCAAGGTAATGGTTGAAAGGACGTACGGACGCAAATTTCGGCATTAAGGTGGAAGGTCAGGTTAGCGCTAAGACATGAAACATGTCAGAACTATAGAAGCCTAGTTAGTATAGGCACAGGGAGAGGCGAGGTCAGAGCACAGGTCTAGTATACTGTAAATGTGACCTGCGATGAGAAAAGGATGCGCATTGACCATTGACAGGAACACCATTTCTAGAGAAATGGTGTCCTTGCGCCAATGGGCAATGAGCATCCTTTTCTCATCGCAAGTCACAAATGAGTCTTGTTATACTCTGTTCACGTTACGGAAGGATAGAAGTTCATACCTCGACTCGACTCGAGAACGGAACGGCAGATTAAGATTACCTTCGGCGTTCCGTTCTCGAGGTATGAACTTCTATCCTTTCTTAACGTGAACAGACTATAGTATAGGCCTGTATGAATGTAGGTCTAGTAGGTAGTATATACAGTCTGTTCCACGAGAGTTTGGTATTATAAACGATAGGCAACCCACGTCACTCACGCTTATTTTACATTACGGAATGCGAATGGAATGCGGGTTCCCCGTGATTCATAATACCAAACTCTCGTGGAACAGACTGTAGGGCTTTTCCATGTCGGCGCATTGCATACGTATTCTCCTACACGTTATCGAAATGGTAGTATTTCTAACATTGCTCTTATGGGTGTTGCTGGATTGCATACTCATTTTCATTGTGGAGTAGTTTCCCATAAGAGCAATGTTAGAAATACTACCATTTCGATAACACGTAGGAGAATATGTGTGCAATGCGCCGACATGGAAAAGCCCTATAAGGAGAGGCCACATGGACGTACGAACGCAAATTTTGGAATTAGGGTGGGTGGATAGAGGGGGAGAAGGGTCAGAGCAGAAATTCTTCCAAGTGTCAAGGTCATGGTTGTACGGACGCAAATTTCGGAATTAGGGTGGGAGGTCAGCTAGGTGAGCGCTAAGACATGAAACATGCCAAAACTCGCAGCCCACGTGGTGAGCTGCTTGTGGCTGACTTCATCAACTGTGTTAATTGAGGCAAACGGGGAACCTGTTTTATGGGAGTCAATAGTGTGCATTGTCATTCCTACACAGCTTGAACTTTGTTTTTCACCTCGATTACGGCGTTCTAGAGAAATCCAACATGTCCCATATTCTTGTACGCTTGGACGACATACCCAAACGTCTGGAGATTGAGGGGTATGTTGGTTTTTGACATATTTCATGTCTTAACTCTGCCCTGACCCCTAATTTGAAATTTTGCAAGTGACCCCCTTCACCCACGCGTGCAAATCTCTACCCCATGGGTGATTAGAAATTTGCGAGTTCATCCCGCCTAGCTTGTACTAGATCAGTGTACTGAAGTTATACTAAATTTATACCAGGTCTACGCTCCTTCATATTAGGCCTAAGCAAGTCAAGGTATGTACCAGGCTACAGATTGGCTGGTATAAACCTCGTGTACTCTTTAATAGGTGATCCATAGCTTTATGCTGCTCCTTTATACTAGGCCTAAACAAGTCTAGGTCTCTGCTACATCTTAGCTAGTATAAACCTGGTTTATCGGTTTATCGTAGGTCTACGCTCCTTTATACTAGGCCCAATACTGCCCTAACCCCTAATTTGAAATTTTGCAAGTTCACACCGGTCAGTTTATAAGCTAGCTTTATAAAAGCTTTACACTAGGATTTTACTAAATTTAAATTAGACTTATAATAGACGAAGAAGTCCCCCTCCCCCTCCACCCTCGTTACTCCGTTGGTGATTCAAAAATCTGCGAGTTCATCCCACGAGTGCGTACTAGCCAGTTTCTCTACTAGCTTCACGTTTCGCCTCCCAGCGCCCGGCACTCGTCATTTTTCTTCAAATTACTCTCCGACCAAACAGGTTCTCCAGACCGTGCCCCCAAAACACTATTAGCATGAAATATTCTAAGCTGGTTCCCTTTCCAAAAGCTATTAGCTTGAAACACACAGCTATTAGCTCGAAATATTCTCAAGTAGACTTATGCTAGACTATGCCCCAAAAAGCTATTAGCTTGAAATATTCTAAGTTGGACTTATACTGGACCACGGAGGGGGAAAAACGAGCGGAGCGAGTGAGTTACCTAAAAGCTATTAAGCTATAAGCTTGAAATATTCTGAGCAAAAGCTATTAGCTTGAAATATTCTAAAGTAGACTTTTACCAGACCATGCCCCCTAAAAGCTATCAGCTTTAAACATTCTAAACTGGACTCATAAGTGCAACCACCTTGAATGTACAGAGGTATAGTACAGATGACGCAGGTTGTTATAAGCATATATCAATATTCATTCCGTGTATTCCATTTACGCGGCCATACTGACACTCAAGAGCAAAATACTTGCTGTATATTGAGAAAGAAAAAGACATGAAACATGATCTTTATTCATTTGGCTCCGCCAGGTTATTCTCAGCCTAGTATTGGTCTAGTATACTGAATATTTTTATTTATTTTATTTATTTTAAAATACTAACTTCCACACAGCCATTGGCCAATTGCACTAGATTGCACTAATTATACTAATATTTACGGATCGAGAAAAAAAAAAAAAAAGGCTGAGTGGCTCAATTCTTGATTATCTCCAATTCCCGGCATCACTTGATACTGTCTCCAGCCGCTCTCCTCTACATCGACTCATAAATTGAACCATTTTATTCTAGAAGGGCGAAGATGACAAAACGCGTTTTGAGGAAAACGCTTTTAAAGTGTTGCATTGCTGGTACTGGGAGCAAAGAAAAGAGAGCGTGACAATATTTTTGCTGTAGAAGGTTGCGCGATACATCTACTCGCGACCCCCTCCCCCTCACTTTTGGTCGAAAAAACGACAAAACGGCTGCTAACGAGAGGACTATGCTTCGCCCTTCTTGCATAAACTAGCCTTTCTTGAGAAATAAATTCGTTCTTTTTAGAAAAAACCTACCAGAAGTACTGAGTTTATGGTTTATGCAAAAAGAGCGACGCCTGGCTAAGTGCTATAGCATTCACTTCAAACCAACAATATACTGCCTCTCTCTGTACTAAGGCAGCATACTAGGCTTCACTCTCGGGATTTGGAAAATTTCGACTTGTGCTACTTTATTAGTCAGCCTTTAGCGTACTAGACTAAACAAGTTCAGCTACTTACATAACTGATCACCGGGTCTCTCATTGCCGTTGCTAGAAATGCTTTGGCTCTGAATCTCAATTCCTTGAATATACTTTCACTTTTTTTAGGAGTACATCCCCAGAACCTGATTCAATCTGTCGTAGGGACTCGAAACAATTTTTGGTGCAAGCCCCTATGCTCGAAATTTTCCAAGTCCTATACTATTTATACAACAAGCTTTAAGCTCGAAAGTGTTTCAAGTCTCCTTCATCATATCTGTAGGGATAGGTCAGAATTTCTTTGAGTTCCTCTCGACAATACTTTTCCTAGCCTACTCTCCTTATATATATAGCTGAAAAGCCGAAAATTATTTTTTCGTACCTCAAGAGTACACATTTTCACTCAAAGGTCAAAATTTTTCCAAACCCTTCACCTCACATATGTAACTTGAAAATCAAAACCTCAAGAGAAAAAATACACCCCTTTTCAAAAAAAAAGGAAATAAAACTGAGTTCCCGCCCAATTTTAAATCCAAAGCTATTCAGACCAAAAGGACTTATACAAAAAGTCTCAACTTAAGAACAAAAGAGAGGGACTTAGCTGGCTTTTTCAAGGATATTTCAAATCAAAAGCTTCTACGTAGTTGAGAATATGAAAAATCTCGACTTAAAAACAGAGTCATCAAATGTGTCGTTAATTCTTCATAAAACCAGAAGATAATATCAACTCAAGGTTAATGCATTATTCATTCGATATTGTCTTCCTTGAGAAGTTATGAGAATCGCTTGAGGGTCAAAAGAGTCTATACGAAAAGTTATACGAGAGTGCAACAGCTTGTGTGAAGTCACGACACAAGTTTTGAAATTTTGTCGTCGGAGAGAGCCTTTTTTTCAACTTCTAACCTAAGTTTTCGTTTTACATTCATTTTTAACACGAGAACGATTTGACCTACGAGAACAAAATGTTTGCTCCAACTTTAGCTACATCATAGATGTTGAAAACAGGCTCGGTTTCGAATGATAACGAAGTTGACGTACGCCTATATTATTTTTTCGTAACAAATACAAGTCGAGAAATTGCGCAGATATACACGTGTATTTTTTCTGTTAGAAACAAAAACAAACCACAGTAATACCAGATAATGAATGAAACTTTTTTTTTTCCTAATATTCTGGATTGTTAAATGGTCTGTCATTATCTTTGACAGGCATTAAAGACGAGCCTAAACGCTTGGTCTCTTTTTTTTTTATCAAAAACTTAACGTCCCACAGTATAGTAGACAGAATTTTAGTAAATAACTTTAGACTACAGAGAATTGCTCAAACGAAACTGCGAAGTCTCACAAATAAATAAAAACTCGTGCGGATGAAGTTTACTTTGGTATCTATATCGCATTTTTACAATGTATAGGTAGGTATTTGTTCAACGTCCCCGAACATCGATTTACGATGTGCGAGAAGTAATTAGTAGCACTCGTTGCTTCGTCGTCAGTCGAATATATATGATATTTGTTTTTGGACGACGAAGTGATTCGTTTACTCCTTTTATTCTCTCGTCAAAAAGTAGCGAGCAATAATTAGCCAAATAGGTTATTGGTCGCAATATAGATGCAGTAAAGACGGCTTTCGGTTGTCAACTATTATTAGTTTCTAGAGGCATAATTTATCATCGTCTTATTTTCTATGAAAACAAAATTTAAAGAGTAAATTTTGTAGCAGTCGATCTTACAAGAGAAGACTATACCTATGTTAGTCTCGGGTAGACCTTGGTATTTGTATTACTTGCGTATATAATTCTAGTTAGCAGCCTTATTTTGAAAGCGTCCAACGATCGTATCCATGAGACAAAACTTATTATTGTCAAAAAACTTCTCAAAATAGGCGATTTTTAAAGTCGGTATCTCGTCTCAACCTGATAGTTGAAATTTACAACACAAAATAGGGGAGGAAAAATACACAATTCCTATCTCATGCATATAGATCCCCACTAATTTCTAACTCGATGTACCTAGCTTATTTTGTAACAGAGATCTGTGCTCCCTTCATATCATCCGAAGCTTGATATAAGTTATTTAATGAGGATTTTCTTTAAGCCCGAGTTTTTTTTCCTCTCTCTCTCTTTAGGGTAGAGGACAGCTAGAGGTTTTCCGTAGGTACCGGTACGTCGGCAATTTAGAAATTCGCATATGATTTTTAATCGACTTCTGAGCTGAAAGAGCCTCCTGATGCTTGATCACAGACAAAGTTACATTCTCATCATTTGGAAACACTGCACGGGAACAAAAGATGAGAGATATTCGTTAAAAGCCTTCAAAAGTTGGATTGATATAGCCGGTAAACAAACTTAAAATGCGAGCAAAAAGTTTTTTCATCATCCACCGTGCTAAAGTTGAATAATGAATGCAGGCTTCATCACATAGGGTAGGATATGAAATTAATTTTTTTCCGTACGATTTTTCTTAAATTGATTCGCGACTTCCACAATTAGGTTGTTATCGATTACAAAATCATTATCAATCCATCTCTCTTTCAATACGTCAACGAAACCTTTCATCTGATGATGACTTGTAATGCCGTTCGCCATTGAAATATTTTTATCGAAAGTGAAGTCAGGCATTGTCCATTCGCTGAGACGTTTCATTACTGCTTCTCGGTCGATGAGTTTCAAAAATTCTATCATACCCGAACGTATTGAGTCTAAATTTCTCAAATTTGAGAATACCAACTTACGTCGAAAGAATCTGAAAAATGAAGTTATAAATTTTTTTTATCATATATGGGTTCAATTTTGCTACACGAACTTACTTAAAACATTCTTCATCCGAATCAGGAATAGTAGCATTCTTGAACTCAACGATAACGTAAGCGATGAGGCTGCTTAAAAACGTTAAATTCATACGTTTCCGGAATTTCGTCATCTGCATAAAATAAAATTCTGTACCTGACTGATGGTATTCTCGAAGCTTTTGCCCGTCTTATCATTGATATAATGTATTACATTACAATAAAAATGCATTCAGTTTTCTCTAAAACTTCTTAGCCTTATGACGTAAATTTAATAAGGAACGAATTGCTAATTTTTACTTAATGAGATTCCGGCATTTTTTTTATTTTAATTTACGAGCTAAACTAGCAGCCTACCTTTAGGCTGCGAGATTGTATGATTATATGCATGAGAGAAATGAATGGATGTAGAAACTTATGGGCTATTTTCAGAGGATATCTCTTGTAAATATATGCAATTACCTGGTCTTTCCTCCTTAATAATGACCCTATAAATGCCAAGGGTTCAAATGAGTACTTTCCTCTGTTACGACACGCAAAATCAAAACAGGCTACATCGAGACTAACGTCAGGAGTGCTGATTAAACCTTCAAAAGAATTCCAAAGTAATCACAAAAGATTTTAACCCTAAAACTGTGCCAAGTAGTATTACATGACTACTTGCGGTTACCGATATACGGAGCTAATCCTAACTCCAGCATTGTTTTCACGAGCTCGTTCACAAAATTACTATTTAATATTCCTTGTAACTCGGTCCACAACCGTTGGTTATGTACTTTATCCAGAGTTGCAGCATTATCACGAATGGCTTGCAATATTTCTCTGTCGTGATTACTCGGATCCTGAGTTATTTTCCCAAATAATCTACGAACAATATAATACGAAAACGAATCAATTACTATATAACCCAAGTAGGCTGTAGAACGTGATAAACTACTTATGAAATTTTATTTTCTAAGAAATAAGAATTCGATTACTTTATTAGTGTGAAATAGAAAGCCAAAATGTCAATATTTTGTGGTACCTAAACAACTGAGTTAGGTAGTCTAAAAAGAGAAAAAATTCGACGAGTAAAAAGTAAAGATCATATTCCTTGAATCGATTCGTTCCTGCAAGTTACGGCCCTTCTCTCTCGACGGGGCTGCATGTAAAACACCTCTGTTTATCAGAACTTTTTCAAGTTCCTGTGCTAGTCAAAGTCTTTTAAGGCAAGGTCGTTAGGCTCACGTAGGTATAGTTCCTAAAGTAGGAATTTTCCAAGGTTTCCCATATAGGCCAAGGCCATTCTAGAGCAGGCCCGTAACGTCAAGGGAATGGGTGGCTCATAGTGCAGTTCTTATAAATTCTGAAGGGGTTAATAGTTCAAAAAGTTTCACTATACAGATGAGGAATTCTTCTTAGATTCACAGTGTAATCAAGATGACGATCCAATCACCTGAAATAACGTAGAATGAGCAAAGAATTTTCTCGAATACGTTGTCCAGGATTATCAATGAATACTACTCTGCGATTCTTCAAATCTTCATAACCGTTGAAATAATCGTATAAATTTCCTTCGAAATCTAAATATTAGGATGAAGAAATATTTTATGAAGAGTTAAGTAGATATTTTTATTTTTTAATTCACACGTACGATCGATTTAAGAACCAGTGACCTCATCTTCATTAAAAATATACACATGACATGAGTACGGTAGATTTTTGGAAAATGACTCCGCGTACGTTTCCATTACACTGTCAATGATTACCCATTTTTCCATTTTTTGAGGGGGAAATGACAATTCAACGACAAATATGATCGTGTGGGAGGTGGTGAAAATGGGGTCCCTAGGGTAACAATGTATTCTATCACGCGAGCTATTTTCCTATTAATTGAATAGCTTCGATCATCAACAAGTAAAGAACAAGGAGCACGGATTAGGAGAGCGAGTAGAACCTCGAGGCATAGAGATATAGCGTTTCTGTATGATTATCCCATGATTGTTGCACATAATGTGATTATTAACGAGAAAAATACAGATCTGGCAGAAGAAATAAGTGACATTCAGGGGTCTTAAATGACAGACCGGACTCGAAGCTAGAGAGGCTATAGAGCTTTAAGAGTTTGGTAGAATTCATTCAAATTCTGGGCGAACTATGATAGGAGGGTGGGGGGGTTTGAGGAGGTCTGACTTCGAAAACTTTTGCCCAGCATGCGTTTGTAAATTGAACGAAAAAGTTTGTTACAGGGAAGAGGGCTATTTTTCCAAGAATAAGGATGGAGAAAAAAACAAAGTTTTTGCTGTAATTTTGATCAATTTTCAAAATAAAAAATGATACCTATCTCAAAGTTTCCATTTAGAAACTCACCCAAGTACAAAGTATTGATCGTAAAATCTCGCCGGGTTGCATCCGTTAACCAGTCCTGAGTATATGATAGGATTTCAACCTTGTTATCAGTCCATTTTTCTTTTCGTAGGACAGTAATCTGAAATCAATAATTTTGAATTGTACTTGTTTCCGATAAAATACCTCCAAGCGCTGCTCAAATTATGCAATCTAGGCCTTACAAATAAAAAAATCTCTACGAACTTGAAGTTATGAATCCATATTCTTACCGAGTATCAAAATCAAAGCAATTATATGGTGAACCGAGGCTCAGGCAAATTAGGCAACTGACTACCGCTACTAACGTACGGAAGAAATATAAATTTGAAGGAAGTGAATTTACAATATTTTCAAGAGAGGAAAAATATTTTTCCTGAAGAGTTAAAAATCCTCGTCCTGAAATAGGTACTTCATGTTTAAAATAGGTACGGAATAAGAATTAAATTAGTGCACAAACACGACTAAAGCCAACCGTGAAAAATGGCGCCAGTCAAGCGATTTGGCAACCGGATACTAAAACTCTAGAGACGAAAATATTGATGTTATGTTCAGTAGATCGAATATTAGAATTAAAGCTGATTTGACCATAGATCGCATCTCAGGAGTGTCAAGTAAACGTAAGACCAAGAAACCTCAAAAGTTTGTTTGTGGTTGATTCGAAGCATGATGGTTCCGTGTTTTTCCATCTTATTGTTCAACATGGAAATATTTTCTGCTCGAAACATTTCCTTCATCTCTTCAAGAGTAACGCTAGTAGCAAGGTCTATGTCAGTTGGTATTATATCACTCAATAAATCGCTATAAATACAATATCAATAAACATCAAAAGCATGTACACATTATACTGTACACTTGAATAGAGGATTTATTACCGAACTGCACCACCAACAATACGTAATCTATCTTTAAAACCATACTTTTCAAATATCTGGACAAGAATTTGCATTTCGGGAGTTAAAACGGTAGATAACTTTTCTTGCTCAATTTTTGTGGTCACAGTTGTATCTGACCATACGCATGATACAAGATGGACAACTGCAAACCAGCGGCTCAATAATACCTCGAACGAATACATCAATTTTTTGCAAACAAAGGTGTAGATGAATTTTAGAACAATTTAGGCAGGGCGATCATAATTCTTAAAAACCAAATGCATTACATGACATACAATCAATTCTGTAAAACTGAAGCATTGATATTTTTTCCATTTCAACATAGCAGATTTCAAAGAGTGAAAAGGAAAAAACATAATCAAAAAGATGAACGGGTGATAGCATTGGAGATTAATGAAAATAGATAAGCCTCGTATTGACACGACGAAAGATTTCAATTTTTCATCCTTTGTCAAATTTTTTGAACGCGATATAGGTTAAAGAGCCCCAATATAGACTGACAGGTGCAGGGAAAAAGAAAAAGTCTAAATAAGTATCTATATTTTTTAAATAGAAAATAATATAAAGAGAAACTACCTACTTTCAAAAAACCTGGAGAATATGTATTTAGTGACGTTAGGCCTATTCATTTTTTGTGCATATTAGAACCCTTGACAGAGAGACTTGGCCATGCTACACATGACGTACGGTACACAAATTTAATTTTTTTTCGAATCATTTCCTCTGAACTGATTCGCAACTTCAGAAATCAATTCATTATCAAGTACAAAATCATTATCAATCCACTTTTCTTTCACCGCCATAACAAACTCTTTCGCTCGATCATGACCTTTGATTCCATTTGCCATCAGAACAGTTCCATTTATCAGGAAATCAGGCATTGTCCATTCACTCAGACGATTCAGTACTGCTTCTCGGTCAGCAATTTTGAGAAATTCGATTACACATGTGCGCGTCACGTCAAAAGTACTAGGACTTGAAAATACCAAAACGCGTTGAAAGAATCTGAAAAATGAAAATAATTAAAATATTTCAAAGACGTAGGTACTCATTATTGTATGTAAGAGACTCGACAAAATATTGAAGCTTCAATCATTCACTACAAGTTTACTTGAAACATTCCTCATTTGAATTAGGAATAGTGGAATTCTTATATCGAACAATAAACTTTCCAATAGTGTAATCAACGTTGGACAATTTCGTTCGTCTTCGGAATGTGTTCACCTATTGAAAATATATATCAAAACAAAATTTAATTCGTCAGGGAATCCTTGATCGTGAGATTTTACGGCGATATAATGGCTATAACGATAAGATAAGTGGCATCCAGGAATACCTATTGTAATATGTATCAGTACCGTACTTTCTCAACATAAAGGAATGATAAAGTGTAGATCTGAATTTTCTGTAACATCCTTTTGCGAAAATCGTACGGGGTCGGGAATAAGTACGAATCCCATATAAGAAATTTAAAAAAACTTGGGCCTTTTTTCCATCTATCAATATTCCCTCCTGGACAGCATTTTGCACATTCCGAATAGTATACTTATTTATTAACCACGTTGTTTTATAGGTTATATTTACTTCATCTCTTGTCCTTAATAATGATCCTATTAACGCGATGGGTTCGAATGAATATTTTCCTTTGTTACGACACACAGAATCAAAACAGCTTATATCGAGATCAAAGTTAGAAGTTTTGCTTAACCCTGTAAAATGTTGAGGATCGAAATGAATATCAAAAGACTGATTTTAATTTGTCAATTGTATAGATAGTAGGTACCTAGGTATATATTCCACAGCTTCCTTACCGATGTATTGAGCCAATCCCAACTTCAACATCATTTTCACAAGTTCGTTCACCAGATTACTACTTAATATTCCTTGTAACTCGCTCCATATCCGTTCTTCAGGTATTTTGTCCAAGCCAGCAACATTATATCGAATGGCTTGCAATACTTTGTCATCGTGAATACTCGCATCTTTGGCTATTTTCCCAAAGAATCTACGAACATGCATGTGTACAATCTACAATGCGATGTGAAATAAATTTTACTAACAACTTATTAGATTCGTGAACATTGGTAGGACGATGTAGGCACCTATGATGGAATATTAATTTCTCAGCTTATGATGGTACGGCTTCATGAAAGTCTTCCACGTATTATTTATAACATACGTATTTCTCGAAGAAGGTAGCCTATTTCAGTTCAAAGAAAAAGAAGATGAAGATAGATACCCAGCATGAATAAAATTAGCTACCGGTGCTTCATTTTTGAAGATGTTGAGTGCTGACGCAGCTTGTGTTTTCCGGCCATTAGTCTTAAATAATGTTTGCACAATCCGCAAATCCAAAGACGTATTTCAAATCGGCAAATCTTCTCATGAGAAAAACCTTAGACGTCAAAATATCAGTCAGTGGAATACGGTACTCGCAAAAGAGCGGCTAAGCAGCTATTCCGTTGATTGGTTCTTAAGCGTCTAAGGTGTTTTCTCGCGACAGATCGTCTGGATCATGGACGTATGCCGCCTACCGCCTTATGAAGTCGGATTACTTGAATCCTTGAATCCCTGACTTGAATTGACGTATCCGCAGAATGACGATCAGCGGAAAAAGATTTGATTTATATTACAATAAACATGTGATGAGCCTTGTTTTCCTAATCGCTATTTTGCAGTTACGTCAATATAAAAGTATGTCTTCGAGACTTGGCGTAGCCTAATTAAGATGACGATGAGGAATCACCTGAAATATCGTAGGATGAGCAATGAATCATGCAGAATACGTTCTCCAGGATCTTCGATAAATACTACTCTATTGTTCTTCAAATCTTCGTAACCATTGAAGTAATCGTATAGATGTCCTTCGAAATCTAGAAAGTCATTAGCCTAAGTATAAATGAAAACGTTGAATTAATAAGTATGCGTATTGCGTATTATTTTATTCCAGAAAAAAAAGTCATTACGATCAATTTTCAAAGTGTTAAGAGATCAGGCCCCATTCTCAGAATTGATTTCAGGTACCTGTCTGGAATTTTTTTGCCTTGTTTGGCCTCCCTCTTCCCTTTGTTAAATACAATCAGTACGTTATTTTTGAACATTTTTCAATAAATTGCAGTTTCCACTTTTGTCATTCGTACCATTCCCAGTTCAATGGCTCGGCTTTATTCTTAATAGAATAAGTACTGAAGATTTTTTTTAATTTCTTTTTTTGAACCACTTTTTGTCACCCATGTAGAATTTTTCGAATGTGATACTCTTGCTGTTTACCACACGTCAGAACAAAATTATAGGTCACATACATGATCAAGGGTATTAAAAGCGAGTAACCGGCGACTATGAATTTTTCCGAAACCGAAAATTCGTAGAAATCAGGCAATTTCCCTGCATCCCCTCTCTCTCCACAGTTCGGGACTTAGAAGTATTTACTATCTTTCTTTCCTTCCAAAATTAGATATTATAGGTACCCTTTTTTGCAAAAATATCTAGATTTTTCTACTCTTTTGGTACCAGAAGTATTCTTGTGTACTCTTTTTTATTGTCCTAAAAAAACTTTTTTTTTTTTTGCTTGTACGAATAAAAAAATTTAATTACTCTTTTTGTCTCAGAAAAATCTGATCACACTGTATCAGGTCAAGACACAAAATTTTTTGACGAAAAATTTTTAATTTCTTTACTTACCCAAGTACAAAGCATTAATGGTGAAATCTCTTCGCCTAGCGTCTATCTTCCAGTCTTGAGTATAGGATACGTTACTAAATTTTTGATCAGTCTTGGTTGTACTTCGTAGAACTGAGATCTGAGGTTCATACGAATAATATCTTTCAACTAACTAGCAAAATTAATGTTTCTTATTCGTCATATTTAAGCAAATTTTGAAAACAAACCTCGAAATTTTCTTTGCGGTTTATTCGAGCCGTAATGGTCCCATGTTCTTCTCCCTTCTCGTTCAACATGGGGATTTTTTCTCTTCGAAACATTTTTCTCATTTCTTCAAGACTGACGCTAGTAGCAAAATCCATATCGGTTGGTATCGTACCATATTTTAGTAAATCGCTGTTCCAAAAATTAATAATAATAATGTACTTATCATCAAAAGAATGAATTCGAAGATAGAAAAAAAAAAACGAAGATTTGTTACCGAATTGCACCACCAACAATACGTATCTTATTTTTAAAACCATATTTCTCAAATATCTGGGCTAGAATTCGCGTTTCAGGAATTAGGACGGCAGAAAACTTTTCGGGGTCAAGTCTTATGGTTCCAGTTCGACATATCCAAATGTATGATGATAGGTGAATGACAGTAAGCCAGTAATAACTTGATCTCGCATAAGAATACATCGATTTTGTCAGAAGATAATTTTTTTACTCTTTCCCGCGATAACCATCACAAACACGAACATCGGCTGAACCTATAAGAATGATCAAATATTACGTAAGTAAAACTGATAATTGTATCGCTCGGAGGATAAACATTGGAAAAAGATGGATGGCCGATAAATTCAGAAAATTGATTCCCACGAATCGGTGGATACAATTTACCAAAGTCAGCGCACGTCGATTTTCCGACATAACTTTTATGTTATAAGGGGAAAAAATTGATAAAATTCTTCATTCCAAAATTTTAGAAAAGTTTATAAAATGTTTCATAGCATGCTCTTAGTCAGTCTGTTGGTTAGCCCACCTGATTAAATTTTCTATATTATAAATAATTATGATACGATTTATGATTTTATTAATCCTATCTACTTTTTCAAAGCAAGAGGTGGAATTTTTTGTAGATGTTGGTAAAAGAATCACCAGTGATTGCATATATCATTCTGACTTGCAATGTCTCTTTCAGTGATAGAAAATTACATAGAATAGTAATTATGTAGGTATCCAAGAAACGTGTTAATCAATCTTCATAATTTTTAATTCCTTCCTCACTCAAAATTAGGAACTTAAGACTACGTTAACTTAAATAAAGAAATCTGAGAACGATCTACAACGTCTTGAAGAATATCAAATGATGAGTTAGCACAAAATCTTGAAAGAGACGGAAAGAAATAATTTCGACCAATAGGTCTACCTATGATACGGATCATGTGTAAGCGCGCAAAAATTATTTCAGCACGTAAATTAAAATTCTCATGACTTGGATTATGAGAGATGAGTTTTTGGTCACATACAACGCGATATTCATTCTACTTTTATTATCATTCTTGATACGCTCGTCACGAAATATAAATGAACATCGACAGGAATATAAGATTAGTTTTAAATACTCGCGTTGCATGTATAATAAATTTTTCCTAAACGCGAACGATCAGTGTTTCTCAGAATTCGTCGACAAATATATTGAACAATACCGTAACCGTCTCTGAAAAAATATTGAGAAAAAAAAAAATAAATTATTATTTCCATTTTAACTAAAATTAGAGAAATATTCTCGTTCATTTCAGCAATACCAGGAAAAAAGTAGGGTTATGTCGTGACGAATTTTGCAAAAATATGGCTTTGGATGGAAAAAAAGGAAAAAAAAATGAAGATTTAGGAATCAATATAATAATGCGGAGATTATAGCCATTGAATCAATTTTTCTAAGAATTTAACCCCAGGCAAGACTTTTTTTTACAGAAAGCATTATATATTTGTTGGTCAAATATAAAAGGAGCTGACAAAGATTACGAGAACATGAAATCTCTCACATAAATGGACGAAACTATTACCAAAACTATTTCACCATTTGTACCATCGTCCACGTTAACTTCAAAACGTGTGATTTTGTCTGATGCCGTTCTATTCTGGAAGATAGGTAGTTGTTCACAAGAGATCCTTTTTTTCTTATAATTGATCCATCAACTGAAGAAACTCATTTAAAATAAATATGACTGTAGGAATGCACATGATGTTGTTCGTCGTGACCGCACGATATTTTGAGATTTTTCAAGGAAAATGGTCAACGCTAAATGTTACATCCGTCAATTTTCACTTCTTTTCTGAGCTTCATTTTGAACCCAATCAGGCTGGGATCCAGACGATCACTTTGGGAGGGGAAACAATCCAAAAAAAGTTTAAAGGACTTTTTTTTTTTTACATTTTCTTCGATACTACAGATTTTTTGTTGTTTTTTTGGTTTTTTGGGGGGATTTTTTTTTTTTTTGGGGGGGGGGAATTCCCCCCCCCCCCGTGGATCCGCGCTTTCCAATTCAGGCTGACTTCATCATCTGAATCAGACACCTCTACCAGCCTCAGAGCTAGGCTACCATTAGTGCTTTCGAGTTGAGAAGTTTAAATAATGAATGAAGAAATTGTTGTCTTTACGTCCTATCGATAAACAACGACGAACCAGCAAGTGGAAAATTTTTTGTATGTATATTGTAGGTTATGCCTAAACTGGTACAAAACGGTTCAAGTCAAAAGAATTTATGTTTGATTACGGCTTAAGAATTATATTAAAAAATATCATTCTTTTTCGAGCTAATAATGGCGAAAATACACATAATTTCGGTTATTCGCGCTGTAGAGATATCCATTAAAATGCGGTAGAATTGACTCTTTAGAAGACGCCTCAAACTTATTATCTTTTGTATTCCATATTTTCTCATCTTATAGGTTACTACTTTATTTTTTTATGAGTCTTTTCGAGCACACTATCAATGATACACGTACCCATCGTTCGATTTTCTCGGATTCTCAGTTCATTGTTTTTCAAGATGTTTTAGAGAAAATTTGATGATTAATTTTCAACAAATTACTAATTTCATTAAAAAAAAAAAAAAAAAAAAAAAAAAAAAGTATAATCGTAAAAAGACTACACGCGTCTTCAGTCAACAATTCACCAACTTAAAATGAAACGATCACTTTGTTGATTTCTTACGTGATTCATTCCATTTGAATATGAGCACGTGTCTATGCAACATAAAATGATATCATACGATTATTCATACCACATTATTTCGCCAATTCGTTCCGAATAGAATTCATCTGCAGACGACTACATAATAACTATAATATGACGAAAAAAATAATGAAATTATCTGTCAATGTCCATGAGTATTTTATCGATCTTTATGATTCATAATAGACAAGTAGTCATAAAAAAGTGTGAATGCTTATCACATTTTTGTGACTACTTCTTTCATCTTTTACTCTAACTAACGTTTTTTCAGCATGCTCAATAAACTCCAACGAACTCAAATTGGTTCAAGAACCAATAATCAGCCCCCCCTCCCCTAGAGCTGGAATTCTGGCTCACATTTAGCTTCACTACTATTCAACTGAAAGAAAAAAAAAAAAAAAAAAAAAAAACTGATCATATTTAGTTTACCCCTACTCAACCGAAATTCCAGCATCCAATTCTTTACGATTTTAAGTCCGTCGACCCAGACTCACCTTTTTGGTATGTTCACCGAACTTCAATGGGGACTATATCAACGAATTTCAACGTCTATAATTTCGGTAATAAAGTAATTTTCCCAAGCTCACATTTTTTTCGCGATGGTTGACAAGTTTCAGGTATATCATTATTATCTAAAATACCTACAGAAATGTTATTTAATAATTCATTTTTTTTCCTGTACAACTAAGACTAAATTTCTGACATTATTGACCCATGGAAGTTCCATATTTAACCTTTGTAAAATATTTTTTTAGGGATTGTATTAATTTTTGCGCAGCCTAATGAATATGACAAATTCGAATAATCAATGAGATCCGAGAAGAGGTTTTATACAAATAAAATCAGAATTTTAATCGAGCTTCTACGAAGCAGTACGAAAAAAAAAAAATCAATAAAATATAAAAAATTATAACCATACATGGATTAACACGAAATCCAACTCAGCGATACTCTACTTTATAAAATGGTGAACACAATTCGTATTACATTATCTTAAAAATAAATATGATGCTAGAATATCAAAAAGTGAAACGGTAAAATCATAATGTTTAAGTATGAAATAAAACTAATAATTCACATCACATTATGACGAAATATACTTGATGGTGTAAATAAAACACTCATAGATTAATATGATCCCGAAAATCCTCGATTCCATCTCGAGTAATACCTGGGCCCAGATTGACGTCGGCTCTATTGAGAAATGTTTCTTAGAGAGGGTGTTACGTTCGGCCAAATTATAGATTTGAGTAATGCTTCTACTGTTTTCAACCCAGTAAATCCAAAATGGAAAGTTTTCTTCATCCATATATGAAAGTTATTCAGCTGTACCTCAGAAAATAAATCCCTTACATGATCCTAAACTGAGAATGTACAAAGAACATAATAAAACTCGAACAAATGAAAGTGTTGAAATTAAATAATGTAATTTATTAAATCAACCAAATTCAATAGAAATGGGGGAAAAAAAATTAAATAAATGACTGATTTTATTTGACTAAAAAATTCAAACAAAGATGACCATATAATATAAAGTCATTGAAATTCTGAATCTGATCAACATTATAATAAACTTCAAAGTTTTTAAAATAATTCAGAAGTTTAATAGGAGGTTCAACACCGAAGGAATCAAAATAATTAAGCATCTTATCTTTCTTCAAAAAGCAAACCCAATGAGTTCCTTGTCCAATAGAATTATCTAAATTGATAATCATTAATCACACTTTCATTATTAATTTTTCATTTCATGAGGAAGTTGATTTTCCATAAAAACACCTTGAAAATATGAGACATTCAAATCTTTTGCAAACATTTCCAGCTCTAGATAAAAAAAAGGTTTAATAGGAAGTTTCAATTTTTTCTTTCTAGAGTTGATATAGAAACGTTGACCTTCTGTTTTTCTTGCTCTTATTGGATTCGTATTTTTTTTTTGTTTTTTTCCGCCGCTTGAACATTTTTATTGTGGTTAATGAAATCTGATACATTTTCATCCGCAGGGAGAGACTGCTTTGCTGTTGCATTTGGACCATATCCTAAATTTTCTTCAGTATTATTATTTTTAATATTTTCTTCAACTACCTAATTTATTATTTGTTTTCTTGCTATTATACGCATTCACAAGATTAGTTGCAATAGATGATACTGCTGACATAATTGGTACAGCCTCCAACAGAGCAGGTAAAAATCCACCAGTTTCATTATTTTTATTTATAATCAGAGTCCGGATTTTTTGGTATTTATAATTTAATTTTCGGTACTAAAACTTTGATTTTCGGTATTATTCGGTATTTAGAAAATAATGACCGTTTTTATATGATTTTGCGTGAATATTGGCATATTTTAGATGAATTGATGACCAGTTAAAAATGATGCTTTCGGTATTTATAGGCCTAATCGACGTTTTCGGTATTTTACCGAAAAATCCGGGCTCTGTTTGTAATATATTCTAATTAGGGGACTTCCAGTTACGATTTTACAAGTTTCTTTCGCTTGATTCATTTCTTAATTTTGTTTTATTTGGTTAGATGATGAAAGTAAATAAGTCTCATTTATGATATTATCAACTGTTCATGATCTAAATTCAAGAGTGATAGGTTTCCTTAGTTTCATATACCTTCAAGAATCAGTTTTTGCTCTTTTTCATCCACAAAAAATACCAGCTCCTAACCACTTTTTTACTTTCATAGTATTTGTTGTTAAATATACTGTAGCTTTTTCGCCTATATCTGAATCATCAGCTATCACACGCTTCCAGGCATCTTCTTCTAATTTGTAATCAGCCAAAATGTGTGCTAGTATCACATTTTTTTATGACTATATTGTTGTATCCATTATGTCTGAATCTAATGACGAGTATTGTCAAGAATTTGGCGAGACATTATAAATTAGAAAAACTATATTATTTTAGTTGATATTTATAATTATAATGATATAAACTGCATAATATGCTGAAGTAATAATGGTACCATAGGTATCGAAAGTTTTTAATATGCAAAGTAGGAATAACGTTGCAGCTAAATTTATAATGCTTGATGTACGTCTACAATACAATGAATCAATAAAATAACCTTAAACTTATGAAAATATCCAAGAACATTCACATAGTTAAATGATAAAAGTTAACAATATAGGTAGTATAATTTTATCCGTACGTTTAGGAACAAAAAAATAAAGACTGAATAAAACACAACGAAAGATAATCATTATCCGTTCTCTGTCACGCGAGAGTAATTTTTTTCTTTAAATCTGATCAAACCCATCAGTTATCAATCTCTCATAAATTTCTTACGGTCTTCGCGTTATTATAGTACCGTACGAATGAAGTAAAATAAAGAATCAATTTTAAAATGGTAAGTTCGAGTCTTTTCAGAAGGTATCACTCATCCAATAATTAATTTAGGAATTTAAAAAAAAAAAAAAGAAAAAACGTATAGAATATAATAAAATTACTACACTAAAAACAGAAGAAAAGAGAAGGAAAAAAGGAAAAAAAAAAAAACAATAAAATGTAACTGCAAGAAAATTCAACAGAGAAAAAACGACAACAACCGAAGGTGAAAGTTACTTATTACACGTTCTCGAGTTTTTAATGACTTGCGCCTCAAGACATGGCAATTCAACACTTTCATCGTAGAAAAAAAAAAAAAAAAAAAAAAAAAAAAAAATCGAAAACAGGAGGAAAAAACATAAAATTTAATAAAAACAGAAAACATTAAACACCGAAAGTAAAATGAAAGACAAAAATAAATATTACTTGATCAAGATTTTGGAAAAACATTCTCAATTTCAACTTGAACACTAACCGCACGCGCCTTTACGGTAAGTCTCTCTTTTTTTTTGTTTAAATTTACTTATTCGATAAAATGAAACGTTTTTCTATAACCCAGAAATAGTCGAGTGACGATCGAAGAAAATAATAAGTATCTCACTCGTAGAAGAAATACGCTCGATTTAGCACTACAAATTATTTGGACCATTATGTTTGGTATTGTAATCGTCTACGTAACCTTTAAAACGTTTGATATCGTCTGCCGTAGTTTTGCAGCAGCCTCCAATAATGGATACTCCAAGATCTAACCATTCTGGAAGATAACTGTGTACAGGAGGCGATCCTTTCTTCTTGATCCAACTGAAATGATAGATACAAAATAATTATAATTCGAGAGATTTTTTTTCGCAAGCATTTTATTTTACCACTTATTTGAGATACTATGTAAGATATCGAGAGTACGAAAATTAGATGAAACTGACTTTTGATTCTCGAATATTGACTTCATTGTGAACGAATTCTCAACGTATTTTCAAATTCATCATTGGGGCCGGATAGCGCTAAGGTCGCGATGCATTTTTACCGAGCAGGGAGGAATTGAAAACGGGAGCCAAACTACGGCGGTTTTTGGGGAAAAAATCAAAATAACACTTGAATAAAGTAGGTTTGGCTTTCGTACATCCTATAAAAGATGTTCACAAATAAAAATTCTAAAAATTAGATGAGATGACAAAATTTTTAATTCTGCTTCATTCAAGAGTTATTCCAAGTTTTTCGCCTTAGTTTAGCTCCCGTTTTCAATTTCGGCAAAAATACCATCTTAGGTAAACAAACTACGCGCGTAATTAGCGATCCTAGCGGATAATAAAGTTGTAGTATGCAGAAAACCAATTTTGTTTAATCATAGCTATGCAGGGATAATAAGCCAATCGTCATTGGCTTAAATTTTGCTATTGGCTGAGAAGATTCCCAGCCAATAGCTTACGCTTGCGCTAGCGCTTTTTCCACATCCATTCGCTGCTTAAGCGCTTCAGATTGGCTTAAACTTCTTCTCTCAGTCAACGGCTTAAGCTTTTTATTGGCTGCTAAAGTGCTTGAAAGTGGCTGCTCAAGTGCTTAAACGTTTCAGATTATAGCTTAATCACTAATTAATCAGCTCATTTTCAGAATTCTCACATTCTCACTGTTTTTTTTTTTTTTGAAAAAATAGAAAATTTACCCTTTCTTTTCTTTTTTAGAGAGAAAGACGAAAGATTGAAAAAAAAAGTCACAGTTTATTAGGAAAAAACAAAAAACAGAAATTCAAAATGAGGATCAGGGTCACACCTGCAATGACTCGATGAGAACTAGAAAGTAGAAACGCACGTTCTGCATTTATGTGTGTTGGTTGTTGGCTGGGCTGGAATCTAAAAAGCAGCCATTCCTGATTGGCTATTGGCTGGCTATTAGCTTAATTGGAATATTGATTAGCTGCTAAGGACTAGCTTAAAAGCGGACAAAATATCGGCTACTTCTGCTACTTAAGCGCTTCACGGCTTAAACTTATCACCCCTGCAGTATTTGGACGGTAATATGGAAAAACCAATAAAGTGACAATGACATAATCTGGAGAAGAGTAACTCTGTTACGTGCACAAGAAGTACTTTATTGTAAAATGTATTATTGTCACTCGGTAGGTTTCTGCATATTGCCGTCCATTTTATGATGATTGATGAATTAGAAGTTTACCTAATTGTGTGGTCAGACACTAATAAGACAGATGGACCAATTTGTTCAAGTAACAAATGAGATTAATGAAAGTATTAAATTCACAGTTGAAAACAGCATGAGACCAACAACTATTTGGACATAACACTCACACAGGAGAGTAACAGAACAGAATACAAAATTTACAGAAAGCCAACGCACACCAACACCATCATACCAAGGGACTCCTACTACTACCCCCGCACAAGATGGCGGCGATTCGGAATTACGATTACCGAGCAATTTCTATCCTAAAGAATAACAAAGAGAAGAAGAAAGACCAACGGCCAACCTAGAGGCGTGGTTGAGGAGAGCTCTTGAGAAGATGGAAGCAAAGAAGAGAACAAGCAACGACGAAACGGAAGAACAGGATATGGGGAACTCAATTGGGGTCTACTAGCTTAGTTGTAATCAGTGCGAAGGCATCTTTATCAGTGAGATCGGGAGAAAGTTCAACATCATATCATCCTTCATACAACTCAGAACTTCAGCTTCCCTTTTAAAGAAAAGTTCTCTCTTGTTCCTGTAAACCCTGACGGAACAGACATTGAAAACGGACATTTTCAACCAGTACTTTCTCGAAAAATAGTCCTCTTAAATTTAAATACAGTAGTAAATTTGTTGTGAAACTAAAGTGTGTGATTATAAAAATACCATTTATGAAGCGGGTCCCACTGTTCTTCATTATTTGGATAGGCGATGGTTGGAATAGGCGGACCCATCGTATTCGAGTCGCGAATTGTACTGATCAGAGGTGAAACCAGAGACGGATGTAGACAATTGACACCGATCGCGACCAACTGATCCTTATTCATGGACCACAATTTCCGCGCCGCTTGCCCGACTTCATCGCCAGCTGCCGTGTGTTTACTGTCCTATGCACACAGAGAAAAGGAATGATGAGTGAAGAAAAACGAGGATATCGAGCGCTCCGAGGATGCTGTATATATTCTCACTTTGCAAGTGAACGACACCCACGCTTTCTGATTGGGAAATTCGCGTAACAGTTCGACTAAAATCTCGGCTTCGGCGAGGGCGGGAATGGTTTCGATAGCCAAATAATCAACGCCAGCCTCGACCAAAGCCGACATACGAGGACGGTGCCAATTTTTGATTGTTTCTCGCGGCACCTTTTTCACGTATTCGCCCCGATACTCGGAACCATCGTGTAAGCACGCGCCGTAAGACCCAACCGAGCCGGCTATCCTCACTGAGCCAAAGACCCAACATTCAGTACAAAATAAGTATCGAAATCAAGGAGTAGACGGAGTCGATATGTACCTTTTTTATCCGAATGTCTCGCGACATTTTCCAAAGCGATCGCTCTTTCAACGAAAAACACCGCATCTTTGATCAGTCTGTAACTATCGCAAGCGGACAATTCGAAATATTTTTGAAAACCGTCGACACTTGCTTGATATGTATTCGTTATGACGATTTCGGCGCCAGCTGCCGTGTATACAAGAAAGATAACAGATGAAATATACAAAAAGTGAACATGGAAAATAGCAGAGCTTTTACAATTCTACTTAAGCGACCTTTAAAAAAATAATAATAATGATAAATATTATCGACTGATGCTCGAAATTTTATACAATAATTGAACTAACGCGGCACACTGACCAATTTGGTACACATACGGCGTCATGCAAAACTATATGTCATTTTGAAGGTACACAGCTTATTCATGATTGATAAGGATTCAACAATGGGAAAATGACATTAATGAGAATGACCAGAAAATTCACTGATTTTGACTTGAACCTCGGGAGTGAAATAATATCAGAGAATACATTTCAACGTGGTTTCAAAGTGGAACGTGACCAAATGTAAAATCTGCTCTCTCCCCCTTTTATTTATATCAATCTAGTCAGGACGATTTGAACTAGTTTACCAACAAATAAAACTGTATACGAGTAAGAAAAAAGATAGATATCTTCTCTTACGACAAATGGATAGCTCAGAAGAGAAGAAGGGAGGTACTCTCAAAAATATGAAGATGCAAAATTTTGCGGCGAAGTTTCAACAGTGATGGGAACTGATACTGAAATCAACATAAACTTTGAAAAACTCTTTTTAAATAGAAAATATAGATTTGAAACTCGGAATCGTTTCAATCGTGTACAAATGTTAACGACCTAGGACGTCCTGATTTCTACGACATGAAAAACTAGACGAAAAATAGGGCAGACGTGGGTCGAATTATACCGTTATCAATAACACTTATCACGGGCAAAACTGGCGATTGTGGCGAACATTACAATGGTATAATCTTTTAAGGTCACTGAGACTGGAATTGCTCAGCAGAAGATTGAACTTGGGAGTAAAAAGATCACAATAAATCATCTCATTCATAAATATTCTTCCTTTTTTCCTGAAAACTAAAGACAATTCCAATTTTTATTCAACCATATTTCAACACGATCCCATTACCGACAGTCGAGGCACTCGACTAGAATACGAAAAAAATAAAAATATTAAATAGTTCCACGTTCTTACGTGAAACAACCGCATGACAGTTCTACAGCATTTGCTCTAAAAAAATTACGATAAAAAGGAAGATATATTCTTACGTAAGAATAAAACAATATTTGCTAACACGAAATTTCCAAGAATTTACGTTTCGACTATTTTTTGCGAGCATGGGCCGAAGGAAACGCACGACAGAGTTTTACACGTCTCAATACTCGGAAAAAGAAAAAGAAAGCAGATGCCACTGCTGCGACCTCCCACGATAAATAACGAAATAGGTATTTCTTTTTTTTGTCGCAAAAAGATAAAAAAAAAATTGTTTACGAGTGCTAAACACTTGATCCGTCTAAGTCGCTCGAGTGTTATTCAATAAATTTTTCGGTAATTTTTCCAACTCACGGTACAAATGAATGAGAGTAGAAGTTTGAACTATACTCGAATTAGTTGAAACTCCACTCTACTATTATCAGTAAATATTTTGTGCACGTATTCTTTTCGAATACACTCGACCCCTTAGACCACATAATAAGAAGTACTCTAAAATTTTACACGATTTACTCCCAATAATTTTCCATCTTCTTCAACTCTCTACTGTTGTTGTTCTCACACGATCCACAAGTAACTTGTCACATAATTACTCGATATTTTTCAGTTCGTTCGAGCGAACAGAGGAATGTTGACGATAATCTTAAACTTATAAGTGAGGTTTGCTACGCATGGGACTCAACACGCGCTGCACTCGCACGAGGAATTCAGAAAAAGAAACAAGAAAATTAGCAGCGTGACAGCGACGAAAAAATACGCACAAAAAGGAGAAAGAGAAAACTTTGGATTGTTTCCCAGTTTGCATGCATAAATACCGTATTGCCAATATTAACGTAAACTTTTTCAGGCACATAATGTACAACACATACAGTATAAGTACAGACTATTAAGAAATAAAAACTATACAGCGTTTTTAGAACGCGATTTCTCGTTTTCTAATTTTGTCATGAGCACTGAATTTCTCGATTTTTTTCTTCCGTATCTTTTCGGACGTGTTGTCCTACATTAACATCATCGTCGTTCCAAAAACGCTAATATTCTCACGAGACGTCGAGTCTCAAAAAATATCCTAAGGAATGAAAAACTAATTACAAGATAAAAAAAAATTCATCCAAAGGAAATTCGAAAAGTAAATATATATGTACACGTACCTCAATGAATTAACACTCAAGTAGCTCTCTTACAAGGACACACTTCCTTTAGAGGCTCGTACGATGAGTAAAATTTCTTGCAATAAAATGGTTTTGAAAACCTTCTTTATTAAATGATAAACATTCGCTCATCACTTATTCATTCTATAACAACCCATATACGAGACCTTCAAAATAGGGAAATGACTTTTAGCTACACATACATGTATAAGAAATACTTCGAAATATGCAACAGGAAATCATACGAACGCTGTGTTCAAAATCTGGATAGATCCACTTTTGACTTGCTTTCGCGAGTTTACGAATAGATCAAAACTGAATTGTCGGGACGACATTAATGTGCTAAAATAAGGCTAACGAATGGCGAGACTAAGAGAGTTTCTTAGGGAACTGGAAAATATCCGATGGTATTATTTGTCAAAGAACGTTCGTGAACTTCATTCATTCAATTATTCATTCATCAAAAAAGAAAAAAAAGAAACGTTCGAAAAATTACACTTGCGAATAAACACAAGCGTTCGACGAATAATAAACCATTCACTACTTTCGTGTCACATTTCGATCATTAGAATTTATCAATTTTTTTCAAAAAAAAAAGAAGACAGTTACTATTTCCATTATTCTTGTCAATTTTGTAAGTCTGCGAAAGAAAATTTCAACGAAAACCAAAAATTAAAAATATCGATGAATGAGAAAATTAGGAAATTTTCAAGAAACACAGCATACGGATGATTTCGAGAAGGCAAAACTAATACTGAAATTTTCCGGAAAAATCAAGATACCTTTCTTTCTTCGGATTTATACAATCCAGCAAACAGCGCTTGTAAAATGCGCTAATCGATGAGCCTAGAGGCCTACAGCAGAAGAACACTTTCTCAACATGCTTCGACAGATCTTGATTTTTCCTATTCACTCAAAAACTATTGCAGCGTTTTTTTTTTTTTTTAAATACACAATCAATTTTTTACGAGTCCACCGGATGCACATTACCATGTCTGGTAATCTAGCTATAACAAATACAAAAAAGAAAAATTAATTTTTTTAAAAACGAAACCCAAAAAGGTATGATTCAGTCGTGCTCTAAATCACACTCGATCGTTTTTGTATTTTTGAATGCTCGACAATAGTAGAAAAGGACCATTAATGGTCCATTATGAAGGCCCGTCAACGCAATGTGCTGAAGAAGATAGCGTACAAGGAAAAATAGATTTTTCGATTGGTGTCGAAAAAAACATGCAAAAAGTAATTTATTCTGGATTAATTGATTCAGCTAGTAATTTTAGAAATACTTTGTTATTCGAGTCACAATTATGCTGATTAAAAAAATTACTTTTGACGAAAATTCGAATGTGGAGGTATGCGTGTAAAAGAGACTCAGTACTCTGAGACGATAAACCAAAATGCTCATGGGCAGTAATATGGGCCATAATATGAGAATAAAGTACAAACCTCGGATATAATCTCGATGTGTATTGACCACAGACGCTGGATCAGTGAAAAGAAATCGAGCACACCATAGTGGATGGTCAGCGTTTTCCGCCTGAGAATTGATGTTATGATCAAGTTGCGAAGAAAAACCACCATCGAGCAACTTTACCGTATTATTTTTTGTCCAAGTATCATTCATTTTGTTTCTGAAATGGCCTGCAACAATATCGAAAGTTACTCTAACTACGGAAAAGACGTTTCTTCAATACAACTTATTTTTATACAGGTAAGCAGCTTAAAAATCAATCTACTGATCTTACTACAATTTTTCAGACACTTTTAATTTGAAAACCATAGGGTCTACGTAAGAGCGAGGATTAAGAATGACGTGATAGAAAATTTCGAGAGCAATCTAATGACAACACGTACAGCTATCACCAATTATATTAGATTATAATAATCGTACGATACGGGGTATTGAAGATAGCCAGGCACTCCAGATAAGTATTAAACAAAGATTGTTTCTGTCTGTTCGGAATCATGAGTTACTTCACACAATGGTGCTCCACAACAAAAAAACGATGGTAGGTATAGTAGAATCAAATAAAGCCCGTCTATATATATTAAATTATGAATAAAAAACATCACAATCGATCGAATAATAAATGAGCTTACTTTATCAGCGTTATTGTTTGTACTTCGGAACCCACAATGAACATATGAAAGAAGAGAGTTTTCAGCGATAAATATTCGAAGATCGAAGTACCAATTTGACAATAATCAGAGACTGCTTGACGTCTCACTGAAAAATGACGAGGAGTTGAGTAGTCTCAGCATCGTAATAACTGGCGACAATCACGAACAATCGACACTACGAATACTAAATAGAATAGAATAGATGAAGAACAACGTAAATATTCTGTGGTAGTAGTTGTAGTAGCTCAGCTGGTTATCTAGTAACTACGACTACGCGGGAGAGTGGCGCGGGAAACTGTGTGAAACTAGCGTAACTAGCGTTCTCGTTGGTAGAACCTACGACTACCATTGTAAACTAAGGCTCATATTGTATGGGTATTTGTATCTGCCATTTTGTGTGCAAAAAGAATTTTCCCGCCTAATAATCGACAATAATGCCTTTGAATTCTTCGTTGAAAATTCGTTCGGAATTGTCGCAGACATTTTGTTTTACTCACAGTTTTACTTTTTGGAATGAAACCATATTTTTATGATCCTTTTTTGTGGATGCAGTAATTTTGTTGCATGATAACTTTAGGCGGTATACCGAAGTCAATCTCTTTACAGCACACTGAGATCGGCCTTTCAGTTGTATAATTTCTTGTCGTATTCTGCTGCTGTTGTTCACCTACTAATCACCTCTCGGCTTACAGCACTCTATTGATGTTTGCTGTTATAGTTTATCCCAGGTTTATCCGCTAGGATATGCCCTTTGGTAATAAGTATATGTGTTATGAGTACGTTAAAGACCCATCAACACTATGTCCAGCTGAGGAAGGTTGGAGAAATCCAACTTCATCATGTAAATATTCGATCCACTTTTTGATTGTAAGTCATTTTTTCATTCTTGTAGTGGTTTAGTACGCATTGTGCAAGTTTCAGTAATACTCGTTTTGATTTTCGATAGCAGACAACATGTCGAAGGCACTATTTGCAAATTGATGCTGCTTGCCACAATTGCAGCTCCTTTCCTTGCCGTCTATTTGAGTCATAAGTGGACACGACGAAATAAAGTAGAAGCCGAACATGCCTGGAAAATGAGGTTTGTTTCTTTCCTTCCCTTTTTCTATTTATTTTTTTACAGCATAAATTAATAAAGATGCAATTTTTTACAGTGTGATAGAAGAGTTCTTTCTTCTGCAATGTCGGAGCTGGACGATAAGGAACGAGTCACTTTTGCAGCGATCGCCGCGATCGTTTGAAAGATCTGCCTATGGAAAGATGAGCAAGGGTTGGTGGACACGTCCGAAAGAAAGTACCTAATTATTTCTTCAATGATACATTACACGTTCCGTAGAACGAATTTAAAGTCGGAATGTGATACTTTCTTTTTTCATGAGAATCCTTTTAATACGAAGGTTCTTCAGGAGTTATTCTACATATTTGAGATGAAATATCGCAGCTATATAGCTTTGTTAGAAAATCATTGAAGGAGGAAACGCCGACATTGTTACAGTACGAAGACTAAATACGAAAATTTCTACTTCCAAAAAGATGATTAGAAAAGTCGAACACCTCTCCAGCATCCTTGCGTCACCAATTTTATGTAGTGTGACGTTTAATTATTTGGTTTTATTATTTTTTGCAGAAAAATATGTAATTCATGGTGTGTTGGAGTTCACAGGAGAAAGTGAAGAAGAATAGATTGTAGTCAAGAAATGCAGAAAAACATTGAATGATAGACAAAGACATTGATTGAATGATGTGAAATGTCAACTTCTGTCTGTATATTTTAAGATTATTTCATAAAGAAGAAAGAATCACGCACTCTACTGGTCTTTTCCTTCTTGGTAACAGCAGAGAGTGCTTTGCTTTTCTCTTCGCGCCTCATCTAGAGTAAAAGTCGTTTGTAATGAAACTGACGCTTATATTTGTTGTTACTGAGTTCACGTGTTGGAAGAAGACAAATAACGATGCTCAACTTCAAGTGGTACCTGCCAATTCTTAATAATGAAGTTAGACAATTTTAGTCTTTTTTTTGGGGGGGGGGAGAGGGGTGTTCCCCTTGTTCTCCCCTTCGTAAATCCGCCCCTGAATTCCTAAAATATGAGATGTATGCTGTTGTCAAAGCTGAAGAAGTGAATGGTTTGTATGAATTCCAGCGAATGACTGAAAACGGTAGAGGTCGTCTTTTTTCGTACCTCTAATTTCAGAAATAAAACCTGTAATCTGACCTATTCGCGATTGTTTGGGGAACCAGGAAGATGTATGTTTGATCAACAACTCTTACTAGCTTAAATTTAAATAGATAGAATTGAGTAAGTATATTATGAGTTAGGAAGCAATAACAATTCGTGACACCGTCTGTTTATTCTGAAAATACATGCACACTTACGTGCCGTGATATCATAAAAGTTTTATAACAAACGAAATTTCTGATCCTGAACACATGTGCTCATTTCCAGGCTCTGGTTGAATAATCGTGCGCGATATGATGAATTCCCTGCCTGAACTTCTGTACGCATTTGAAGTATTTACCTATACTTGTGAAACGAGTACAATTTTTTCAATTTATCTTGTCGTGATCCAAGAACCATCAGCATATCACCACTAAATTTAACTTCTTCCGCTCTGTCGAAGGATTGGAGCAAGGTTACCACGCCCTATCCGGGGTTGTTGAAGCTCCACGTGGGACTGTGAGTTTGACCCAAGAATCATCGGCATACCACCACTAAATTTAACTGCTTCCGCTCTATCGAAGGACGAGCATTGTTTCCTATATTCGAGAGTATAGAATAAGAAAACTACGATGATCGGAGGTCTTCAAATTCACAGTTCCACTTGGAATTTCAACATCCCTGGACAGGGCGTGGTAACCTTGCTCCAATCCTTGGGGTGAACCTGCCTCAATACGGACAGACCAAAACTCCCCTACATGATTGCCACCAAGCAATGGCGCAGTACACTAGCTCGCGGTAGTAGAACATGTCCAGTTCAGAGATGTGAAATCTCCAGGAAGGACATGTGCACAGAAAATATTTAGTCAAGACAGGTTTTCTGAGAAATCTTAGGACAAATATCCGAATGTATCGATTAGAGGCAAAGGAGATAAGAAAATATTTCCACACTACCGACCCGAACACGAAGAGAAAAGTAAAAAAAAAACTATTGGGTTTTCCCACCCCCCGTCCCTAACATCTGAGTGAGTATCAAGGCATCACGCTTCGAAATACGAAGACAATTCATTTCCTTTCTCCGTTCCCTCCTACAATTTACACCATCATCACAAAAAGACAAATTTCATCCAGAGTCTCCAATTGGGTTCATATAGCTGCGGATATACTCTAAACAGGAGAGTGATAACGTCTCCCAACTCGGTGTTATTGAGTAATTCGTAATAATAACACTAACCTATAGGTACGGATACTCATATTTTAATGGATTTAAATCAAGCGCCATCTGGAGATGAGATGATGGATCTTCACTACTACCGCAGACTGGACCAAACGTTGACCGAATGAAGCACGTGGTGAGGCGCTTGCTTTAGCCATATAATTTAACTGCTTCATTCAACCAGCGCCCGGTCCGTCCACGATAGTCGAGAAAGACTGTGCGTACAGTGATAATACAAAATAATCAGGTCTATCACAATCTATACTCGTCGTTTCGGCGTAAGATATCGAAAATTGATTGACACATCTTGAAACTTTTGAACTGATAGCGCAGTAAAAGCATTATTTATGATAAATATGTATTCAGCCGTTCATCAGCTGCTTCTCGTTTGAACTTTGACACGCCTATCGAATATTCAACTTTGATCACTGCATAATAATTGTCGCAGTTCCTCAGTAGCTTTTCCAAGAAAACGACGAGTCATTTTCTTTGTAGAGTACGAGTTCGAAATTTTCTACGTTGAATTATTTTTGTATGTAAATAACAGTTCTAGAAAAGACGATCAATAAGCATAGAATCTTTTGCGAATTTACGATACAAAATTTTACGAGATTGCCAATACGAAATAACGACGAAAACCGTTATTTATAAAAATAACTTTATTACACGATATGCTGCCATAAAAATACATAAAAATGAAATCATTCGAAAGCAAGAAAGGGGGAAAAAACAAATGCATTTCTGAAACATTGTTGAAATCAATTCGGTATAAATTGTTCAAACGGTACAGTTTGAAGATTCCTTCAAAGAATGAGTGTATTATGAAAATTGTAAAATCGAGAAGTACAAAGTTGTGTGATATTGTGATAACTACTTCTATAAGTATTATTATAACGATTATTATTATTATTACCATTATTATTATCATCATCGTCATCATTAAGAAAACGGGGGGAAAACAAACATGACGTCTATCATAGAAGATATTATTACGAGAAAACATGAACGTACAAATAAATGATTACGAAAATTGGGCAGAAAAAAAAGAGGAGGAAAACCACGATTATATAAATTACAGTGAAGGCGCAGAATAGAGTTCGCGAAACAGAAGGGAAAAAAAAGGAATCGGGAGATTAAAATCGTCCTTTTTCGTGCGCTTCTGAAATTTGAAAGATGAGAACGGTCAATCAAAATGTTTACACGTATAAATCGCACTGACTTCACCTGACCACTCAGGATCGCATTTATATCGTAAATCTAGAGACAAGAGATCATGTTATTAGACACAATAGAAAAAAAAAAAAAAAAAAAAATTAAAAATTCTAAGAAAATACATATTTTACGTTTTACACTTAATACACAAAACTTATGTACAAGACTTTAAACACAACACAAACACAATTATAATATGATGATATTAGCTTTTGGAACAAGTATGATGAAAATTATAATGGATTCGGGTACGAAAAATCACCGCCGTCGAGTATAAATGAAACTGTTTTTCCAACAAATTTTTCATAAATAATAGTAGAACGTAGTAATAATAATGATAACAATAATGATAATAAAATTAAAATTAATAATAAAAAACAAACTGTAAAACGGGACTAGTTACACATCAGTCGGTGATATGATGAAAAAAAAAGAAAAGAATCTCATGATTTCGTGGCTTGGTATTCGGTTATGACATACGTGTATGTGTTGTGTTAAATACAGGCACTGAAAAAATATAAATAACAAAGAGAGAAGAAAATTAAGGAGATGAGACTCGTGTACGTTCTGTTCCTAAATATTCTCCGCAGGAGAGAATAATGATTAAAAATATCGTGAAACACTCCGGTCACGTACGTACATAGATTTGCAGAAATACGTACATCATTAAAGTCTGAGTTCTTGTCCACGTAGTAAAATTAAATTGTAATTTCCATTATTTCAGCAGCAACTACGGTAAGAACATTATTGTTTTTGAAAAATTTATATACGATATAATGAAAAATATATTGCACCTAACTACCATTTTCCTTATAATATCTTTCGTAACTTTTACGCGTCCTAGGCAATTTTATAATTTCAGGGCTCTAAGATAATTTAATAAATAGGTAATCATTACCATCTGATACTCAAAAATAGGCCTACGTAAGGTTTACGTACGAACAACACAATAGTAGGAAAATAAATAAAAGGTTTCTCAAGATAAAATCATCAAGTATTTAGCATTAAAAATAAGTCTATTCTGTAATTAATCTGTAAATATGATGTTGGGCTCCATGCTCGGAAGTGGAAACTTCGAATACGTATGCTGTACATAGCAAAGTTTCTTGAGTATCACGGTTCGTTACAACCTGTTCAACAAAGAAAAAGTTCTTGAAATTATAATATCTACTTCTCTTCTTTTCAGCCACGAGAAAAAAGCTCATTAAAATGATGATAGATCCATCACACTTTATCTAAGAGATACAGCTTTTGATAAGTCTGCTCAATGTACGAAACTGATTGATTCACGTGAGCGATTATCATAAAAGTTTCAACGAAGAAAACTCGATGAAAGCGAAGGTGATGGTGAAATTTACGAGTTTTGATTTTTTGTACTTTTCTACATATGCCCGAGACGGTACAAAAGTGAGAGATAAATCATTTTTCAACTTACTTGTAAAATAGTAAAATTTTCAAGGACGGAATTCATCATATATTTCTCAGGTAGTTGTTTCAACTTATGAATAAAATTGATCATATATTCGCACATAGGTGATCTACTAATACGGTACACAAATCTCCCATTCTCGAACCGCGCGTATTCTGTTTCCACTTTCTCGACTACTTGTTTGCCAAAAGAGCACACTTTCGTCGAACACATTATCGTCATATTTTCATTACTTTCGTACCTGTACAGAAATCGAAATCAATGTTAACACGAGGACTGAGAAGCGTTTTTCCACCCGACGATCTAGAAGAGTTGAGAGAAATTCCAACACTGATACTTCTTCAACAGAAAATTTAAACGAAATTACTTACTGGCTGGTAACGCCGTAAAAAGCGCCCGTTTCGTCCTGGATATTGGTGTTGAGATCAGCCCAGAACTTAACTAGGAAGAACGCGTTTTGAGGGCCTTTGTCGTACAGCTCTTTCAAGCCCCCCTTCTTCTCGGGGAATTTATCGTAAATCTGCCGAGCATCCACTGCCTGAAAAAGATCAATTCGAAATATTATTAGAAAAAAACAGGAAGTATTTAGTATCATTATCTCGAGAGAACGACGTCTCTTCGAATTCACATAATAAAGGAGTTCAATTATTTCGTAAGTTTCACACACTTCTCTATGAAGTTGACTACATACACTCTCTAAAAAAAAAATCGGTCTACTAGGGAGTTTTTCAGAATTGTTTTATAGGTTTTAAGAACTCGGCTGCAAAGCTCTAAGATTCCTTTAAAACGGATTTGATATTGGAACAGAACGAATAAAAATACAGACCTTTCAGGAATTAAAAAGGCATTAAATATATTCATAGCTAGAGACCGGATTTACGATTTTCAGCACTAAAATTTAAAAATTCTGCATTTCAAAAAAAAAAAAAAAGTCATTCTTGACTAAAGTTGTTCAATTTCCAATCAAAATCAAACTTACAATCAATTTTGGAGAACAAAATTCAATAATTTTTAATCAACCCCATTTTACTGATTTTTTTCCATTAAAATTACTTCGCTGAAGACCAAAATTTATGGTCTCTTCGACGAGAATCAGCCCAATTTTAGACCAAAATTCAACGCTATTTCAACGAAGTCCACCCAATTTTAGGCAAACAAAATCTTCGTGATTTAGTATTAAATTTCTATTTTATTGGAAAACCAGGACTTTTGACTTCGGCATTTTTGGCCAGTTTGCGCTCAAACTTCTTTTTTGATCTTACTGATTAGGAAGAAAAAAGTGCCAAATACGAAGGAATCTGGTCTCTGTACTGATAAGAGTAGTTTGCACGACAATCATATGATTGCGATCTTACCTCCAACAGAGGATCTGAGTACGTCACTGGTCCTCCTATATGAACGAACAAATGCTTCTGATACTGGAAAAAAAAAAAAGGAAATAGATAATTAATTTCTACTTTTTGTGAGGGAGAATGAGGTCAAGAGTTGACTGATGCCAGGGGCCCATCAATACTACATCCAACACGATTGACAAGAAAAAGTAAATCAGCTGAGGGCAGACTTATCGCAAATAAAGGAGAAGATGAGGTTTTCGACCACAAAGTCTAAATAGTAAGTTTCGATATTTTTGGAGCATAAGAAATGAATAACCTCCAAGAAAAATTTCATTCAGAAAGCAAGATTATACACATATCCTTCTACAAAGACAGAGAAAAACACTGTTTACAGGTATAATTTGTACTCCATAGTTCCTTCTTAAGAATCGCGTAACGCGTCAAGTTTTTAAAATGAATCATTTATTCTTCTCAAATTAGAAGAAATATTTAAAAAGAGGGAAACAAAAACTGGCGAAGAAATCAAGGAGACACGATGGAAAATTTTTCAGGAACCTATAAAACGAAGGAAGAGTCCCTTTTGAAAAAATTGATTCTCACATTCAAAATTCAATTCCACTTCTTCTCTACAGATCTAGAATAGACTTGAAATGAGAGGTCAAGATTATAGTAACCAACGAATGTTCCTAAAACCACTGGATGCAATAAAATCTACTGCCTCAAGTTTAGCCCATGGTGCCCCGCTCACCAGCCCTACGCTCAGCCCGTGCACTAAGATCGGTATTTCTCTTCTACAGGGTGTCCGCTTTTTCTCTGAAATGAAATTCCCTGACTTTTCCCTGACTTTTTCAGGTTTTTCCAGACCAAAATCTCCACTGAAAAGTAAAAAAAAAAAAAAAAAGGAATGGAGGAAAAACTTCTTAGCTCGAACTTTTTTTGACATACCTCAAAAAATTCCCTGACTTCGGGTGAAATTCCCGAAATTCCCTGACTTTTCTCTGACTTCAAGATTTTCCAGACAAATGGACACCCTGTTCTACGTCCCAATTTCCCTAGTTCCTATCTTTCACATCTCCTTCCCTTTCCAAAACTCACTACCTCTTTTATTGAAATACAATCTACCACCTTAAATTTAAACCCCTTTTCCCTATCGACCCACCCATTCCTTCCTGAGCATCCCGACGCCTCATTGGCTAACTTATTGAAATCGTCCAACATGATCTACATTAAACACATCAAATTATTTCCAATGATTCTCCCTCCCACAATCTACGTTTTACACATGGATAAAAATCAAGTAAATTGAAGTCTTTACAGAAACGCAAAACCACCTCTGATGATGCGGTTTAGAAACCGCGAAGCTGGTTAGGTGTAATATTAAAAACTTTTGCGTTTCTGTAAAGATTTTAATTTATTGAAAATGGATCGCAACGATATCTCCGAATCTTTGAATTTTATTCCTAAACAGAAGCCTTCTTGATCAAAAGAGTCCCGCTCTGCCATACGAAGACGTTTCTGGTAAAAAGGAGTCTGCTCAAAGTATTTCTTGTGGGACAGACGCCCTTTTGCCAGAACTCTTCTCATACTCGTATGAAAAACTTCTCGTCCATTATATTCTGCTGAACTACCTGTCATCTATTCCTGCCTAACTCACCTTCCCGTAGATTCTTTTTCCTCTCTTCAAGCCAATTAAGACCGTACTCTTCCAACCCTATCGTTCAGCGCATTTTCTCCTTCTGCAAATTGCCTTCTCCTGGATTCCGGATCATATAGGCCTCCTGGAACGTGACGCAATGGACCTGGCAGCCAAACGAGCCATCATTGATCCTTCCCCGTTTCCGGCCTATGACTTGAAAATCTCACTATCGTTCTCTTAGCATCTCGTCATGGTACAACCTTTGATCTCCTAAATTTCCAGAAAATCCACTACCTCTGGTCCTCTTTAATTCGTTCCTCACGCCATGAAGAAATGATCATAGCACGACTGCGAATGGGCCATAACCACCTGGCCCGCTTCCTATTTTTGTTTGGACTCTCTGCTCCACCCTCATATCGATACTTAATTCTATGAGTTCCCCATTTTTTCTCCTATCCGTATCCATACCTTCTAAAGCTCAGAAAATCATTTTCAGTTTCCTCTCAAGCCTTCTTTCTGCCCTCTCCAACAATTCAGAATCCTTTACCAACACTATAAACTTCCTCCGGTCCACATAATATTACAGATTTTTTCAACTACAACACCTATTTTTGAGTTACTGGGGGCCAGGTGTAGTTGAATAGCTCGTGAAAAAAAAAAAAAAGGTTTATCGATGAATTATGACAAAATTGATATGATAAAAAGATAATCGATAAGGAAGACCTCATTACATCAATACTTTTCTGAAATTCGCCAAGGAGTTCCCTAAATGAATAACAGTTTTTTTTTTTTTTTTTTTTAATTTTTTTATTTATTTAAATTTAAACATTACATTTAGTCATGAGAGTTGGGTGGGTCTTACCATGTTTTTTCCCCACCCCTCTCATGACGAGTTCGAAATACACTGTATAACTATACACTTAACTCTACCTATTGAAAGAGGGTATGACTTCTGTTTTTATTTCATTTTACTTATTTTATCTTCTTATTTATTTATTTATTTATTTATTTATTTATTTTATTTTATTTTTTTTTATTTTATTTATTTATTTATTTATTTTTTTTTTTCCTTCCTTCCTTCTCCTCTCAGTCTATTTGATTTCTTTTTTGGTTTTTAATATCTTCCTTATTATATCCATCCAATTTTTGGTGGCATTCCCCGTTCTGCAGGCACTGTAGCTATTTTAGCATCCCCCCTTATACGATCACAATTTTTGCATTTTATAAAGGTGTAATCCGGATCATCATCAGAATTTAAGCATTCCCTGCATTGACTATCATTTATAATATTGAAATTTTTGAGGTAAGTTGCAAAATTCCCATGTCCCGTCAAATACTGTGTTAAAAAATGATTTGATTTCAATTTCTTGTTTTCAAGTCTTATCCCTATGTCTGGAATCAATTTAGCCGTTCTCCTACCTGTCTTTTCTTTTTCATATCTTTCCTGCCAATTTTTAATTGTATCTAATCTTATTGTTTTTATGCTTTCTACCATTTCTTTTTTCGTTATTTTATTTTCTTTGAATTTAATTTTCAATGTTTTTATTTTGTTAGTTTAGCTTAATTGCAAATCAATTGGGGTTATTCCAGCTATAACGTGTGAGGCTGTATGAGATACTGTTATTAATACTGTCCTTTGGAGTGATTTTAGTTTCTTAATCTCAGTATTCCTAAGCTTCTCAAAATAAGCAAGGGAGCCATATTCTATTATTGAGCGAAAAAGTGCATTGTACAATATTTCTCTTTTATATGTGTCCATACCAAAAGTGTTACCATATTAAAAAAAAAAAAGAAGTGTATTAAGATAAAATTCAATAAGATATCATCAAATTGTTTGTCCTTTTTAAAGACCTAATTAGGAAGTATGATGAGACAAATTGTCAGTCTACGAGCTGACTATACTTATTATAAATTTTTGAATTGTAGGCCTCTTTCTAGGACCATTTTTGACAGAATTCTTACAGGCAAACACAACACTAGAATTTACTTTAAAACATTCAAGAATCGACCCGATAATATGTGTGCAATTCAAACTTTGGATGTCCCAGTCTGCTCTCTTTTCAATATACACAATTAGAAACAGATTATTTCACGAATAACGAAACTTAATTGTACGACTTTTCTATGCCTATATGACTTTGTACGCCTTGCAAAACTTCTCCGACCAAAGTATAAAAATACAGTCCTGTAGATTCAAGCAGGAAGCACAAAATAACCGTCGGGTACTGAAGTCGAGACATTTTATAAGAAGAAGAAGGACTTTTTGAATCAACTAAAGGAGTGCTCAATTCAAGCGATGGCCGATCGTCGAAAGCCCTTGAAAACTAGTGACTCAAATCCTACGACAGCTCTTTCAAAATTTGCAGTCGAAGAGCAAAATATAAACTTTCAGAATACAGAAAAATATTAAAGGGAAGCATAGATTGGAAAATGCTGAAAAATACGATAGTACTTACGGTATCAGGTTCATTATGGTGTTCCATAAATGCTGAAAATTCGACCAGTCTTAATTTAGGAGTAGCGATCGATCTGCTTTCCCACGGCGGTAACGTAGGTGGTGGTTGTAGATCCGTACTAACGGCACTTGCTGGTTTGCCAGCTGCACTAGTCGGATATCCGGATTGCGCGAAGGGTTTTATGCTACGCAACAGAATCAAAACAAAAAAATACAGTCAGTCAACCGGTAAATACACTTCAAATACAGACAGTCCACTTAGTAACGTAAATACGTACTCTTGCGAAGTTCCAGGTTGTAGACCAGGCTGCCAAAACTGGAATCAGAGCAAAAAAATAGAAAATGTATCAGTCGTCTACGATAGTAGGTATTTTCTTGCGATGGATACTGAAAATGCCCCTCTTTTCCCAACACTGATCAAACCAAAGCATACTAATTACAAAGCAAGTACATCTACTTCAAGATAAGTAAATCCCAAGGGTACTTCTGTGAACGGCGAGAGGATACAAGAATCTTCTCTGTTTTTGAGGGGGGGCGGGGGAGCGGGAGCTCAGGAATATTTTTTACTCACCGGTGTTGTTGTGTAGGCCGCAGACGGCGCTAGACCGAGTGAAGCTAAGCTAGCTGCTGTAGCCTTATTATGCATCGCGGTGGCTGATACAATTTGAGCACTAGACAGCGTCGACATGGATTGTAGAGTTTTTTCTTTGACGGCTGCATCTGTTGGTACCACCTAAACACCCCCAACATTCCCTGAATTACTACCACAGGCTTATAAAAATAATATATTATTGGAATACTTCGATTCAATACCAAAATCAGAAAAAGCAGCGCAGTTATCGAGTATAATTTTTGCCTTTCGTCATTAAAATATTATGCATAAATTTTTTTATCTTTCCCATCTAGACAGGGTCGACATAGATTGCAACCGTCGCGTTTGATGGCTCTATCTATTTACAAATCTCTACCGGAAGTGAAGTCATCAACATTTAAAGAATTGGAATACTTCAATATCAGAAAAAGCCGGTCATCAAATCGATAAATTTTACCGTTCGATTTTTTCCCTTCCCAGTTTAACGGGTCGCAGGATCTAAAACGAAAGGTTGACAACGATGTTAGAAACCATCGTAATTACGTTCTAATACCATTTTTTTTTTTGTGACGCAACAGGACTTGAGAGGGTACAAATTTGGATTCAGAAGTAGACATAATTGTAATACCTACATCAAACAAACATTTAATAATTATAATGCAACTACTTATGCATCATGCTATCTAAAAATCTACTCCTACAGTTTTAAATGACACCAATGAACCATGAATTTCTCCCTATGATTAGTACGAATAAAGCTCTCTGTACAGGTTAGAACTACACAAAAAAAAAAACATACGCTGCTTTCTCTACGAAAAAAAAAATAATAATAATAAATGAATAACATGTAATAATAATGTATTAGGGTAATTTATTGGAAGGCTCGGAGCTGCCGGCTTCGTCTCCGTGTCATCACGATGATACGAGCAGCACAAAGCAATGCAGCCCCAAAACCTGCCACTCAATTTGCGGACATGGGACTTTTTCTCGATGTGTAAATACACACTGGGTCACTAACACAAGCAGTTCTCAAACAATTTTCTTATTTTGAGGGGTCTGAATAATCGTGTTCGGATAGTGGATCTTAGCAGATGTTAAGTCGGCAGAGTGTACTTCGAGAAAAAGTCCTACACAAAGAAAGTGAAGGATAATGAGAAGAAGGATCAAATACGACACATGAGTAAAATTTAGGTTGAGTTCTCTTCTCTTCCTCCAAACCTCAAGAGCTCCTACAAATCTCTCACAGTTACAAAGTTTTCTCTTCCAAATCTTTCACAACACATTCAACTGATTACACGATTGTATCCTCAACGATTGTCCTGTTCTGTTTTTTCTCCGATGGAGAACCCGCACGTACTTTTGTACCGCATGATTTTGACCTACTTACAAAACTTGGAAAAATTTTGGCTCAAGTCTGTATCCAAACATGACAAGCAAAAGATGAAAACTTGGATTGGAGGGCACAGGAAGTTGACTGACCCACTCGAGGATTCGAAAAAAAAAATATATATATATAGAAAGGAAGGAAACTTGGAAGTATCTCGACTGAAGAACAGGGAAAAGAGTCAGCTATAGCTGTTGGACTTGATGAGAGCAGACATCATAGGCGTTCCGCTGGGTACTGAGAAATTATTTGACGTCCCGTTCGACTTCAGGCATTTTCAGATTCCCAGCAGTAGGACTTCGAAAACTTTGGTATTCCCCTCCCTGGTGAAATTCAAAGTTGAAAGATAAATTAATCAATTGTGCTCGAGTTGTGCTCACTTGTACCGCTGCCATTCTTGCGATATTCCTGGCAGTAAAAAAAACTTATTTTCGTAATCACGAATAAAATTTCCGCCAATATTCGGCATTTAAAAAAAAAAAAAAAAAAAAAAAACAGGCTTTACAAATTCACGACTAGCACCAAAATTACGTGATTTTTGACCAAAATAAATTAATTTTGTGGATCAAACATATCAATAAAAAATCCCAACACAATGTTTTAATCAAATTTCTCCATTTTAGACTGAAAATGATATTTTCAACAAAAACAACCCAATTTTCACCAAAATTAATGAATTTTAAACAGAACCTTCACACGTTTCCAAACGATTGTATCCTCAACGATTGTCCTGTTCTGTTTTTTCTCCGATGGAGAACCCGCAGGTACTTTTGTACCGCATGATTTTGACCTACTTACAAAACTTGAAAAAATTTTTGCTAAATTCTGTATCCAGAGGGGGATATCAAAACATTACGAGCAGTAGATGGAAACTTGGACTAGAGGGCACAGGAAGTTGACTGACCCACTCGAGGATTTGAAAAAATAAAAATATAGAAAGGAAGGAAACTTGGAAATATCTCGACTAAAGAACAGGGAAAAGAGTCAGCTAGCTGTTGGACTTGATAAGAGCAGACATCATAAGCGTTCTGCTGGGTATTGAGAAATTATTTGACGTCCCGTTCGACTTCAGGCATTTTTAGATTCCTAGCAGTAGGACTTCGAAAACTTTGGTATTCCCCTCCCGGGTGAAATTCAAAGTTGAAAGTCGAATTAATCAATTGTGCTCGAGTTGTGCTCACTTGTACCGCTGCCATTCTTGCGATATTTCTGGCAGGAAAAAAAACTTATTTTCGTAATCAAGAATAAAATTTCCGCCAATATTCGGCATTTAAAAAAAAAAAAAAAAAAAAAAAAAACATGCTTTACAAATTCACGAATAGCACCAAAATTACGTGATTTTTGACCAAAATAAATTAATTTTGTGGATCAAACTTATCAATAAAAAATTCCAACACAATGTTTTAATCAAATTTCTCCATTTTAGACTGAAAATGATATTTTCAACAAAAACAATCCAATGTTCACCAAAATTGATGAATTTTAAGCAAAACCTTCACACGTTTCCAAACGATTGTATCCTCAACGATTGTCCTGTTCTGTTTTTTCTCCGGTGGAGAACCCGCAGGTACTTTTGTACCGCATGATTTTGACCTACTTACATAACTTGGAAAAATTTTGGCTAAAGTCTAGGTATCCAGAGGAGGATTTCAAAACATTACAAGCAATAGATGAAAACATGGACTCGAGAGCACAGGAAGTTGACTGACCCACTCGAGGATTTGAAAAAGAAAATATGTAGAAAGGAAAGAAACTTGGAAATATTTGGACTAAAGAACAGGGAAAAGAGTTAGCTAGCTGTTGCACTTGATGAGAGCAGACATCATAGGCGTTCTGCTGGGTACTGAGAAATTCTTCGACGTCTGGTTCGACTTCAAGCATTTTTAAATTTCCAGCAGTAGGACTTCGAAAACTTTGGTATACCCCTCCCTCCCTCCCTGGTGAAATTCAAAGTTGAAGGTCAAATTAATCAATTGTGCTCGCTTGTACCGCTGCCATTCTTGAAACTTATTTTCTTCATCAAGAATAAAATTTCCGCCAATATTCAACATTAAAAAAAAAAAAAAAAAAAAAAACTTTACAAATTTACGACTAGCACCAAAATTACATGATTTTTTTACCAAAATAAATTAATTTTGCGGATCAAACTCATTAATAAAAAATCCCAATACAATGTTTGAATCAAATTTCTCCATTTTAGACTGAAAATAATATTTTCAACAAAAACAATCCAATTTTCACCAAAATTGATGAATTTCAAGCAAAACCTTCACACGTTTCCTCGGCAGCAATTTCAAACTTTGTACTCAAAACCCACGGTCCTGGCACAATTTCGGCATTTATTTCACTTTTGGCAAAATGAAACTTCTTTCCCAGGTCTTCTTTACTGTGATTCGAACTTCTATTTCATTAAAAACTGTTCGCCCCTTCAATGCCGGTTCATCTATTAATGAAGTCGGGAAGAGGGAGGGGTCCTAAAACCCTTCCCTTCAGATTTTATTAATTACATCTCAAGAATGGCAGCAGCACAATTTGAGAAATATGCGGTACAAGTGAGCACAACTCAGGTACAATTAATGAATTCGACTTTTAACTCTGTATCTCACCAGGGGCGGGCACATGTACCTCGAAAACTTTCGACTCTGATTCTGAGCACTTTACGAACAAAAATATTTCACAAAACGCAGTTCTCCTTCCAATTCCAGCAATTTTACATCTTCTTCCATGCACGCGCGCACGTGTTTTTGACGCAAATCAACCATAAATAAGAAAGGCGAGGAAGACGGAAGGTGAGTCAGACAAATAGAAGATACGGAGAAGATTTATGCTACAGAATGATCGATAAAACTAATACGAGTAGATTGAATTAGGAAAATACACGTACTACTTTTAATTTCGCTTGAATCTCCCTCAATTTCCGTCTGGCTAAAACTTGTATATGCGAGCTAACTTGTTTGCGGGTTCTCGTTTTTCCGGTTCGCAATTTTATATACCTAGCTATCAGTTCGTTTCGTCCTGCAACACATAGAATAAAAAAAAACAAATTAAATCGTATACTAGTTAGGCGTATCTATAATACAATATACTTCCACCACGTGATAGTATATGTAATTCGGGTCGCCGTAATGGTAATGACTTATTAATTCCATGTAGCAGAATCGGTTCAAGCGCCATACAGGAAGAAAGTAATCGCGTATGATAAATTTTCCTCGAAACACGAAAAGATAAGAAACGCATATATTGCAACATCGTTAAACTTGGATACCTTCATGAAATTGGGAAAAAGTTCAGAACCTGACTTTTCGTTCTAGCTAATCATTGGGATTTCCCCGGTCATCCGTCGTGTCAAGAGCACCAAAGTGAAAGTATAGTTAAGAATAGTGAAGTGCCCACGAGATGGTGTACAATTCATTTTTAATCAACATCAGACCTCAGAAGAAACAAAGAATTCACCGATGTAGCGACCAGATGTGAATTGAAAGGAAGAAGGAGGAGCAGGGTCTCCATTTTCCTCGACTCTTTTTCTCTTTCCATGACTTTTTCTTTTGATGATACTAATTATAAGGTCAGCCAGGAATGAAGTCGAGAATAAGGACGGGTTTTGATTCAAGGAAAAAGTTTACGACGGCCTCAGGGCGAAGCTCTCAATCTGGACCGACGATCTTTGAGCAAAGGGGGGAAGTTTGGTTCGCCAGCTTTGCTACAGAACTAATACTAAGGGAATTTCCAGATTGTAGGTCTGCAGGATCCAGTCCAAGTGCTAAAAAAGAAATAATCATTTTCGATGTTCTAAAGATTGAAGTCAAGTCAAACCTCCGACAATTCGAGTTTTAGATACTAGGTTGGGCAGCACTAGTTCAACGAGTGGAATCGTCAGTCTCGACAGAATTCCTCAGTTAATAAACAGATATGCTGCAACCAGGCTGAAAACGGAGGACGCTCCATAGTGCAAACAGTAATCGATTATTAAAAAAGGAATAAAATCAAAGCTTGATGGTCCATTTCGAAGCTAATAGAGTGAATTCGTTCATATGTGATTGCAAGTGAATGGCAGTTAAACGGGATCAAAGGGGCTCATCTAACAGAACCTCAAAAACGTTGAAACCATAAGCCTAGCGATTCAGGGAATTTGTTAAGATTAACCAGTCGGTGCACATGTAGAATTTGGATTACCATCTGACAGACTCTAATTCATATTAGCGCCTTAAAGAGATCTTTAAATCAAAGAAGAGTAAACAACACGAAAACAAAATTGGCTCCGTAACAAATTAGATAGGAAAGAAAGCAAATCGAGAGCCAAGACTATTTAGCTGTGATGCATTGATGGTTCATCTTGAAGATATAAAATAATTCGTTCATATTTGGAAGTTAATTGGAGATAAGAACAAGAGTTCACCAAACAAAGCTCCAAAGCTTTGAACGTAATTATAAGCTAACCAATCTTAATGCCTTCGTTAAAAATTCGACGTGAATCCGTTGAGATTAAGTGACATCTATTCGAATATTTAGTGCACATTTAAGATTTTAATTAGGAATTAATAGGCTCCGACTTAGGGAAGAAAAGACTAGAGGACTGTAACTTATAAGCCGACAGGAACCAGGGCCATATCAAGGGGGGCCAGAGGGGCCCTGGCTCCCGGGCCCCCACCAAAACGGGGCCCCACCACATAAGAAAGAAAAAAAAAGTTCTTTTTTTTCTCTTTTTTTAGGGCCTCCACCACCGCTGGCCCCCCTAGCGAAATTCTCTTAATCCAGCCCTGGGGAGCGACATCCAAAAACTTCCACAGGCGCGGGACGGAGTCCATCCGCGTCCGACTTCTGTGACATGGTCATCCAAGGACTTCCGAGTTTGACGACATCATCAATCCAAGTTAGAACGGTTACGTTGCACAGAAAAAGTTCATCCTCAAAAAACGTCTGCGTTCAACTGTGATGACGTCATCAACATAAGTTAGGTTAGAATACATGGAGGGATTTGTTTAGGCCAGATATTGTAGCAGAGAGGCCGTATCGCACAACATGATGAAATTTTCTATCGTAGGTACTGAGGTAAAGTACAAATAATGAAGATAGTTGAACAAAACAATATCGACTCCGACACGACTACAACCTCCTTTACAAAATTTCTTTCCAAACTTTCCGAAACAATTCAAATGGGTTTTATACTTTCAAGCGCAAGATGTGATCCAAACGTTCCTGTCCAGACCTAATATACGTTTACCAACTTAAACACAGAAGAAAACAAAAATAAGACGAGCTTTTTTGCGAAGCTTGCAGGTTCCTCATTAACATTGTGAAGTTTGCAATGGTCTCGGATTTCTTTGACATGTTTCATGTCTTTGCTCTGACCTCTACTCTAATTCCAGAATTAACGTGCGCCTGCGTGCGTGCAGATGACCTCGACCCTCAGGCTAATGCCGAAATTTGCGTACGTGTGCGAGCAGATTTTTTCGTTCATACAGTAAAATACTTGTATACTAGGCTTATATTAGGTCTAGGCCTTGATAATCCTGACATTGTATCCCTTCTCTTCCTTCATATTAAACCATGACGTCATCGTCTGTGACCCCAAGGGCTCCTCCAATTATTAAATCTTCAGCTGGTGACGTCATCAATTGTAACACTGAGACCACCTCCAACTATGACGTCAAAGCACGGGGTCGAACGAGCGGAGCTAGTGACTCCCTCCCTTGTAAGTAAGACAGCTCAAAGTGCAGTACATCAAGAACAAGTGAGTCCCCTCAAGAACGGGGGGGGGGGCGTACGACTCTGTGAGAAAAATTCACTTGCTAGGACATGATTTTATCAAAAAATAGGCATGACCTTAAAATATAAATGAGTTCATTCACTAGGAGACATGAAACATGGTCATCTTTTATTTGGCTCAATCAAAAAATCTCCTTTTTCTTCGCTCATATTTTATCAAAATTCACAGTCGACACAAATTAAACGCACCTCCAACACCAAAGCTCGACAGACGCGTATCATTAAGATTTCCAGTTTTTTTCTGAGGATCCTGTTTGGTTCGAGTCCCCGAGCAGTATCACCGAATGCGCGCCCAGGAGCTTCATTCCAGTTCCCGACATTCGACAACAATCAAGAGCGAAAAAGTGGTAAGCCAATTTCTGACACAACAAACTGATGATTAGAGCTAAAATACGACCAAGCATCAACAAATTGAAAGCTTGGTTATGTCTCAAGTTTTAATCCAAGAAATCCGTTTAATTTATGCAAACAATAAAAATCTTGATAGAACAACAGCCATAAACCTTGTGTCTCATTTTGAGAACCAAAATTTCATGACTTTTCCGGATTTTCCAGGTAGGAGGCGGATGCAAGAAATGAGCTCAATTTGCGGAAAAGAATCGACTTCAAATGACCAATTTTCGATATCAACGAATATCCTTTAAGAAGATTCACAGCTCGGAATTGTTTCAAGTCTTACATCTTCTCATTAGTGGAATTTCTTCAAATCATACTAGCTCATGTGATACGTATACAATTCGAAAGTCAGAAGTTGGAAAATTCTGAACAGCAAATACTTTTCTTGAAACAAGCTCCAATTTTCGATTTCCGGTCAGGTATGAAAATATTCAGAGCTCAAGACCATGAAAAAGAACTTCTCAGCCCTTACAAAGGAGACATTTTGAACTAGCCACCGACCTCAACATAAAAGTGATTTGCACAAGGTGTTCCTCATCTCGAAGAGCGTTTTCCACTCTCATTCTCAATCCTCGAACAGAATCACATCTCCCTTTTCCTCAAAAAATCTTCAACAATTGGGACACCACCTAAATAAGCAGAGAAAAAATTTTCTCAATTTTCATCGAATTCTCGTATATCTGTCGAAAATATTTGCCAGCAAAAGAGCGACTTGATAATTAATAGCATTCTTTCGGCACAAGTCGCAGAAAATTTACGAGAAAGTAAACACCTATATGCCATAATCGCAATAAATTAAGGAAACGGCTAATAATTCTCCCTTCGCCCGGCAAAAGAACTGCACTGCACCAAAAATCCAATTCGAGCTACGCGAGGAATTCCAATTTTCGTCACCGCTCACTTTTCGCCTTTTTTCTACCGGATTTACGAAGTTCTAGGTCAAACATTTTCGCAGTCTACATCTCGCATTCGCCAGCTCGCGATCGGACAAACTTTTTCCACAATTGACTCGTTCTTAAGAACAACACTTTTACAACAGGGACGCGCGTATGTAATGAGGCGAAGAATGTTCGACACGAGAGCGTCGTTGCAACCGAATTTGTAAAAACGCCATCGTTTCAAAAATGCACGCAAAATATTTTCTCGTTCATTGCATTTCTTTCCACATTTTTCTTACGTCTTCTTTTTTTTTTTCTCTCTTGTTTCGCTCTCTCAAAATGGTGCGCTCCATCGCACACAAATACACACGCACAGGAAACTCGAGCGTTCGGGACAAGACGGCTGAGCCACGGTTAAATGAGAGACAAAGCGGCTTTAAGAAGCAGCAACGAAGGGCGTATGTGTTTCTTTGTGACTGTGCGCGTTAATTGCACATTCCTGACATAGTTTCGTATTACTACTCCTTTCGTTTCGCTATAAGATTCTAGTTCCGTTTACCTCGCCGCACGCACTCAGCTTCCTTTGTAATCCTTAATCGTCGCCGTCCCTTTAACTTTGCTTACCCCATACACAACTTTCACTCACCGCTGCCCTCTTGTCGTCGACGACGTCGTCGCTTTCTCGTCGTCACGCTACGCAACCGCTGCTTACAATACGACGAAACTTTGCGCTCGCTCTAAACTACAAATATACCTCGTCCTGCCCTCGCTGATATTATCGCTTCCCTTTTAACTGATATCATATCCTAGTTTTTCTTCGCACATACCGCAAGTTAGGTGAGGGGATATCTAGACTCGTATAATTTTACACATAGGTCTGAAGGCTGTTGTTCATGCCCTCACGATTGTATATAAATAGAACAATACATACGCACGTTGGGGACAGTCAGCTATACACTTGTAATATCCAATGATCTTGATGATCTTTTGGACATACATCATATTGGGTCGTGAACAAATTCGACTTGTTATGTTGCATTCGACTAAGCTCGAATGAAAACCAGATCCGGCTTTCCAGACCCGGGAGGTTGGGATCGAACGAGACAAAAAGAAATGACAAAATTTAAAAGAAACGGAATTTAGATTGACGAAAGATTGCCTAAATAGTAGACCATTTTCATTCTCTAGATTCGAAATTACCATTATTAACACCAATAGCTAACCATCGACCAGTGACGAATCCTTAATTTTTCTTTGCTACATCGCTATCTGCTACGCAGCTTCAAGCATGGACACTTTTCACATGAAAATACGTCCAAAGGAAGGAAGAGGCGGGATTAGGCACAGATATTATGAACTCAAAATTTTGAATGTGGATTTGATTATTAAAGGGTGTTGAGAGGGGATTAGTTTTTGTAAGGAAAATTGTATTGTAGGTCAGAATTGGGGAATTGAGGTCAACAAATTCCAAGCCTGCCAACAGTGGAATAGTGACTGAGAAAAAAGAACGAGGGTAAAAAAAGACCACCTAAAGACTTAGAGAAAAGTACTGTAGTGACTCCAAAGAATGGCAAAAAGTGATTTCGTTAAAATCACACCCATCATGAACATCAGCAATATTGACAATTGATGACAGCACTTGAGAAGGGTGACGGTCGTTAGCTACTTCCAGATTGACTGACACAGCTCGATAAATATTCTTAGGAGGTGAATTCCTGGACTGCAGTTTTCTGGTTTTCTGGTATAGTTAACCTACAATAAATAATTGTTGAACATAAAGAAGGTACAAGGGATGTGATCCGCAAAGAAGCGAAACTAAATATGGTACAATTGAATAAGCAGACCTTTTTCTTCGTGGTGACGAACTAACAAGAAAACTTTTTATTTAAACAGGCTTTAATCACCACATTTTTTTCCAAATTTACAAATCGAAGCGACGTTTCATAACAGGCTTTAATCACCACATTTTTTTCCAAATTTACAAATCGAAGCGACGTTTCGATGAAACGTCGCTTCGATTTGTAAATTTGGAAAAAAATGTGGTGATTAAAGCCTGTTTAAATAAAAAGTTTTCTAAATATGGTACAGCAAACTCTATAGCTCATTCAACTGCGCACCAATCATCAGTTCGATCGGAAAGGATGACATGGACATGTACACATCATCCTTGGCTGATAATCATCTAACCAGAAGACTTACTGGAAAAAAAAAGAGCATAAACAGTCTCGCATGTTGGAGATCACTTCCACGCTATGGAAATTGAGGTAAACCGTGAAAAAGGGGGACAATTTTATTTCGAACACAGGTTAAATAAGCTCGAATAGAGAGAAGCACAGGAGCATCGTGCTGATCCTGATCATTTTTGACACTCGTTTTGTAATACAAATGGGCAAGGGTGTTGGAGGTTGGAGGCACTTTGCCTCTGGAGTTACTTTCTTCTGAGGCTAGCTGAAATCTTGAAGGCTTAGTGGAGGCCTTTGGAGCTACCTCCAAAGTGCCTCCGGAGCGCTAACCAAGGTTTTGGAGACTGGAGATTTTGCTTCCAGAGGTACCAGAGGCTCGGGGTGCCTCCAAGGACCCTTTAGGAGGCATTTTCTTTCAACAGTATTCTATTCCTTGAATCTTGAAACCTCATTCAGCCACTTTGATGCTAGCGCTGCTCGGTTCGAATAAAAACCAAAGTTTGAAATACACCTTCTGAGTATCATCTGTCATCCGGCAACACTGATAGGCCAATATGCTACGTCTGGTCACACTGATCAACCGTACAAGTGCCTCCGGAGGCGTCTTTGGAGGCGTTTCGACCACACCCTCCGGAGGCATTTTCTCCAATTTCAGTAATTGCGCTGAAGGCACTTGGAGGTACTTCCAGAGACATATTGTGGAGGTCAGAGGCGCCTCCAAACAAATCCATTAGAGGCAACCGGAGTCGGAGGGTCATTTTCTGTATTCGTTCTTCCGGAGGCGGAGGCCTCCAACACACTTGCAAATGGGGACTTCATATATAAGATTCGACGATACCACGCGGGTGCCTCCACCGCTCTGCAAAGTCCAGATTTCGTACTACCATCACATTTTTTCTGGCATTTTTGTAGTTCTGGAAATTTTGTTGTTTGTTTTGAAAATTATCACAACCTCATATCATATGTAGCTCAAGAGTCGAAATTTTTCCAAGTCCCCCTCCTATCATATATAGCTCGAGAATCGAATTTTTTCCAAGTTTTTTGATGGACGGCGCACGACGGATGCCAAATCTCTCAAAAAGCCCCCCATAAAACAGGTTCCCTGTTAAAATTACTACCTCAGAGCTATATATGATAGGAGGGGGACTTGGAAAGACCACGGCTTCCTCGAAATTGCAGCCCGTTCAAGTTATCACGTCATGATTTTCAGGACTTGGAAAAACTTCAGGCTCTAGGGGACTCGGGACTGCGGGTTCCCCGCTGGGCCATTGCAGCCCTGTAATGGCATCTAATTTTTTCAACAGTATTCTATTCCTTGAATCTTGAAACCTCATTCAGCCACTTTGATGCTAGCGCTGCTCGGTTCGAGTAAAAACCAAAGTTTGAAATACACCTTCTGAGTTTCTGAGTATCATCTGTCATCTGGCAATACTGATAAGCCAATATGCTACGTCTGGTCACACTGATTAACCGTACAAAAGCCTCCGAAGGCGTCTCTGGAGGCGTTTCGAACACTGCCTCCGGAGGCATTTCCTCCAATTTCAGTAATAGCGCTGAAGGCACTTGGAGGTACCTCCAGAGACATACTTTGGAGGTCGGAAGGCGCCTCCAAACAAATCCACTGGAGGCAACCAAAGTCGGAGGGTCATTTTCTGTATTCCTTCCGGAGGCGGAGGCCTCCAACACCCTTGCAAATAGGGACATCATAGATAAAATTCAACGATGCCACGCTGGTGCCTCCACCGCTCTGCAAAGTCCAAATTTCGTACTACCATCACATTTTTTCTGGAATTTTTGTAGTTCTGGAAATTTTGTTGTTTGTTTTGAAAATTATCACGACAAAGACATTTCGCATCAGACCATTTCTTCATAAACGAAATTGGATTTGTATTGGGTAAATTGAGTCGCGAATGACACCTTATCGTTTCAACTCATCAATTTGCTTCTTTATCGACTCCCTTCCAGCCTATGAGAGTCGATAAAAGTGATATACTACAGGCTCTTAGAAAAATTGCTATCATATATGGCTCGAGAGTCGAAATTTTTCTGAGTTCCCCTCCCATCATATGTAGCTCAAGAGTCGAAATCTTTCCAAGTCCCCCTCCTATCATATATATAGCTCGAGAGTCGAATTTTTTCCAAGTTTTTTGTTGGACTGCGGAGGTTCCCTGTTAAAATTCCTACGTCCGAGCTATATATGATAGGAGGGGGACTTGGAAAAATCCCGATCTCCGAGCTATATGTGATAGGAGGGGGACTTGGAAAGAAGACGGCTTCCTTCAAATTGCAGCGCGTTCAAGTTGTCACGTCATGATTTTCAGGACTTGGAAAAACTTCAGGCTCTAGGGGACTCGGGACTGCGGGTTCCCCGCTGCCATTGCAGTCCTGCAATGGCATCTAATTTCTTCAACAGTATTCTATTCCTTGAATCTTGAAACCTCATGCAGCCACTTTGATGCTAGCGCTGCTCGGTTCGAATAAAAACCAAAGTTTGAAATACACCTTCTAAGTTTCTGAGTATCATCTGTCATCTGGCAACGATGATAGGCCAATATGCTACGTCTGGTCACACTGATTAACCGTACAAAAGCCTCCGGAGGCGTTTCGAACACTGCCTCCGGAGGCATTTCCTCCAATTTCAGTAATAGCGCTGAAGGCACTTGGAGGTACCTCCAGAGACATACTTTGGAGGTTGGAAGGCGCCTCCAAACAAATCCACTGGAGGCAACCAAAGTCGGAGGGTCATTTTCTGTATTCCTTCCGGAGGCGGAGGCCTCCAACACCCTTGCAAATAGGGACATCATAGATAAAATTCAACGATGCCACGCTGGTGCCTCCACCGCTCTGCAAAGTCCAAATTTCGTACTACCATCACATTTTTTCTGGAATTTTTGTAGTTCTGGAAATTTTGTTGTTTGTTTTGAAAATTATCACGACAAAGACATTTCGCATCAGACCATTTCTTCATAAACGAAATTGGATTTGTATTGGGTAAATTGAGTCGCGAATGACACCTTATCGTTTCAACTCATCAATTTGCTTCTTTATCGACTCTCTTCCAGCCTATGAGAGTCGATAAAAGTGATATACTACAGGCTCTTAGAAAAATTGCTATCATATATGGCTCGAGAGTCGAAATTTTTCTGAGTTCCCCTCCCACCATATGTAGCTCGAGAGTCAAATTTTTTCCAAGTTTTTGGTTGGACGGTGGACGCCAAAAAGCCCCCCATAAATCAGGTTCCCTGTTAAAATTCCTACCTCTGAGCTATATATGATAGGAGGGGAACTTGGAAAAATTAAGACCTCCGAGCTATATGTGATAGGAGGGGGACTTGAAAAGACGACGGCTTCCTTGAAATTGCAGCGCGTTCAAGTTGTCACGTCATGATTTTCAGGACTTGGAAAAACTTCAGGCTCTAGGGGACTCGGGAATGCAATAGCATCCAATTTTTTTCAACACTATTCTATTCCTTGAATCTTGAAACCTCATTCAGCCACTTTGATGCTAGCGCTGCTCGGTTCGAATAAGAACCAAAGTTTTAAATACACCTTCTGAGTTTCTGAGTATCATCTGTCATCTGGCAACACTGATAGGCCAAAATGCTACGTCTGGTGACACTGATCAACCATGCAAGTGCCTTTGGAGGCGTTTCGAACACTGCCTCCTTCGCTGAAAGCACTTGTAGATACCTCCAGAGACATACTTTGGAGGTCGGAAGGCGCCTCCAAACAAATCCACTAGAGGTAACCGGAGTCGGAGGATCATTTTCTGTATTCGTTCCGGAGGCGGATGCCTCCAACACGCTTGCAAATGGGGACTTCATATATATATATAAGATTCGACGATGCCACGCTGATGCCTCCACCGCTCTGCAAAGTCCAGATTTCGTACTACCATCACATTTTTTCTGGAATTTTTGTAGTTCTGGAAATTTTGTTGTTTGTTTTGAAAATTATCACGACAAAGACGTTTCTTATCAGACCGTTTCTTCATAAACGAAATTGGATTTGTATTGGGTAAATTGAGTCGCGAATGATGACACCTTATCGTTTCAACTCATCAATTTCCTTTTTCATCGACTCTCTTCCAGCCTATGAGAGTCGATAAAATTGATGTACTAGGGCTCAGAATCAATCATCTGAATCCAAGACTTGACTCGCTCAATGTAGTCGCAAAACGATTACGATACTCAAATAAATTCCTAGAGATTTCCCCTTTCGAGAAAAATATCAAAGTATGGGTGTGTCTTTCTTCTTTTATCAATGCATTACATTGACCCGCTTACGTGGCCCTCTTCCTCTTCTTTCTCTGAAACCATGAAGGATAGAGTTTGAAGAAGACGTAGAAGCAGCTCCGTAGGATGCGGAGTACGTTAACCCCCCCCCCCCCCCCCAAGAAAAGAGTGTTCTTTATTAACCACGGGCCACCGCTGGCTCAAACGTACCTTCTGGCGCTAGCTAGAGAAGCGTAATGATGAATCTAATCCCGAGTTTCCTTGTGAGCTCGAGTCTCATTCCACCTTCTATGCTTGGTAAGAGAGGAAGAGAAATTATTTTTTTTTTAGTGATCAGCAAAACTCAGGAAATGTCGTTTTCAACGGTTATAACTTCTTAGATTTGGAAAAGACTACTCCTTAGGAAAGAAGGATTTGCTTGAGCTCACGGGAAAAAGTGGTAACAGATTCGAAAATATTTTTCCTAATGTACTCGTTATTTACTGCACTTCCCCCTCTTTGTCCTTCATTTCATAGAGATAGAGACCATTAGTGACTATTGATGAGTCTGTGTTATAGGCGCATGAACTTAGTCTGGGGCTTCTAGCGAAAGCTCCCATCGCCAGTCTGAGGGAGTGCGTTTGAATCGGGTCTAGAAGTTCAACGATTAATTTCAAAAGTAAATTGTAAATGGGTGCGTCATAGTCTAGACGCGATCGGATGAGACTTCTGTAGAAGTGTTTCTTACTGCATCCTTTGGAGGGGTGAGACAGATATTTTGTTATGGCAAGGGCTCGAATACATAAAGTTTTTAGAATTTTGATGCGCGAAGACCAGTTCAAGTCTAATCCCGACGTTTTGTGATTTCGAAATTCGGTAAGAGTAATGGTTGTACAGCCGCGGTAGCTTCACATGACTTTAATACGACATAGAAAGTTTTGAGAGATTAAAATCGAAGGACATTCAGCGAAGTCCAGGAGGTGATAAGTTGAAAAGGTCAAAGAGTAATTATGAGGAACTACGACGAATACACACAAATCCAAATTCTCATTCCTACAATCGAATTCGGTACAAATAAAGTCACTCTTGACACACCTCCGCTGATGCGGCCCAGAAGACGTATACATATTATAGTAATTGAAGCCTCTATAATCAAACTGACATAACAAACTCGAACTCGGTATCACGTGAAGAGTAATTAGACGCGCGTCTTCCGAATTTCACGCGAATATAAACGTGCATTTCCGGACCATTGTTTCAGACCACTGAACATACACAAAAATTTCCACCGTTCAAACATTATAAACTACTCGTTTTATTTCTTCGCATGGAAGAATGAATGCATTTCATTACCTCTTCTTCTCTATCTTCGTATTTATTTTCAGTCCCCTTTTATGTGTGGTGCTTCTCTCTTTTGTACGAACTGTACCATTATTTACGTAAGAAACTTTATTCGAACGATGACTGCACACACGGATACTAAGTAACAGTAATAAAAAATATTCAGAATTCGCACGGAAACAGAAAAATTCTGCCAAAAATACTCGTTCAAATCGTTCCCAACCCTCGTGTTATCTTCAACAGATCGAAAGAACTAAATATCGTACGTCTCTTCTTTCCTCGTGCCGAAAAAAAAAACTAATTACAGTCCGACACGACAGTTAATATTCTTCCTTCGAGACAAACTTCAACACTGACACAACCGCGATACTTTCGATATTAAAAACACGACAGTCAGTCGTCGTTTTAAATCTGGAACTCGGAAGTCTTTTGGGGGGAAAAAATACGAATTAAAAAAAAAAGAGTGTTCTCCAACTAACTAATAAAATTTAGCACGAGGAAATACGTCGCTAACTTTTTATTCAACCGTTCGAGTCATCAAATCGCTGGCAAATCTTTCTTTTCGCACTTCCTTCGCTCGAACTGTATAATTATGTTCTTTTTCAACGCTGCCCACTTAAAATCAATTACCACCAACGTTGCGAGCAGTTCCAAAATGACCGTGAGCTAATCTACGTTCTGACCGAGTGTATGCAGAATGAACTTGCCATATATACTCAATATATAATATTATATACGAGTAAAACTGCCCTTCAGGACACCTTCATGATAAACTGGTTCTTGCGGTTAACGGGAGCTCTCTAGCACTGCTGCGTTCATTCACAGAAGGGCGTTGCACAAGCATTCCCTCATTTCTGGGAACAAAAAGCTTGCGTGGAAAAACACAATTCGCACACAACTTGAACTATTAGCCCAGTGATACTAAGATTTCGAGAAAGAAGCAGATAAATAATTATCCACTTATTTTTCTATACGTTTTCGTCATCGAGATTTTAACGAGTCGAAGGAGAAGCTATTTTATGGGTGTTTGAACGCCCAACCCTTTAATAAAATATTATGATATTGCATTGAGATCAATATATGATACTTTGCAAAGGAGCTTATCGAATCAAGTTTAATCGAGTGCGAACGTGAGTGGACAGTTAGATTAGGAAACAAAGAAAACCTCTTACTTTCTTGCTCATCCTCGATGGCGGAATGTTTTCGCAAGTGATTTGTACCCAAGAGGTCCCAAGCTTGATCGCATAAGAGAGGAGCAGAAGAAATTTTTCGTTTTCTTCCGAAATCCTCCCTCTTCTCTCTTGATAAAATCTTGACCTCTTCTGTCATCCTGCTGAATCCGAATACTTCTCACTCTCACCAACGTGAATAACGATTACGAATCTGTTCGACTGACGGGCGCGACTGCGTCCGCGTCCGACTGTGACGGCATAATTTTTGAAAAAATGTCCTTGGTGATGGTGATAAGAGAGGAACTTGAAAAAGTTTTGACCTCCGAGGGAGGGAGACTTGAAGAATTTCTACCTTTCTTGTACTTGACTATTTTTACGGCTGGAACTTGGGGGGTGGACTTGAGCCATTTTCGCCGATTTAGATTTTTCAATGGGCACAACACGGTATACAACAAATTTTTCGAAATGCCCCTCCCCCATAGAATGGGTTCCCTATTGAAATTTTGACTTCCGAGCTGGAAATTGTTCTACGACGTCATTCGATCGTGACGTCACAGAGACTGATTTATGACGTCATAAGGTCGTGAAGCAGGGTGTCTACCTAATTTGAAAATTAGAAATATTGGGTTTTTATCGTTTTGGCGCAAATCTCCTGAATTAACAAGCAAAAAAAAAAAAAAAACTTTTTTTCAATTTCTGATTATTGATTTTTATTGAACATGTATTAAAAAATAGTCAACTTTTATTGAACTTATTGATCTGAGACTGATTTATGACGTCACAAGGTCGTGAAGCAGGGTGTCTACCGAATTTGAAAATTAGAAATATTGGACTTTTATTGGACCTTTTGTCACGAATCTCCTGATTTAACAAGCAAAAAAAGGAAAAATTTTTAATTATTGATTTTTATTGAATATGTAAGTATTAAAATTAGAACTTTTATTCTCGATTATTGATTTTTATTAGACTTGCATCAAAATTCATGGACTTTTATTGACTTATTGGACCATTTTTGAAATAGTGAACTTTTATTGGACTTACTGACCTGAGACTGATTTATGACGTCAAAAGGTCGTGAAGCAGGGTGCCTACCAAATTTGAAAATTAGAAATATTGGACTTTATTGGACCTTTTGTCACAAATCTCCTGATTTAACAAGCAAAAAAAAGAAAAATTTTTAATTATTGATTTTTATTGAATATGTAAGTATTAAAATTAGAACTTTTATTCTCGATTATTGATTTTTATTAGACTTGCATCAAAATTCATGGACTTTTATTGACTTATTGGACAATTTTTGAAATAGTGAACTTTTATTGGACTTACTGACCTGAGACTAATTTATGACGTCAAAAGGTCGTGAAGCAGGGTGTCTACCAAATTTGAAAATTAGAAATATTGGACTTTTATTGGACCTTTTGTCACGAATCTCCTGATTTAACAAGCAAAAAAAAAAAAAAAAAAAAAAAAAACCTTTATTCAATTCTTGATTATTGATTTTTATTGGATTTGCATCAAAATTAATGGACTTTTATTGACTTATTGGACCATTTTTGAAATAGTGAACTTTTATTGGACTTATTGACCTGAGACTGATTTATGACGTCACAAGGTCGTGAAGCAGAGTGTCCACCGAATTTGAAAATTAGAAATATTGGACTTTTATTGGACCTTTTGTCACGAATCTCCTGATTTAACAAGCAAAAAAAAAGAAAAATTTTTAATTATTGATTTTTATTGAATATGTATTAAAATTAGAACTTTTATTCTTGATTATTGATTTTTATTGGACTTGCATCAGAATTAATGAACTTTTATTGACTTATTGGACCATTTTTGAAATAGTGCACTTTTATTGGACTTATTGACCTGAGACTGATTTATGACGTCACAAGGTCGTGAAGCAGGGTGTCTACCGAATTTGAAAATTAGAAATATTGGACTTTTATTGGACCTTCTATCACGAATCTCGTGATTTAACAAGCAAAAAAAAGAAAAATTTTTAATTATTGATTTTTATTGAATATGTATTAAAATTAGAACTTTTATTCTTGATTATTGATTTTTATTGGACTTGCATCAGAATTAATGAACTTTTATTGACTTATTGGACCATTTTTGAAATAGTGCACTTTTATTGGACTTATTGACCTGAGACTGATTTATGACGTCATAATGTCTTGAAGCAGGGTGTCTACCAAATTTGAAAATTAAAAATACGTATTGGGCTTTTATCCTTTTGTCGCAAATCTCCTGATTTAACAAGCAGAACAAAAAAAAATTTTCAATTCTTGATTATTGATTTTTATTGGACTTGTATCAAAATTAATGGACTTTTATTGACTTATTGGACCATTTTTTAAATAGTGAACTTTTATTGGACTTATTGACCTGAGACTGATTTATGACATCATAAGGTCGTGAAGCAGGGTGTCCACAAAATTTGAAAATTAGAAATATTGGACTTTTATTGGACCTTTTGTCACGAATCTCCTGATTTAACAAGCAAAAAAAAAAAAATTTGTTATTATGATTTTTATTGAATATGTATTAAAATTAGAACTTTTATTCTCGATTATTGACTTTTATTGGACTTGCATCAAGATTAATGAACTTTTATTGACTTATTGGACCATTTTTGAAATACTTGGTGAACTTTTATTGGACTTAGTGACCTGAGACTGATTTATGTCGTCATAAGGTCGTGAAGCAGGGTGTCCACGAAATTTGAAAATTAGAAATATTGGACTTTTATTGGACCTTTTGTCACGAATCTCCTGATTTAACAAGCAAAAAAAAAAAAATTTGTTATTATGATTTTTATTGAATATGTATTAAAATTAGAACTTTTATTCTCGATTATTGACTTTTATTGGACTTGCATCAAGATTAATGAACTTTTATTGACTTATTGGACCATTTTTGAAATACTTGGTGAACTTTTATTGGACTTAGTGACCTGAGACTGATTTATGTCGTCATAAGGTCGTGAAGCAGGGTGTCTACCAAATTTGAAAATTAGAAATATTGGACTTTTATTGAACCTTTTGTCAAAAATCTCCTGATTTAACAAGCAAAAAAAAACAAATTCTTAATTATTGATTTTTATTGAATATGAATTAAAATTAGAACTTTTATTCTCGATTATTGATTTTTATTGGACTTGCATCAAAATTAATGTACTTTTATTGACTTATTGGACCATTTTTGAAATAGTGAACTTTTATTGGACTTACTGACCTGAGACTGATTTATGACGTCATAAGGTCGTGAAGCAGGGTATCTACCAAATTTGAAAATTAGAAATATTGGACTCTTAATGGACCTTTTGTCGCGGATCTCCTGATTTAACAAGCAAAAAAAAATTTTTTTTTAATTATTCATTTTTATTGAATAAAGTTAGAACTTTTATTCTCGATTATTGATTTTTATTGGACTTGCATCAAAATTAATGGACTGTTATTGGACTTATTGACCTGGTAGACACCCTGTGAAGTCACCGAGACTTATCTATGACGTTAATGACGTCATCAGATCGCAACTTGGAAGATATTCAGGTTTTTTTTTCGGAACCAGTGTTAAATTTCATCTTGAAATCAAATCAAATAAAATTAAAATGTTTTCAATTTTTGAGAATTTTGGCAAATTGGTCAATTTTTGTCTTATTTCAGTCCAGAACTCGCCTCATAAAAGTCGCGTAGGGGCACATATTGGATAAAATTGGGATACAAATTTTGTAGATTAGAAGTATACATCTAACGTTTTGCGTTTTTACACTGGAACAGATTTAAAGCAAACTCCCATTTAACTAATAACACATCACCACCCGGTGCATGATGAATTTCAACTGTCGAGCGGTACAATGATGAGGAACCATACGTGATAAGAGAGGAAATTGGAAAATTTCTAACTCTCAACCAGACCTAACTTGTCTACTCATAGGCTAGTCTTTTCCCACGGAACTGCGAACCTTTCGGATTCCCCGCTGCCCTAAATTTTTGTCCTCATCCAGGGTGTCCACTTTTTCTCTGAGATGAAATTCCCTGACTTTTTTCTGACTTCTTCAGGTTTTTTCAGACCATAATCTCCACTGACAAGCGAAAAAAGGAAAAACTTCTTAGCTCGAACTTTTTTTGACGTATCTCAAAAAATTCCCCGACTTAATTGGGTAAAATTCCCAAAATTCTTTGACTTCTCCCTGACTTCCAGATTTTCCAAACAAGTGGACACCCTGTCATCTGTTCCCAACATTTCCTAGTCCCGATTCAGATTATCCTCGCACCTATCTCGTTTTCTCCTGTATAATTCATTTCATCTTTTCCATAAATTCCTATTCGTAAGAAGAAAAGCGACCACCATCCCAACTTTTTGTTGACCAAAAGAGGATCAACGGCCTCTAGCTTCAAACTTGAATCCCAAATCATAAGAGTGTCCAAGTCCCTTTCGATGACGTCTTTCCCTCCTCTGTAGTCACTTATCTACAGCACAAACGTCTCCATTTCCCCTAGACTGTGTAGTGTGTATGTATAGCTCTGAAGTTCGCTTTTCATGTACGTATATGTAGCTTAAAGCGTTTAGTAGCTTGCCTACTTGCGTACAATACGGTATAGTTTCATGCCTGAAGTCTCTCAGATGCTAACAACCTCATCTCTAAGCTAATCGATGAGTTACCTAGCTCATCTTATATGGCCTAAACTTGCATAGTCCTCCTCATCTCTTACCCCCTACCCATGCTAATGCCCACTTCAGACATCTTAGTATAGTATTTCCTTATATTTGCCCAACCTGTGAAAGCTCCTCCAGCTTGAGACTATTCTCCTCCAAAACATTGTACCACCTCAACGGAATATTCAATTTTCTTGCTGAGACATGCTCAGGCAAAAACGAGAAAAAATGTCTCAGGCTGCTTGTACAGGTTTTTCCAACATTTTCGGATGTTTGCAAAGCAAGTTCCTCCTCAAAATTACGTACACCTGAAAAAAGTCACCGTGGTATCTCTCTTTACATCCAAGTGAACCTAAGATGAGAAAATAGCGAACCTGAAAAGTTGCAAGGTTAACACGAACATATTTTTGATTAGATCACGGATTCTCGGAAAAGAAGAACTCGTGACGCTTTGTAGGATTATAAATACCAAAATTTTGCGTGAAATGATTGACCGCGTTTCAACTCCCTCTGTAGAAGAAGACACTGCTAACGAGAACGTCATCTACAACGTCCTGTACACACCATCAAATATGTTATACATCGCCATACGTTTATCTAATTATATAATAAGGCTGGAAGGAAGGAATGAGTAAAACGAAAAGACATGAAAAAAAAACACTCTCAGGACCTGTAAGCCGAAGTCAAAAGAATCCAACAGTCACGAGTTATTAGTTCCTACAGTCGTATGCTCGGAATTAAACATCCACAAAACGCCATCAGAACTCATGCAACAATATTAGACTACAAACATACGTACAGAGAGACGTTCATGGATAAAACATTTTATTCGAGCAAGCTAGACTACATAGTGACATTAATTTCATTTTGCGAGAAAATAGCAGTGTACGGCACTCCGTGTCACGTCTCGCCGCCCCAGCCGACGACAAACTGCAAAATGACAAAGAGGGAACAATTTTTTTTTTCTCTCGACTTTTGCGCCACCTACTCGACGACAGAGACGACGCCAAAGACTATAAATAAGAGTGAACCTTTTTTTTTTCCACCCTTCTATCTTTCTTCCTTCCGCCTTTCAACCAAAAGCGACGTTTTAAATCGAAGAAAAATCTTGATGAAATAAGTTTAACGAGAAATTTAATTTACAGCCTCTTCTACAAAACAATGGTAGTGGCTCATGGCTGTATTGTTTCATTATAAGTATCTCAAATTCAATAATGCGGTATGGGATTTCAGAATAGTTGACATCGTAAAGTTTCATTCAATTCGTACGTACGAAATATTTTCCGATGCCACTGTACTCAGCGTAGACACTTATAAATACAAATAAATAAAGGAACGAGGATCGAGTGACTGTCGAGCTATTTTTTCCATTAGAAAATTCTGTCACCTCATTATTTCAAAAATCATTCAAATTCGTGTCAATGAAAAAACCGCTCGATATCGTAACGCACACACGTAACCAAGATTACGAGAACACTTGTCACACAAAATTAATCGCTGCATGATGGGAAGTATATTACGTTACGTGCACTCGGAATTTTTACCAGAAAAAATCGAAAAAGTTCAGAAAATAAGGTTACAGCTCTCTAGGTGAGAACCCAAATGAAGTCGGTAAGAATCTCGTTTTCCAAACAGCGAGCGATGCGATAACATAATCGATGTACGATTGCAAAGATTTGCAACAAAGAGAAAAACATCAATTTTTCTTTTCAAGCACGCACGTAAGTAACACTCAGTTTCTCATATTTCAATCTAACATTCCACAACGAAAGAATCGAAAGAGCTTTGTTTGTTTCCTATTCAAATTTCATTCTGTCACGCACAACAAATTTCTCTTAGGCAAATTCTTTTTTCATTAAGCGCGCAAAGTCGATGAGCTGACATATCACACACATACACACTTGAAGATGAAAAGAATACCCCCGACTTCACACGCATCAGCGAATTTCCTTCTCGAAGGAAAGAACATAAGATAGATTTCAAATAGCGCACGAGAAAAGGAAGTTGAATGTTTCATTTTCCAGAAGATAAGAAGAGAAGAACATGATATCTCGCCGGGACAAATTTCATTTTTCTATCCGAAAGATACAGGTGGAAAAACTCGCAGCTCGTCAACAGCGAATGAAATTTACGACATAATAAAGCGTACGCGATACAGGCAATGAATGAAAGTTCAATTCAGGTCCAACTCATAATTTTTAAGAAGAGTTACAACGTGGCACCCTTCTGAAAAAGCTTCGTTTCAAGAACTTCTATCCTACATGAGTAAGTAGAACAGAAAATGTGGACTACAGAATTGGGCACAGGAATAAGTTGGTAGGGTTGAGCGAGACAACGAAATTGAGATTCTTACATACATTATGGAGCATGTGTACATGTTTCCTTATTGAATTAAATCACGAATTGGTACGAAGATTACTTTTGGAGGAGATGAGGAAGCGTGGCCTTGCCTGGGGACAGGTAAGGTTGATCAGTGATCTTCTTCTACTCTGATCATCTCACACGAACGATACTATATAGAGTTTGGCAAAAGTATTCCACCCCCCAAAACAGATACAGTCGATGCCGACTATAACGAGGCCGGTTGAAACGAGATTTCGGGTATTGCGAGCAGAATCCGTGGTTCTTTGCACTTCACCCATATATGCTATGTAAATTACACCGGTTACTACGAGGAGTGATGCCGGTCTTAACGAGCTTTTCCTTATCAATTAGGGCGTATATTCTCGCAAAAATGTTACATCTCTTATCATACGAAGATTGGTTACCCTTGAATGGAATGTTGTAAATACCGGTTAGTTTGTTTTGGCCGCGCGGGGAAAACTTTTCTCCTTCTCCAAGATTCGAATTTTTTACCCCTCTTTCTTTCAAGCGTCTTCTCGCACCCATCAGCATTCCTCCTCTACCTCTATCAAAAACTTATCTGGGAGAAGACAGTTCGAAAGCTTCAGATGCACCATCAAGTATCAACAGTCGACTTGTAACATTTGAGCTACGATAGCAACGGTGAATTTCATAGGTGGGCCATTTTATTTTGACAAGTTGTTCCAGCTTTTCACTTGTGAACAGATTGTCCGAATAGCATTTCTTTCTATTCATTGGTTACTCTCGAGTCAACCTTATAATTATAATTTGCAGTCCATCTTCTGGCAACCGGACATTCATTTTCCAGACCTGAGAATGTTCACGTTTTATATGAGGAGAGGCCTAGAGATAACGCTGGCGCTCTGGAAACAGTCGAAATAAATTCTACCTATGGAATAAATATGTACAAACTCCTTCGTTCGTTTTTCTCTACTGCATTTGTGTAAGTATTTTCGTAAGTAGCGAGCCTCTCGGTACATCCGGATACAACGAGAATCTCGTTATAACCGGGGTATGTCTACTGCGAGCTTCCGGGTAAAGCGAGAAAAAGTATCAGGCCCTTGAATCTCGTTATAGTCGGCATCGACCGTAGGTAATAACTCATTTTCTGCACATTACAGACCTGCCTTTACTGGTAGCTAACATATAATGAATAATTATGGAGACAGCGGTTGAACATAACGACGGTACACGGGATGTAATCAGTAAAGAAGCGAAACTAAGTATGGTGCAACACAGCACTCGATAACTCATTCAACTGCGCACCAATCATCAGTTCGATCGGGAAGGATGATATGGACCTATACACATCTTCCTACCGGAAGACTTACTGAAAAAAAGATCATAAACATTCTCGCATCTTGGAGATCACTTCCACGCCATGGAAATTGAAATAGACCGTAAAGAAGGGGGACAATCTTATTTCGAGCTCATCAAGTGCTTCGAAATTACACACGGGTTAAATAAGCTTGAGTAGAGAGAAACACAGGAGCATATCATTCGTGTTTATCCTGATCATTTTTGACATTGTTTCGCAATAAAAATGGGCAACGGTATTGGAAGGCTAAATTTTGAAGGCTTACTGGAGCTTGGAGGGCCTCCGAGGACTCTTTTGGATGCCTCTGGAGCTAACTCCAAAGTGCCTCTTGAGTGCTATAGTGAGAATTTAAATTAAGGTGTTGGAGACTGGAGCATTTTGCTTCCAGAGGTACTTGCTTCCACTTAGAGGCTCGGGGTGCCTCCAAGGACTCTTTAGGAGGCATATTCTAGCAGGGAACCCGCTATTCCTTTTGTTGGGGGTACTTCCAGGAAATTTTCGTCCGCGAGCCGAGCGAGGTTGATGACGTCACGAAGAGAGGGGGGGGGGACTTGGAAAAATTCCTACCTCCGAGCTATACATAATACAAGGAGGACTTGGAAAAATTTCGACTCTCGAGCCATATATGATAGAAAGGGGACTTAGAAAAACTTCGGCTCTCGAGCTACATATGATAGGAGAGGGACTTGAAAAAAACGACGGCTTCCTTAACGAAGTTAAACGAGGAACGCAGGGAAAATATTTTATGAGTCATACGGTATTTGGTATTGAAAATTCAAGGAAGCCCAGACCTAGATAAAGCTAGTATAAAGCAGGCCTAGATTTACTTTAAGCCTACAGTTTAAGAGTCTAAATTTTTCTTGAATCTTGAACTATGTAGGGGGACTTGGAAAAATTTCGACTCCCAGCTATATAATATGATAGAAAGGGGACTTGAAAAAATTGCTATCATGTATGGCTCAAGAGTCGAAATTTTTCTAAGTCCCCCTCCTATCATATATACAACTCGAGAATCGAATTTCTTCCAAGTTTTTTGATGGACGGCGTACGACGGACGCCAAATCTCTCAAAAAGACCCCCATAAAACAGGTTCCCTGTTAAAATTCCTACCTCCGAGCTATGTATGATAGGAGGGGGACGTGGAAAGACGACGGCTTCCTTGAAGTTGCAGCCCGTTCAAGTTGTCACGTCATGATTTTCAGGACTTGGAAAAACTTCAGGCTCTAGGGGACTCGGGACTGCGGGTTCCCCGCTGCCATTGCAGTCCTGCAATGGCATCTAATTTTTTTCAACAGTATTCTATTTCTTGAATCTTGAAACCTCATTCAGCCACTTTGATGCTAGCGCTGCTCGGTTCGAATAAAAACTAAAGTTTTAAATGCACCTTCTGAGTTTCTGAGTATCATCTGTCATCACTGATAGGCCAATATGCTACATCTGACCACACACTGATCAACGGCACAAGTGCCTCCGGAGGCGACTCCAAAGGCGTCTTCGAAGGCGTTTCGAACACTGCCTTCGGAGGCATTTTCTCCAATTTCAGTAACTGCGCTGAAGGCACTTGGAGGTACCTCCAGAGACATACTTTGGAGGTCGGGAGGCGCCTCCAAACAAATCCACTGGAGGTAACTGAAGTCGGAGAGTCATTTTCTGTATTTGTTCCGGAGGCGGAGGCAAAACTAATGCCTCCAACACCCTTGCAAATGGATACTTCATATATAAGATTCGACGATACCACGCTAGTGCCTCCACCGCTCTGCAAAGTCCAGATTTCGCACTACCATCACAATTTTCCTGGAATTTTTGTTATTTGTTTTGAAAATTATCACGATAAAGATGTTTCTCATCAGACCTTTTCTTGATAAACGAAGTTGGACTTGTATTGGGTAAGTTGAGTCGCGAATGACACCTTATCGCTTTAACTCATTAATTTGCTTTTGGTGGGAGACTCGCCATCCGTTTAGTTACTGGAGGCCCTCAGAGGAATTCTTTGGGGGGCGTAACGCTGGGACTTGGAAAAATTCGTGACTTTCTATGGGCTAATATAGGGACTTGGAAAAATTCTGGGCTCTTCTTTACCTATCTTATAGCCCAATATGGGCTAGTATAGGGACTTAGAGAATTCCCCTTTATTGGTTAGTATAGTGACTTACAAAAATGTCTTGTTCTTCTATGTGACTTAAAAAAATTTTCACGGCTCCTGTATAGTCATCTGTAGAACTTGGAAAAATTCCTGTCTCCTCTAAAGCCGTCTATGGCACTTAAAAAATTCCTGGCTCCTCTATATCGTCTTCTATGGGAATTAAAAATATTCCTTGTTCCTCTATATCGCTGAGGGGCGCGTAACTCTGGGACTTGGAAAAAATTTTGGCTGTTTTATAACCTTCTATAGGACTTGGAAAAATCCCTGGCTCCTCTTTGGCCGTTTATGGGATTTGGAAAAATTAGTGATCTTCTTGACTCTTATCGCCAAGACTTGTAGGAATTCCCCGAAATTCGTGACCTTTTTGACTAAGAAATTCTTGATTGTTCTATAGCCTTCAATGGGACTCGTTTATCCCCTTTCATATTATTTACATATTTCTTTCATATTTCTCGCAAACGCGCGAAACCATAAGTCGCGGGTCTCCCGCAACTCTTGCTCCCTGAGCAAGAGCCTGTAAGTTTTTTATCGACTCTCTTCCAGCCCTTGAGAGTCGATAATAGTGATATACTACGGGCTCAGAATCGATCTTCTGAATCCAAGACCTGACTCGCTAAGTGTAGTTGCAAAACGATTACGGTACTCAAATAAATTCCTAGGGATTTTCCCTTTCGAGAAAAATATCCAAATATGGGTAGTGCTTTGAAACCACTTATAACGAGCTTCAAACAGAAAGAAGCACAGCAGCTCGCGTTTATACTGATGTATTTTTTATACTGTATTGTGATACAAATGCCCCCTTCATACAAAAGATTGGACGATGCCACGTCAGAATTTAAATTGGACTTTTGAGAATTCATGGGACCACAGAAAATTTTGATCTTCGTTCCTTTTACTAGGACTGGGACGAAATTGATGTTAAATTATATGTAGTATTCTGCAATCTTCAATTAATGCAAATTTAATGACTGACACTCGTTTTTTAGAATTCAAGAGAATCTTTCTTTTTTACGTCCGTGTTACAGTTCTTCTCGCGTCATGTACTCTTGATAATAAAAATGAAGAAAGAAAAAGTTACACCTTATTGGTCTCTGATTCCCTCTTTGTACTCGTTCAATCTTTCTTGACCGAAACATTCACTTATTCCTCACGTGATAACGATACCAATCTCCTACCATAAATTGTTATCGAGAAATCAAAAAATTAAGCCGGAAGCATATCACTTATCAGAAACATGATTGACTGAGTTAAAATATGATGGAATACAAAAGAAGCCAGCAAGATGTTTTCCATTCTAAAAATAATCTAACATTTAAAACCAAACACGCAGCAGAAAATTGAATTTTGGCTTTTCCGTTTGTCAATGATTATACATGCTTGCTAGATCAACACTGCCCGGTCTCAAAAGGAAATTATTTTCGCTTAAAATTTGTAGAAATTTTTCCTCAAGGACATGAACTATCTTCGGTTTTCCGGTTTCGATGACAACTTTCGTCGTATTGCGACATCATTGTCAACTTAAACGCCTGACGTCATCATTTCGAAATTTATTTACGAATACTAGTCAATGAAATCTCAAAAACCTATATTTAGAAGGGGGGAAAAAAAAAGAAGGAGAAAGAAAAAAAATCCACGAGCAAATGAAAGCGAATAAAATTGAACACCATCGTCAACTGTACAGCGCTATAAATCCGAATGCGTTACAACTGACGCTTCCTAAAGAGCATATTTTGACAAACTGCATGATAAAATCATCTCTTCGTGTTTTCGATGACTCATTATCTTCAGGTTTGCACTCCATAAACGTGATCACCTTATATAGGCGAATTCACAAATATTATAGAGCGATCGAAAAAGATTAAAAAACACGGAGTAAGATCAAGACGCACACGAACGCGTCGTACGGACCGGTTACTGAAACCAGTTTATTCGGCGTGATTCATACGACTCATACTTAGTACCTCTATATCCGTTAAGCGACTTGAACCGATTCTCATAATTCTAGGAATCGGCAGTAGACATCAACTCGTCGACGATTAAAAAGGCATAAAATGTTCTTTAAAACGCTTGTACAACGTTGAAAATATCATCATAAAAACCCAACCAATTGCCTAGAACATGACAATTTTTTCGTTCAACGGATATCTTCCTCGTGGTACTTACCATACATTTTTCCTTCATCGGACAAGATAATTTTTCGTCGACCGCACGGCGGGTATATGGCTAGTGCTTCTTGGAAACTTTGTTCGATATCTGGACTCCAGACGCCTTCGGCGTCCGCGGCTGCCAAATCTTTGTCATCGTCGCAATCGCCCACATCTAGATTGTTCTTCGAATCGACCGAACCGGAGTCCGGAGTGACGCTGCCGCCGCTTCCAGGCGGGCCAGGGCCCGCCGAATTCACGGCGTTCGTGCTCCACGCTGACGAAATTGTGCTGCTGGAAACCACCCCGAAACCTATACACAAACCGAAAACACATAATCCGTTAGTTTTCCTATAATCATAATATTAAAATACGATAAGTTCGACGAACGCAATCACCATCGCAAGAATCGATATCACCCCTTTCGTACTTCAAGGGTATAGAACAGTGGATAACGTTGAAATTCACCTCACACTCGGTTATTTGAGGCTCAACGCAGTCAGGCTCCATTATATAAGCCACGTCGAACACGAAGAGAGGATACGTCCGAAATGAAGAGATCTAACGCTCATCATTCGGCGAAATTGAAACAAAATCAGACAAATCTCGAGAACGATGATAAAGAAATTGTGTGCCTGTCTATACCTGGCTATGCCTATACGATGTATATTCAGTGCGTAATCGATATTCCAACGTAAGAAGGTCAATTCTTACATCACGAGTCATTACATTTCGAATGATAAGCTTTAGGAACCAGTTTCTCGATATCATTGAATGTTCGCTAACTCCGCGGTGAATGGGAAAAACGGTGCATGCAGTTGACGAGAGAGTAAAAGGGATTAACGACTATAAAAAATGAATAATCGCATAAAAATAAAATCGATTTCGAAATCACGCGTTCGGTACGTAACCTCTTACTTCTGAAATCGTCACGCTCACATCCTCGTTCGATATCGAGACTAATTTGTGTATACCATCGCAGATAAAGAATATCGGATTCCCTTCTTCCCCTAAGGCTTCAAATCTTCGCATTAAAACGTCCGTAAACATATTAATCACCGATGAGCGATAGATAATTCGTATAGGTTATGGAATCGAGATGAACCGATCACCGAGTAAATGTAGTTGATTGGTCGCTGTTTATTGTGAGATTATTTTAGACTCCACACTAGCTTCTTTGTACAATACATCTGCGATAAAAAAAAAAACAACTATGTATTTCCTTTCCTTGAACTAAAATGCTACCAGATATCGATTTGAAGATAAGTGAGATGATTTCTCCATCTTTATCAACCCTTTGTGCTTTAATGACTATAAGGAAAACATGTCGTCTAGTTGGATCTGTGACTTCCTCCTCTCTTGGAATTTCGATTCTGGAATTATATAAGAGGAAACAATGGAAAAAGGAAGGCCAAGGTTTCGGAATCCTCCCTCGATCAGTGGTGACCAAAGAGCATCAATTTACACGCTTCGCTAATATTTTAAGAGGCGAAAATTCCAGGATTCGAAGAAGAAAAGGAACCAATAACTTCTCTCTCAATAATTTTCTGCAAGTTCAAAAAACAGAGTCAAAAAGAAGTTATTCGGCGCTCTAAGCCTTGGACTGACACTCGTCATCCGATAATTGAAAAATCGACAGAGTTTGGTTATTCTGTAAAAATTTTCCTACACCACAAGATATCATACAATAATAATTGAGAATAAGTTCATGAAGTGGTTCGCTGTCAATTCTATTCAATACCGAGCATATTATAATAATATGATAATCGTGAGCTCAAAGCAAGACAAGGGAATCCCAAATAAAACCGCACTATCAAGAAAAGAATGAACACAAGAACTTACAACAGTTAGGTGCCTTTAATCATGATGGAGTTGAGCAATTCTTTCTCATGCATAGATAGAATAAATGAAAAACAAAATAATAAATCAAAACTCTTAAATTATCCTAAAAAAGTACATCTTCTGTCTCAAATATCAGCGTGATGTTGTCAAGTATGGCATGTCGGCTACATAGTCGTTTGCAGTTGACTGGACCAGACGGATCCACTAAGAAGAACCTTCATCTATTTTTTTTTCGGTCAAGAATTCCATCGGTATTTGGCAAAATTTAGCTAATTAACAGATTAGAAGAGATTCGTGTACGATACAGAAAAATCCCGGGAACAAAACTTTACTGAATTCAACGATTTTTCGTTCAAAATCATTCGAAATATTGAGATCTCGAGAGATCTAGATGCGTTTATTCGCGGGAAGAGGCTAAGAACAGGAGCTCAGGAGGGGAATGTAAAGTAAGGATTACTGTGGCCAAATTGTCAAACCTCTGTATCAGATTTGTTCGTCAAAAAAGAGTGCAGTAAACAATGTTTGATTTTCCATCATTCTAATATTGACCAAATATTTCTTATCGTTTCAATCAATTAATCAAACGTCGAATGTATTGATGAAAACATAGCTTCAGGGGCGGATATATGACGGTGCGGGGGGGGGGGAAATTCAAAGCTTCTTTCAAACCCATCGTTCGCAAATCGAGAGAAGAACAAGAAGGTCAATTCGAATGATCAAGAAAATAATATTACGAAGTATATCAATTATTCCGACTGCTTCATTCCTAAGATTAGCATTTGATCAGCGCCTATAGACTGAAACGAAGTTCTCTGAATAAATGGAATTTGCTCAAATGCATCAGCAATAAAAAGTAGGGCATCGACCAGAAGCCATTTTTTCGGGTATTTACATGTCTTCATTAGAAGCAAACTGAAATGAGATACAGTAAACGCTTCCCAACTTAAAAAGTAAAAATTCAATCCAGAACCAGGCAGGCGCTTCGGATTAGCACTGAAGAGTTTCGTACAAGTCCTATTTTCAACCTATACAAGCAGATAAGAGTAAATTACCTCTCGCGCAATACGGGGACTATATCTAGGCCCTAATAATCCTGTATACTGTATCCCTTTTCTACTTTATAATAGAGTATGACGTCATCAGCCGTGACGCTGAGGCATAAGGTTTACGCCCCGAAGACCTCTCAAACTATGATGACGTTAGCTGGTGATGTCATCGGGCCTGATTCTAAAATTTACGAATTCAATCCACCTACGTCCATCCTTGTAAAACTCCACAAAGCGAACCGTCCGATGAGACCCCTGGTCATCAGCATTCAATCACCATGCTAAAAGATAGCAAAGATAGTAGCCACATTCCTGAAAGAAAACTACCAGTTTGCACCCAGACGAAGTATCAGAAACAACGGAGAGCTGATTGAGCAACTGGACAAGTTGGAAATCAGGAGTAACGACAAGCTGATATCCTTTGATGTGACTAATATGTTTGGTACCATACCGAAGGAGGAACTTCTCACCCTGCTCAAAAGCAACAGATACCATGGGAACCCCGATGGGTCGAAGTACGCCAACATAGTGGAGGAGATCTTGAGCCAGAATTACTGCCGCTTCAATAACAGGTTCTACAGTCAGGAAAGGGGACTTGCGATGGGATCACCGCTGTCACCAATACTGGCGGAGATATTCATGAATGATATGGAAAACAAGATATTGAAGGGCAGCAAGTTCAGAAACTCGATCAAACACTGGGCCAGATATGTAGATGATATCCTAATTGTGTGGACAGGCACTGATAGACAGGTGGATCTATTCCTTTCAGAAATGAACGCGATGAATGAGAGCATCAAATTCACAGTAGAAAAAGGCAATGAGACCATCAACTATTTGGACCTTACTCTCACAATGGAGAACAATAGGACAGAATACAAAATCTACAGGAAGCCGACGCATACGGACACCATCATTCCAAATGACTCCTACCACCACCCCAGGCACAAGTTAGCGGCTATCAAGAACTACTGCTATCGGGCAATTTCTGTCCTCAAGAACAACAAAGAGAAGAGGAAAGAGATCGAGATAGTACAGTAAAGCAGATCGCAGAAGCCAATGGCTACCGCAGATGTGTGGTGGAGGGAGTCTTTGGGAAAATGGAAACAAAGAAAGGAACCCATGATAGCATAGTGAGAAAGTACTCCGGATCGATACCATATATAGAAAAGTACACAAACAAGGTGATAAAGGCGTTCAATGGCTACGATGTGAATGTGGGTATCCAGAATAACCAACCCATGGTGAAGAGAATCAGCAATGACCAGACGGAACAAAAGGACAAGGAAAGCTTAAGCGGAGTGTACAAGCTCAGTTGTGAACAGTGCGAGGGGATCTATATTGGTGAGACTGGGAGAAAGTTTGAGATCAGGAGAAAAGAGCACAAAACGTCGAGGGAGAAAGAAGATGGCAAGTCCCTGTTTGGGAAACACTGTAACGAGGAAAGCCACGATGGAGAGGGAATATTTGAAGTCATACACGTAGAGAATCGCACAAAGAGAAGAAAACTCTGAGAACAAATGGATATTGCAAAAGCCAAGAGGAAGAAAGCCTGCCTCTTGAACAATGTAATCACATTTGACAGCGAAAAATCATTCGGCCTGGTGATTGGACGAGAGAAGAACGGAACCAACCAATGAGACGGCAGGAATCCAGGTAGCCAATAGAAACGCAGCATTTAGAACGATAGATTGAACCAATCACAAAGCAGTATGTTTTAGGCAATTAGAACACAATGTCATATTATTGTAAGAATAAGTTTCTAAGAAGTGAACCAATCATAACACAGCATTGTTATAGCCAATAAGATCACAGTATTATACTATAAAAACTCATGGTTAAGGCCTTGTTCTTCAGTTGCGACATAACTGATGATGGGATAACACCCGAAAATACTCTTGTATAAGCAACTAATAAAGTAGATTTGTACAATTGAAAAACCCTTTTTCAATATTAGTGCTCTACCAGGATGTCTACCAGAATTGAAAAATGGAAATAGTTGACATTAGTTGACCTTTTTTCGATATTTTATTTGACTCTAAAAAATATCAAACTTCCCCCCCCCCCCCCCTCCCTCCAAACTAATATCGTAATTTCGGTATTTTTTTCTTCGTTTGCAAGAATTAATATTTAATTGAGAAAAGTGTGACGTTTGCTGATTTTACCTTGATATTGTGCATATAGGAAGACATGTGAAAAACATTCTCTACACAAAATTATGCATTTTTGGACTTTTTAGTTGACCTACGGATAGAAAAGTTGACTTTACTTGACTTAGTTGACCATGTTTCAAAAAAGTTGACTTTAATTGACTTAGTTGACATAGTTGACCTGGTAGACACGCTGTCTACTTACACCTCACTCACAAATTATGAGTTCCGAGAGTATACTAGAGACATACAGAATACTCAAAGAGTAATCGAAAAGACTGATTGCAATGACCGTTGATAAACAGAAGAAGAAGCGAGATCTTTCGGTTAACAAACCATCATCGGGCAAAGTTAGACCGCCATTAACCAGATGCGACTCGTAAAACAGAATACCAACGAGATCAAGATTGAACTAGCGAGCCTTCGCGAGGTGACTCAAGCTCGTAGACCAATTCAACTGAACCATCGTCGGGAAAATACCTGTTGAGTACGGTAACATCGTCACTGTTCAGATGACGCACTATTTCGACATTTTCCAGCGCAATACGCTTAAGGTAAGAGCTCTCTCTAAGGAGGAAGGTAGGTGACCGTTCCTTGAAACCATGACCACTGGAAATAAGATGGTCCCCAAAGCCGAATCACCTGAATTTCCTTCTCTCCAGCCCTTAACGTGTTCCTCTACTCGAATTCCAAGCAGGCGACCTGTCTCACCTATGTATACGCCGTTACAGTCCTTGCACTCCAATCTGTACAACCCACTCCTCTCCCCCCTCAAGATGGGGTCCTCTAGCCTAACAAACAAACCTTTCACAATAGTGAGGTTATAGTAGGCAGGCCTGAAGCCAAAGGGGCGGATGAAAATTCACCCAAAAACGGGAGCTTGATCCAACGTAGTTATTACAACTCAGATCGCGAAGGAGGGAGGGAGGGAGGGAGGGAGGTGGAATCAAGGCTCTTCCTCGTAAGCTTTTTACCGACCATACTGTCAATGTCCAAGTTGACCTCATTCACAGCGGCCAAGTGCTTAATGGTCGCAAGCTCCTTTTGGAAAGCTCGCTGACTCAGCGGAATGCTGGTCAGTCGATGAATATAACTATTAAAGGTAGCGATCTTATGAGAAAATGGACAGAAGGACGATCCGTGGACAACTGAATCGATCGAATTATCCTTTCTGAATATAGTAAAATCATGGTTCCCATCTCTTACAGAGATAGTGAGATCCAGAAAGTTTATGGAAGAACCTCCAATTTTTAAAGTGAATTTTATGGAGGGATACATTTTATTAGCCCTTGGTCCGAGGAAAACAAGTCAACCTCAAATCTGGACATGAATATCTCCAAAACGAGAGAGCCCAAAGGAAAGCCGATGGGATGCCTACCTCCTCAGGGAACTCGTAAAATTTCCCATTGAACTTACAGAAATTAGGTGACCAGCACACATAAAAAAGGTTAAAAAATTCTTGCGACTCGTTATGAGGAGCATTGAACTTGACAAGTAGGTCACCCATATACTGCATAGTATGGGGCCTTGGTATATTGGGAAAAAGGCCGACTACATCAAATGAGCAGAGGCTTGTACCCGGAGATAGAGTATCATCTTTGAGCCTCTCGGCCAGAGCAACCGAATTTTTAACGTAGTAAGGGGACTCATACTCGATTCGAGATTTGAACCATCGATCCAAAAACTGGGCCAGAAAATAGGCGGGGGAGGAGACGTAGGACACGACAGGCCGCGTAGAAGTATTCCTCTTGTGCACCTTAGGCAGCCCGTAGAGGAGGGGGGGTGGGGTTAGGTTCGAGCAGGGTTTTTTTGAGCGAAGAACTTTTCATCATAAACTCACTCCTGTTCACAACTTTTCTAAACTCTTTGACGTAGTTAGGAAAGTTAAACGAGCTATTTTCGATAGCTCCACATTGAGTGAGAACTTCCTGAACCTTGGATACGTAGGAGGATCTCTTCAAGACTACGATCGCGTTACCCTCGTCAGCTTTAGTAGCCTAATTGTTTATACGAGGGAGGGGGGGGGGGTGCTGCGGACGAGTCCGGCGCAAGCTGATTGAGTATTCACGCCGGGACCAATTTTATGGCAAGGTCGGCAACAACGTTAGCAAGAGTTTCATCTTTAGGAAAGGGAGGGAACCGAAATTTTCGACCCTTCTCCAACAAGTACGTTTCATATTGCGAGAATTGCTCCTTGGTCATATCGGACCGTGTTAATTCTAATAATAGAGACTGTTGGTTACGAGCGGAATGAATGATCTCGAGAATAGATGGGAGTAAGGAAAAGAGAGAGCTCGAGCTGATGACGTCAAAGGAAGCCATTATGTTATCGCTTATGTTGACATCCACGAATGTTATCTTACAGCCCACCACGCCCATCCGCGAGTGAGCCCCCTCTCGACTAAACAGCTTAACTTACAGTTAACGTGTTGTACAATAATCCAAGAATGGGGTCGAACGAGCGGGGCGAGTGAACCCTTCATACGCAAGACAGCTCAAAATGCTCATACCAAGAACAAGTGAGCTTCCTTGAGTGAGACACCTTTTTGTTCCTCGATCGATATCCTATTCTCCAAGAATTATTTGAGGATAAATCCTCTGAACATCCTCAGGAAGAAAGAGAGATGAAAACTTCTAGCTTTCCTCCTTTTTCCAGATTCACAATGGTGGAGGGCGTCGCAGTCAGCAGATTCTCTCGTAGCACGAAGCACGAGACGCACACATTCAAAATTAGATAGGAACATTTGCTCTTTTTATTCTACAAATCCTCGTCATAACTCAACAGTGACTCACACTTGACCTTGAAAGAAGTTCTTCCGGAAAGTTTCATTCTACGAACATTTCACTATCTTTGATCGCGTGATACGAATACACATCAAGGCGTATATGATCTCAATAATATTTCTGTCTTTTTACACCTTCACGATCATCGTCGAGAATTTATTATTTTTTCGAGACATTCGTAGCTGTTTGGAACCACCTATATTATGAAATGGGAAACTCGGCGGCATCAAGGATTCCTCATTTTCCACGAAGAACGCGTTCGAAGAAGTCAAAAACTCACAATTCAAGTCCTCATTCGTTTCTCCAACACTCATACGATCGTTCCGTGTTATTCGATCGCGATAGCCGCGACCAAAATCCCAAGTTTCGGAATTTCCCACGTTCGAAGGTAATTAATTTTGCATTGTCGTCGATACCATCGTAATGATATCAAGAAAAATGAATGTACACACGCGTACCAATTTCTCGAGTTATTTTTACATTCCAGCGACAGAAAGAGAGAGAAAAAGAAGAAAGAAAAGAAAAAAAAAGTGACAATAAAATTTGCTGGCTGTACGAATAAACAATAATAATAATAATGATAAGAAAGTCAATTAATTAAAACACTGCCCTGCTCTGAAGAGGAAAAAAAAAAAAAAAACGCTCGCATATTTTACGAACATTCGTTCGTGGCCATGCATTTGATATGGTCGATACACAACTTCCCTACGCTCAGGAAAATCCGATGGTCTGATAGGATCGCGACTCGACCTTTACGTTCGTGCACTCCATGATCGTAACTATTTTATAAATTCTGGTTTCGCTGTCAATTCCTGTTTCTTTTTTTTTCCTCTCTCTTTCTCTTTTCGAGAACGAAACCAACACTTTGACATTTAAAAATTTTTCATCTTCTTCGAATAGTTTTCAGTGTACGTATGTACGTACGCAACAAATCGAATGTACCCAAAGAACGTTTTATTTTTATAATGTTTAAAATGCGTCACTGCTGTGAATTCGGCCGAATGCCAGATTAAATCGATGGTAAGAGGGTTTTTCATGAATGCCCGGATAATGATACAGAATAGTAAAGAGAGTACGCAACAATATTGTTCACAAAAAACATCAAACGGCTTAATGAAAAAAAAAAAATAAAAACACGGGCACAACGAGTGTTTGCTAGTCCCCCTTCCTTCCGCACAAATAAGTAAAGCTCCATCAAAGAGGCACAGAGCATTTACAGGTAAACAATGAGCGTAGTATGTGGTCGTCGCGTAAGCCTTTTTCAGTTATGGCTCACTCTCGTTCCAAACTCAGCTTGACAGCCGTCCAAAACAGATCAGTCACCGCATCATCTTCGTACTCTTTGAGTATCTTATTAAACACCCACGTAACCCCGAGCACGTCGCTCCAGTATGACATTCATTAACGCAATACGCATCGACCTGAGGAAATAGGTGACCCCCATGATAAGTATACAGGATCAACTCTGTGATGAATGCGTCTTTCTTGCTCGTGGTCCGCGTGATAAAAATCTTCCATATACGCAACGGATATCTTCAGTCTGGTATCTGATAAACCATTCTGAGTATCCTCTCTGGTACTTCGACAATATAACTCCTCCAAAACGAACTATCAATTTTCTAGTTATAGGTCTTCTGTAACTAGTCAAGCGCTGTTCCATAATTGAACTTGAGAGATTTAAAAATTTCCGCCATACTTAATAGTATAACCAGAGCGATAACAAGTAGCGCCATATGGTGCGCTACCCGAGCTTATAGAGACTGTTCTCCGTAGCTACCTGAGATTGAAGATACTCTATTGTCTGAATCTTCTTTCGACACAAATGCACACGCGATGCTCGGACTTCCAAATCGTTAATCCAGCGTCCTCGAAAAATGTTTCGAAATCATCTGACGCTATTCTGTTCGCAATTTCGGTTCGAACGCATTAATTTATACGCAAATAGTTCTGTAATTTGTGTAGCGAAAATTAACGAAATCGTATGGTGAGTAGTCGGGTCAGTAAACAGCAACAATTCGAGAGCCGACGACGAAGAAAATTGAAATACAACGTTCGCTGAAGAAGTGCTCAGCCTACGATGTTACAAGTGTATCAGTTAGTGAAGTTTGTACTCAAGACGTTATAGAAATCCCTATAGGCTATTACGATAATTTTCTCTCAAGACGAACACGAAATAAGACTGAAGTCACGGTACGTTACTCGTGGAGGCATGATACTAGACTTAAGGGTGTGCAAAGTCTACGAATTTCCTTATAAATTTGGAAGAATCAATCTTTTGTTTTACCGTACCCATTTATCAATAATTTGTTCTACTCCGATGGTCATTCGAAAATTACGTCTTCACCAGAGCATTTGAAATTCATAAAAAGAAAAAGTAGAAAAGGCATGCAGAACGTAAATGAATGAATGACATCCAGTCGACAAAAACATTGAGTCTACGAATCAAAAATGCAATAGTAACATTATTTCACCCTATCCCAAGACCAAAGAAAGGTATAGAGCACGCTTGTATAAGAAAAACACGTCTGATTTGCGTGATAAATACAGGGACCTTAGGAAAACGAGTAAAAAGTTGATCAAGGATGCGTATCGTTCGCATGTAGGGGAGGTTGAAGCTAAAATGAAATCTGATCCGCGTACTTTTTGAAAACATTTTAATTCAAAAAGAACCACTAATAATATGACTCCAATCATGAAATATTCGGGCAAGACCTTCACTGATCCTGCAAAAATCTCCGAAGCATTTGTCACACATTTCTCTTCTGTTTTCAACGCACCCTGACAGACAGCTTACCCTCAAACAGAAAGATTAATCGCGATATAGGTTGCTCACAATCTATTACGTTAACAAGGCTTGCAGAATCCGACGTATTACTTGCAATGTCCCGTTTACAACCAAAACAAAGTACAGGGCCAGATGGGATTCCACAATATAGCTATAAAGCCTGCAGGGAATTGCTGGCTGAACCACTAACCCATATTTTTAATATAATACTCAAGACCAGTAATGTTCCACGATCCTACGTAATATCTAAAGTGGCCCCCATCCCAAAGGAGAATGAAACCCAAGACATATCGAACCATCGACCAATTGCTGGCCTACCTACGTCCATGAAAATATTTGAATCGTCTCTATTTCAGAAAATATATTGGCAAACCACTCATATCATACCCGCTCAGCAACATGGATTTGTAAAGAAAAAGTCCATACTCACAAATCTTCTCGAGTTTAATCACTACATTGGTCAGGTCTTGGATAGACGAGATGGGGGGCAAGTTGATGTCATATACACTGATTTTCAGAAAGCCTTCGATAAAGTGGACTATGCTATACTTCTACAAAAACTGAGTGATATAGGCTTTTCAAACAATTTATTAGAATTATTCTGGTCTTACCTTTGGGGAAGAAAACAGTATGTTGTATATAAAGGTCATAATTCACATCTATATGAATGTCCTTCGGGTGTTCCGCAGGGATCTAATTTGGGTCCATACCTGTTCTTACTGTTCGTGATTGATATTGAGGAAGGTCTTGGTGGTGGTTCTCATCTACTATATGCGGATGATCTGAAACTATTTAGGCCGATCAGTGGCTCTGTTGATGCCGAGCAGCTTCAGAGAGATTTGAATAGACTAGTACAGTGGAGTGAGGAGAACCGGCTACCCCTGAATGTCAATAAGTGCAATTTCATGACTTTCACTCGAAAGGAGACCCCAGTTCAATTTATTTATGAGATCAAGGGTCAGGCACTGCAGAGTTTAAAGGCTGTCAGAGATCTTGGTGTAGAACTCCGAAGTAATTTTAAATACGATAAACAAGAGCTGAAGGCATTAACAAATGCAAGACGTGGTATGGGGGTACTGATGAGGCATTCTAGGCACTTGAATAATACTGCGACTCTTCGGGTACTCTACTTCTCGCTAATCAGATCACACCTTGATTTTGCGAGCGTAGTATGGAAACCAACAACGAAAAAACACATTCAGGATTTGGAACGGGTTCAAAAAAGATTTCTTAGGTTTCTTTACTACAAAGATTTCAATAACTATGATTATACGATATCGTACAGGGAACTGGTCCTGGGATATGAAGTTACAACCCTGGAAGTAAGGAGGGACCTGACCCTGATCCTCTTTTTAAGAGATTTGCTATGTGGACGCCTGGATTCTCCCTTCCTGCTTAGTCATATAAATTTCTCGGTACGGATCAAAACCACTAGGTCACGGGAATTATTCCGGATACCGTCAACGAGAACCAGAGACTATGATTCTTCTCTGAACCAGGCAATGATGCTTTACAACACGGTTTTGCGGATTGAGCCAACAACGGACATATTCTTTGATAGGCGTAGCTCTTTTAAGCAAAAAATAATAAGCGTTTTGATGGATTTGCGAGGGGATGGTCGGTAGGAGGATAGGGTATTTGACTGTTTGTAAGGAGACTATATTATTGTTTTTGTTTTTTTGTTTTTTTTTTTCTTTTTCTCCTGGTTTTTGGTACTACTATTAATTTTGTAAGTGGTGTCGCCAGTAATTGGTCTGTAGACTGTTGGCGGCACCACTATAATATAATTACTTTTAAATAAATTAAATAAATAAATAAATAAAAATGCGAACAGCGACAAGCAAGGGTACGTAGAACTAGGTAATAGTCCGAGAAAATCAGTTTAAAAACAAGATTTTCATTAGAGGAAAGCAAAAATTAACAAGGCAGGATTGACTCTTATTACCTCCCCCCCCTGAAAGCTTTCTCATCTAATGCGAATGTCGTTCACCTAAGTGAAATACTCGTACTTAACCGACCAGCAGTTTTTCGCTTTTAGGTCCATGTAGAAATGCCGCTCACAGAAATGGAATACCACACGTTGTTGCCTCTATTTTTTTCAGCGTTCATCATCGAGATCAAAAATGGCCTCTGGCCACACGGAGAAAAAACTATAGTAAATTTGACTAAGAACATAGTAAAGCCGGTCCAGTCACGATTTTTTAGTAAAAACAACTGAGCAATTTCAGTAATATTTAGTTATATTCACTACTTTTTCTCGTAAGTATAACTATATTTTTCAGTCGTTGTAACCATAATCTTCGACTGGACCGGCTTTACTATGTTTTTTAGTTAAAAGTACCACCAAAATTTTTCTCAGTGCATGCTGTTCCCCAAATTTAAAGGGATATCTTGTGAAAATTTTGTTTTGTCGATCGTACGATCATTCACGTTTGTGAGAGAAGATAATCTATCTATTTATTTATTTATCGGTTCACAGTGAATGTCACCATCCGATGACCAGCCTCCATGTCCCTCGATTAATCCAGAAGTATTCGTATCTCCTCTACTACCCCAGCGGTTTCCTTCGCCTGTTGGGGTGCCCATCGCTGTCCTTCCTCAAGCATTCTTCGGGCATATTCGTACCACATACAAAAGAATCAATACTTTACTACCAACCTGACAGGAAGGGGGGCACAGGTGAATTTCGCCCTCGGGCCCGAGGATGCTGGCCCAGAACACAAACAAACACTGACGAATAACAAAACATGAGAACTTTTCTACAGCTTTGCTCCCTTTATTCTGTTTTCCAGTCCCAGGTTCGGCTGTTGACCTCTACGGGCATGACGAAACTCACAACTCACTTCGTTTGTTGCTTGCGGAACAGGGTATCTTTCGCAAACTAGATTAATTGAGGCGAGCAGGAAACCTGTTTCACGGCGGGTTTCACAATTTCGATGATTGATTAATAGCGACTGGGACGACCAGTAAAGTCGTTGCAGAGAATGGATACCAATAGCTGGACAAGGACCCGACTCAGAAGTACTGCACTGCGTTAAAAATGGACGATGTACCTGTCATGGAAAAGACACTTGAGATGAACTGCGAAGCACCAAAATTCAAGGAACTTATAAAACTCCACAAGGCAACTACCAGTTTGCACCTAAACAAAGCACCAGAAACAACAGGGAGCTGATGGAGGGATTAGACAAGGAGGAAATCAAGAACGACAATAAGCTAGTATTCTTGAACTTGACAAACATAATAATGCCACAGCGGAGGCAAAACTTCTCGCCCTGCTGCGAAACAACAGATACCCTGGGAACCCTCATGGTCTAAGAGTGGAAAAGATCATAGACCAGAACTACTCCCGATTCTATAACGAGTTCTTCAGCTAGGGAAAAGGACTTATGATGAGATCACCGTTGTCACCGATACTGGCGGAGATATTCATGGATGACATGGAAAAAAAGAAATCAAAAAGCAGCAAGTTCAAAGACCCTACCAAACTTTGGGCTAGGTCGTAGATCATATCCTACCAATAGATTGGTAGACCAATTCCTGCTGGAAACGGATACGATGAATGAACACTCACACTGGAGAATACAAAATCTACAAGAAGGCAACGCACACCGACACCATCATCCCAATCAACTTCTACCACCAACCCAGGCACAAGTTGGTGGCGATTTAGAACTACTGCCACCGAGAAATTTCCGTTCTGAGGAAACGATGAAGACACGAGAAAAGAAATTGAGATATTGAAGCAGATCTCAGCAGCCAACGGGTACTCTGGAGGCGTGGTTGAGTGAGTCATTAAGAAAATAGAAGCAAAGAACGGGACCCAGGACAGCACGGTGAGAAAGTATTCCGGATAAGTAGCTTACAGAGGAAAGTTCACAAACAAGGTAAAGAAGGTGTTCAGCAGTTATGATGTGAATGTGGGTATTCTCAACAACCCACCCATGGTGAAGAGAATAAGCAACGACCAGAAGGAGGGAAAGGACAAGGAAGCTTGAACGGAGTGTACAAGCTGAGTTGCGAACAATGCGAATGCATCTACATTGTGGAGACTGAGATAAAGTCCAACTTCGGGAGAAAAGAGCACAAAAGATCAAGGGAAAAAGATGGGAAGTCACTGTTTGGCAAACACTGCATTGAAGAACAGCACAATGGTCAAACCCGGGAAACGCAATTGACCGTCGAAATCAAGTTTTTTTATAGTCACTCACAATATCGACTATAAATCGACCGAAAATGAGTAATTAAGACGAACTTTATTGTATCGATCTATTTTTCGACCCAAATTAGACGTCGATTCATGGTTGAAGTTTGGTAGCTTGATTGCTGTATGACTAATCGACCCTTTTTCGACGTCTTTTTTTAGTCAAAATAAAAATGACTACATTTGGACGTCTTTCTCCGGTACGAATAAAATTCCAATTCAGAAGACGTCGATTTTTCGGTCGATTATTTGTAATAAAAAAGTCGATTTCCATTAGGAATCAAAAAAGATATCGATTCTTCAATGAGTTATTGGTCAAAGAAAGGATCGATTTTCATTTAGATTGGAAAAAGACGTCGATTCATCAGTCAATTATTAGTCAAAGTAGAATTGATTTCCATTTAGATAGGGAAAAGACGTCGATTCTTTGGTCGATTATTGATTAAAAAAAAGAGTTAATTTCCATCCAGATTCAAAAAAGACGTCGATTCTTCAGTCAATTATTGGTCAAAATGGAATCGATTTTCATTCAGGTAAAAAAGAGACGTCGATTCTTCGGTCGATTATTGGTAAAAAACGAGTCAATTTCCATTCAGATTCAAAAAAGACGTCAATTCTTCAGTCAATCATTTGCCAAAATAGAATCGATATTGATTTTGGTTAAAAAAATACGTCGACTCTTTGGTCGATTATTGGTCAGAATCAAGTCGAAAAATAGAAGAAAATTACTCGACCGTTTGTCGACCTAAAAAATCATTTCATGATCATAGACAAACTGGGTCGATTAATGGTCGATAAGAGGTCAAATCGACAGCTTTTTTAGGTCGATTGTATTTGCCGGGAAATCGAAGTCATACATGTAGAAAACCACATGAAGAGAAGAAACTCTGGGAACAGGTGTAGTTTGCTAAAACCAAACAGAAGAAAAGCCAGCCTCTTAGACAAAGAAATCACCTTTGACAGTAAGAGATGATTCGGCGAGGTGATCGGACGAGACAGAAAGAACAGAACCGACCAATAGAAGGACAGCAAACCCGATAGTTATAGAAACGCAGCACATAGGCAAAAAAACCAATCATCAAGTAATATTGTTGCAGTCAATAAGATTTCAATGTTGCACTATGAAAAACCCATGTTTAAGGTCTTGTTCCTCAGTAGCGATACAACTGATGATGAGGTAACACCAAGAAGTACTCTTTTAAAGTACAATAGCTTCAGATTTTTTCAATAATTACAATCTTCGCCCTTTCTTCTACATGGAAGGTCAGAAGTTTTTGGAGTCCCCCTCGTGATACATACAGGATGACGTTTGGAATTTCTCCACGTCCCCTCCTGTGTCGTATATCTTGGAGATCAGGATTACGATACGAGTCCTCCCTTTTATCGCACATAGATCCAATTTTTGCAAGTCTCCTCCTGATATGAACAGCTCACGCTTGATGGTCGGAATATTTTCAAGATCTTAACTTACGTTGGAGGCCCGCGCTCTCGAAGTTATAAAAGTTCGATGGTTAATATATCCTCAAGTCCCTAAATTAGACCAGAGCCCGCAATCTTCCAGAAGGACAGCGGACATTTACCTCGGAAATTGCCGAGGAGGTAGTTATTCCACTGAGGTGAGTAACGGTCACATCGAGCGAAGGGGGAATTACAGGGATTTATAGAACCGGTGCTCTCCGAGTATCAGGCGATTTTCCCCACAGTCAGGATCGATGAGAGAATGGGGAAATAGTCCCTTTTCCACCGGGCTGAGTTCAGCTCCTTGCCGCCCTATCCACAGTTAGTAACTGCTGGCACCAGAAATTCGAGTTTGATCAAGCCTTTACGGTGATAATCGATCATCTAACCAGAAGTAATAAGAGTTGGGCTAGAAAGAATGTAACCCCGCCAGGGGAGCAGTCAAATCCGACCCGACTTTTGGACGTTATTCACATTCGGTTGTAAACAGTTGTCTTTAAATGGAATTATTTTCGTACATGCACAAGGTATTCATCTTTATTTGTCTCAAATTCGAATTATCCAGCTCTAGTCAGAAGACTAATCTCGAACGGACTGTAGTTTCTTTCTACCAAATCATTTTACAAAAAATTGTACACCTGTGCGATTGGAGCATTTATCCTCTCAAAGATGGCGTCCAAGAACAACGAATAAAAAATTGTAAAAAAAAAAAAGGAAAGTAACAACAAAGTCATTAGACCCAATTCACCCGAGCGAATCAAACTCATTAAAACGCATTTTTCAATCTTTTTAACCCGTTGCTTAAAGAAAATCCAGAAGAAGGAAAAGAAAAAAGTAAGTCACAACGGATAATGATTATTATTCGTATCTGTTACTCTTTATAGGGAGGAATCAAGAGGAAAAAAAAAAAAAAGACAGCAGCTTTAAAATATACAGCGTGGACTCGCATTACTGCTAGAAAACGATATTATGACGTTGTCTGGCTCAGAGAAGGAGGCAAGAAATAACTGTGATACAATAACGGTATCGTATGTGCACTGATTTATTCGACGAAAAATTATTTCGTCAATTTTCCGATCTGCACGAGCAGAAAATCGTGTGACAGGCGTGCAGGCCACTTTCATAAGCTTATAGTATCGAAGTTTCTTTTCATTTTTATTTATTGTCATCGTAATTATTTTCATTCATTATGATATCGTAACGACTTTCTAGAATTGTGGACATTTTAATAGCGGCTGTACACGTTCCTCTATTATTATTATCATTATTTCCCATAGATTTTTTTATTATCATTATCATATTATATAGAAGAAGGTGGGAGAATATTATCATTAAAAAACACCAAAAACTCCTCATTTTCGCCCACGTTTCTTCGCTTCATTCTTCTCATCAATATCAATCGCTATTCAATCATGCACATTTTGTTCGCTTAGAACGAATACCAGCTTCGACTGTTGTGTAAAAAGTCTAAGTGCGCGAAGAAAATTCGTTTAATCGAATAATCTAGGTCAAGATATACATCTCCAGGCGACATAGTCGTGGCGTGTATAGAGAAGAAATAAAAACTCCGTAAAAAAAAATACGGCCAAAATTATGCTCACATCAGATTTGCGAATCTTCTTCATAAAAGGGGTCGCGGGGTTTGCGACCACAATTCTCTCTTTCAGAATGCTAAGAATGCCCAAAATTTTTACATCAACTCACAAACTCCTCCCGTATCCGGAAACCTTAATCACCTGTACTGCACATAAGATAAACCGCACACTTAATCCCGAAAAACGCTCGCACTTATATTCTACATTTTATTGTAAAATTCCATTCTTTGTGCTCATTTTTTCTTCTTTTTTTTTTTTCGTATTGACGCTGAAAATTATATATTAATTTCGCCATTCAGTGTGCGCGAAGGTGAACGTATCCTACAATCTTGCATTCTTGTTCGCATTCTATCAACTCCACATACGTACACTTAAAAGAGTGAGAGGAAAAAAGAAAAAAAAAAGGAGAAAAATGCCAAAAATATCGACGAGCATACATCGAATACCTTATCGTCTGTTCGGATGCTGTCGATGAGTTGTACTCTTACCACACAATTAAGACGAACCAGTTTTCACGAGATCATCCATCTCGAAACGTGTTGAGTACATAATAAACCATGAGTGCTTTCAAGGAAGAAATGTTTCATAATTTCATGCTCAAAGAGGCACAGTTCCGAAAAGAAGAACAAAATACAATGAGGCAGCCTGCCGGAAATAGAGATAAAAAGTTCTAAGGACCAAGACCGAAAATTACACTACAGATGAATCATGGAATGAAACCCAGAGTCCAAAGTCAGATTAGAAATGAATGGTAGATGATTTTGCAGAAATATGCGTCCAATGCAATGTTGAATTGTGTCTTTCATGTCTTACTGAAAATGTGTCGCAACGTATCGAATCGTATTAAAAAAATTAATAACAGGAGTGTAAAATAGCAGAACCGATTCATGGCAGAGTTTTAGGGAAGGACAGAGGCAATCAATCTAAAACCTCACACTATTCAATAGTCGGGAAGGGTGGATGGGAAAACTCCAACTTGTGGCTATCTATTCTAAACCTCTATTTACACAACTTTACAACACTTTAACACAATACTAGGCAGTAAGGTTAACCTCACACAGAGCTACAATATCTGATATTTTAAATACTTTCGACAGGAACTTGCAATACAATGAAGGACACGCCGGCTATTGATGCTCGCAACTCGTAATTCTATCCGCGAGTTTGATGCAACGCTACCTATACAAAATGGTCGAGAGAACACGTGCATTCCCTTCGTTTACCCTTGAGTACAGAAGCTTGACGACCTGACTCTTAAGCATTCCGTTTTCATTAACACCAAACTCTTGGAGGAGCGATGACTCGCTGATTTGTAAAACTCAGAGGTTTGTCATGAGAACTTGTTCCTACGCCCAACTCAGAGGTGACCTAACGTCAACAAAAATGCTACATCAATGAGCATTGGCCAGTTTGGCAACCGTTTCTTCATGAAATGTCCCTGGAAGTGTAGAATGAAAAGTTGATGATACGATCAAGAACTTGCAGCTTATTTCGTCAATTGCTTGGAAATCGAACCTGTTTTATGGTTGTTCCTTTGTTTATACCGTTCAAACACCCCCTTCGAGAGTTTAAGCTCGAAAGTCCATATTTTTCCAAATTTCCCCATCAGATACAGCTCAATATTTGAATTTTTTTCGAAGTCCCACTCCTATCACAATAGCTCCAAAGTCAAAATTTTTCCTAGTCCCTCTCCTATTACAGAATACTCAAAGAGTAATCGAAAAGACTGATTGCAATGACCGCAGATAAACAAAAGAAGATGCGAGATATTTCGGTTAACAAACCATTATCGGGCAAAGTTAGAACGCCACTAACTCAGATGAGACTCGTAAAACAGAATACCATTGACGAGATCAAGATTGAAGGAGCGAGCCTTCGCGAGGTGACTCAAGCTCGTAGACCAATTCAACTGAACCTTCGTCGGAAAAATACCTGTTGAGTACGGTAACATCGTCACTGTTCAGATGACGCACTATTTCGACATTTTCCAGCGCAATACGCTTAAAAAAAGAGCTCTCTCTGAGGAGGAAGGTAGGTGACCGTTCCTTGAAACTATGACCACTGGAAATAAGATGGTCCCCAAAGCCGAATCACCTGAATTTCCTTCTCTCCAGCCCTTAAAGTATTCCTCTACTCGAATTCCAAGCTGGCGACCTGTCTCATCTACGTATACGCCGTTACAGTCCTTGCACTCCAATCTGCACACCCCACTCCTCTCCCCCCTCGGGATGGGTCTTTTAGCCTAACAAACAAACCCTTCACCGTAGTGAGGTTATACAAGGCAGACCTGAAGCCAAAGGGGCGGATGAAAATTCACCCAAAAACGGGAGCTTGATCAAACGTGGTTATTACAACTCAGATCGCGAGGAAGGGAGGAGGTGGGATCAAGGATTTTCCTCGTAAGCTTTTTACGTACCATACGGTCAATGTCCAAGTTGAACTCATTCACATAGCGGCCAAGTGCTTAATAGTCGCAAGCTCCTTTTGGCAAGCTCGCTGACTCAGCGGAATGCTGGTCAGTCGATGAATATAACTATTAAAGGCAGCGATCTTATGAGAAGATGGACACAAGGACGATCCGTGAACAACTGAATCGATCGAATTATCCTTTCTGAATATAGTAAAATCATGGTTCCCATCTCTTACATAAATAGTGAGATCCAGAAAGTTTATGGAAGAACCTCCAATTTCTATAGTGAATTTTACAGAGGGATACATTTTATTAGCACGTGGTCCGAGGAAAACAAGTCAACCTCAAATCTGGACATGAATATCTCCGAAACGAGAGAGCCCAAAGGAGAGCCGATGGGAATGCCTACCTCCTCCGGGAACTCGTAAAATATCCCATTGAACTTATAGAAATTAGGTGACCAGCACACATTAAGAAGGTTGAATAATTCTTGGGACTCGTTATGAGGAGTATTGAACTTGACTAGTAGGTCACCCATATACTGCATAGTATGGGCCCCTGGTATATTGGAAAAAAGGCCGACTACATCAAATGAGCAGAGGCTTGTACCCGGAGATGGAGTATCATCTTTCAGCCTCTCGGCTAGAGGAACCGAATTTTTAACGGAGTAAGGGGACTCATACTCGATTCGAGATTTGAACCAACGATCCGAAAACTTGGCCAGAAAATAGGCGAGGGAGGAGACGTAGGACAGGACAGGTCGCATAGGAGTATTCCTCTTGTGCACCTTAGGCAGTCCGTAGATGAGGGGGACGGTGTTAATTTCGAGCAGGGCTTTTTTGAGCGAAGAACTTTTCATCATAAACTCACTCCTGTTTACAACTTTTCTAACCTCTTTGACGTAGTTAGGAATGTCAAACGAGCTATTTTCGATAGCTCCACATTGAGTGGGAAGTTCCTGAACCTTGGATACGTAAGAGGATTTCTCCAAGACGACGATCGCGTTACCCTTTTCAGCTTTAATAAGGACCAACCCCTGGTGCCTGACCCTCCTCCTCAGATTATTCATCACCTCACCTGCGTAATTGTTTATACGAGGGAGGGGGCTGCTGCGGACGAGTCCGACGCAAGCTGATTGAATAGTACACTAGAGATACCAGTCCAAATCAGAAGCATTGCGTACATGGTGCGACTATGGCGCGCTTTACAACATGATGGCATTCCTCAAATACTTCATCCTTCAGGATGCGGTCTTACTCTAATAATTTCTGCAAACCTGCTCTATATTGATTTCATTAGCTAAACTAGACTAATTCAATTTGCGTTCGTTCAGAAAATTTAAAGAATCTCATGACCTTGATCTACTCCTAAGACTAGGAAAAATGTTAAAATCTCCAGCCGACGGATCACAGAACTCGAAATCTCCCCTTTACTAATAACACCTCGAGAACAGAGAAAGGAGTAAGGGGCAAGGTCATCTGAGGAGCTTAATGTTCTTGACCCATTCGTTACCAGTTTTAATGGAAAAAGGTATTTGTCTGCAGAATTAGCGGTTTGGAAATTCTGAAAGATCCACTGTACAAAAACATGAGAAATGAATTGAATCGATTCGTTCCTGTAGGTTACGGCCTGACATAATTAGAACGACAATTACCACAATGAGTAAATAAACGACGAAACAACAAAGACATGTACTACAATGAGTAAATGCACAAGGAGACTGGTCCCCTGATTTTTGTAAAATTAATGATAAATATTTTGAATTCCCGGAGGAAGTGGGCATTCCCATTGAATCCCCATTGGGTTCCCTTGTTTCGGAGGTCTTGAGGCTGACCTCTTTTCCTCGGGCCAGTCTTTCTTAAATCACGCACAGATATGTGGATGACGTGCAATGTGCGTGGACAGGTCCCCAAGAACTCCTTAGATGGGGCCCATGAGTTCTCAATATACAGGAAAGATACTTCGACCGTTATTGTTGTCCACGGCGCTGTCGCCTACAAAATAGCTGCTTTTAATAGTTTCATTCATCGACTCACTAATATCCCTTTGAGTCAAGCAGCCTTCCAGAAAGAACTACGTACTATGAAGTACTTGGCTCGGGTAAACGAGGTCAACTTGGACATTGACCTGATGGTCCGTAGGAAGATCACGCGGCAATGCCTTGATTCTACTACCTTCCTCCCTCGGGAGGGGAGTCGTGAAGGCAGAAAGCGTTGGATTGAGCTCCCCTTTTTGGGTAAGTTCTCGTCAAATTTGAGTCGCGTCCTTCGGCCCTTTGGTTTCCGGCCGGTTTTCTATAATCTTAATAGATTAAAAGGACTGCTCGTTAGATTGAAAGACCCTATACCACCATAGACCCTATACCACCATTACATAGGAGTGGGATTTATAGTATAAGATGCAACGACTGTGACGGAATCTACATAGGTGAGACCGGCCGCCAGCTCCAAGTAAGAGTGGTTGAGCACTTGAAAGCCTGGAAAAAGAGCAACTTGGGGGAATCGGACTTCGCGGACCATTTAATCACCTATGGCCATAGTTTCAGGGAGGGGTCGGAGACCCTCCTCCATGGAGAAAGATCGCATTTCAAACGAATGGCGCTGGAAAATATCGAGATCATTCGCCACCTGAACAGCGATAACGTAACCGTACTTAACAGGTATATTCCGGACGAGGGATTGGTTGAACTAATTTATGAGTATGACTCACATCGCGAGGAGTCGTTAGTTCAATCATGATCTCACCGTTGTTTTCTGTCGTCGGCTGTTTCTCTGTCAGTCGCTTTCTATTCTCCGCCCGTTGATGGCTTCTTAGCCGAAAGTGCTTGCGGTATTTTGTTTGATTTTATTTCTGCGGCTCCTGCAAATTCTCCTCGTTCATTTACTCATTGTGGTAATCGTCGTTCATGTGATGGTATCATTCAAAGATGCCAGCTTCTACAGTAGGATTTAGGAGCAATGTGAGATTCTAGCCCAACGAATGGACGAACTCGTGAAAGAAACGTTTGAACTACACAAGAAACACACAACTTCTCGACTGATATTTTATCCGTAGATAAGGGAACTCGCATCGACACTCCAATAACAATCTATGACGACGTTATCAACACCCTTCGACTCAAGTGTTTCGATGAAAGACATAAAAAGACCAAACCACTAGGTACATACACTTCGAAGTCATAGAGCGAACACCTGGCACGAATGACTGCGAGTACGCAACGCTCTGGGGGCCACTGAGAATTGAATACTTCGTCTTCCCATACGTTACATGTTTTGATATCGTGGGTAATTAACTACTGATAAATAATAATAAGCTCGCAATGCGACACAACGTCATTACGTAATCCGAATGGATCCCAATACGCAGTAGTATTGAGTTCCGAGTGATTTTCGCGCGTATCTCAGGTAAGGTGCATATAAGAACAAACTGGACCCAAAAACTTGAGTGGCCGCGCGGCAATAATGCAAGACCCAATACATATTCATGGAAGCCGTGAACGTTTCGATACTGTGCACAACACGAGATCAAACCATTTTACGCAATACAGTCCACGCTTTTATGTGTGCGAATAAAAGTGTACAATACATGCTATTACTTACAGGAAAATAAATACATCATCATTGGGTATGCAACACGACGACGACGAAACAAAGGAGGAAAAAATAAAAAGAACACGAGCGAAACGCAAATATGAAACTCGATAATGGATAAATTAATATCAACGATATACCGTGCAAACGCTCAAGTATTATTACACTTCGATTACGATACACGAGCCTCACGCCAAACGAGTAAGGTTAAGCCGATAATGAAATAAAATTTTAAGCAGACGAGTAAGTAGATTATGAGAAAAATTCGAATGCCCAGACGAGAGACAATTGTGTTGGAAGCCGTTTCGAGAGTACTTTGATTGAAAGGAAAACTTCTCGAAACCCTCAGCCTCTTCTATTCGTATGTGGATTTTTCCGGTAAACGAACATCTATGAAACGTAGAATTGTTTTCGTAAGATTAAAATCTCGTGTATTTCACGAAATTTTCCACTTCACTTCAATTCCGTATCCCGAAAATTTACCACACGAAAACTTATAGAAGAAAATTTATTGAATGAAAACTTATAGTAGACGAAAATTAATCGGATGAAAATTTATAGGACAGAAAATTAATCGCCCAGAAATTTTCCGCCCAATTTTTCAAGGATATTTTCTAGAACTTCAAAAGATACCTGGATTTGAAAGTTCAAAATTTGGTTTGTCATGTTGCACATTTCAATTAGCTTTTGTTCCAGTGTCGCAGGTTGTGGCTGCGTTCGACGTGGATGCCGGAATAATCTCTTCAGAGGTCGAGTATGTTGTCCAATATTTTGAGGACACTTGGATCGGTAGGCCTCAACAAAGAGCGCGACGGAATCCGAAGTTCCCTCTTGCAATGTGGAATGTTTACAAACATTCAATGAAATCCATGCCGAAAACTAACAATAGCGTCGAGGGTCGGCATGTGTCCACCTTAACATTTTCAAGTTCCTTGAAACCCTACATCGTGAGCAGAATCTCATTGAAGCGACTTCAATAAGAGGTCATCGCGGGAAATGGAAATCCTCTTCCGAAAAAGAGGAAGTACCTGGACAGTGCTAGAAGACTGAAGGGTTTGGTCGCGCGTTATTTTGACATTGCGGACGACATTGATAATTATAATACTGATGATGATATCGGGAGTTTATGAGTAAAACATCCATTCTTGTATATTTAAAAGGAATTGCCCACATTTCATTTACCTCATGATATTTTTATTCACTGTGAATTTTTTTACGGATTACTACTGATGAATTTTTTATCCATGCGATCAATTTTTGTGCGATTAATTTTCGTGGAATCCTCCACTTCAAATAACTTCATCTTTATGTTTTTTGGACCGGCAAATTTTCCAATAAAACTGGCTCAAACATGACACGAAGTCACGCTGACGCTCAGCCGAAAATCCGTGCGATCTTATGACAGGAAATTTCCTTCAGTATAGCTTCCGGAATAATTCACAGAGGAAATTAAATCGCGTAAACTTCGAAGGCTCGCTAGAAAAGAAATTAGAACGTTGCAGCTCGCGCGGTCGAGCAGAAGGCCTCTTTATGAGCTTCTCTTTTCATTGTAGTGGTGCAGACTACCCGAACGTCAACTAGATCAGAGACCCTCTAGGATACTCATGTTTATCCTCTCCAAATCCCTGAAATATAAGTCGGAGCCTCCTCTCTTTCGAGAAGCCAATTACAGAAGGTGCACCCATTTGGAATAATTTACTCATTGCCCACATGTGTATAAGTCGAAATTTTTCCTAGTCCCTAAACTAGGTCAATACTATCTCCCCTTGGGGACCACAATTCGCCGGAAGGAGAGTCAACGTCGAACTTTGCCATAGCAGATTCTCTGAAATCAGAGCACTGGTCATGAGAGAAATGTATTGAGGCTTCATATCAAGCGTCAATGTCTCGAACAATAAGTTGAACTTGAAGATTCAAAGACATATTGCCTGCTTTGAATCACGGTACCGGCTTTGAATAAATAATCATGCACACAGGTTGAAGAAAGTCGCAAAATACTACGCAAGAACGGATCATGAAACAACTAAAATTGTTACTTTTTGCACCGCTATTCAGTGTGACCAGAACCTCCTCCAAGCAGAATGGCTTTGTGATCGCCTTGCACGCGAAAAGCTTCAATAGTTGCACGATAATTCCTTCAATTTATTACACACGAGTAATTAATTTACGTTATCAAAGTCCGCGCATGAGTTCAATTCCAGGCCTGCCAAGACTGAGTATTGAAAAAAATAGTGAAGTGAAGTGACCAACTAATGACTTGGAGGGGAGAAACTAAAACTTCAAAAAATGACTAAGGGGTCTCCCACAATGAACAGAAGTTGGCCACGAGATAGCAACGAGCAATAAACCAAGGCTCGTTGTTCGTTTCCAACTTTCATTCATTGTAGGATACCCCTTAAAGTGATTTAGATGAACACCACCAAATGCATTATTCTGATCCGCTGAATAAGAGGTAGCCCTCGTTTCCTCTCCCTCCTGAACCACAGAGGAAGGAGTTCTAAGAGGACACAGAAGCAGCTTAATGAACCCACCGGGAAAGACGGTTCGTTATTGATCACGGGCCACCACGGGCTCAAACGTATCTTTTAGCACTAGCTTGAGAAGAGTAACTATCAATCAGTTCCAGCATTTCCTTGAGAGCTCGAGCGCATTCCACCTTCTACACGTGGTAAGAGAGGAAATAATTTTTTTTTTTTTTTTTTTTTTTTTTTTTTTTTTGCCAAGCAGTAAAACTTGAATTTGTTGGAAAGGAAATGTCGTTTTCAACGATTATGATTTTTTGACTTAGGAAATATTACTCCTGAGGAAAGGAGGACTCGCCTGAGCTCACTAGGAAAAGACATAACAGATTTGAAAATTTTTCTTAGTGCAATTGTTATTTACTATATCAGGGTTGCCACTTTTTTTAGAATCAATTTTCCTTGACTTTCCCCGGTTTTCCAGACAAATTTTTCCACAGGGTGTCCTCTTTTTCTCTGAAATGAAATTCCCTGACTTCGATTTTTTCAGGTTTTTCCAGACCATAATCTCCACTGAAAAGCAAAAAAAAAAAAAAAAACTTTTTAGCTTGAACTTTTTTTTTGACGTACCTCAAAAAATTCCCTGACTTTGAGTAAAATTCCCAAAATTCCCTGACTTTTCTCTGACTTCCAGATTTTCCAGGCAAGTGGACACCCTGTTTCCAGTTTTCCCTGACTTTTTTGTGCAGAATAGAGGCTAGAGAGCAGTCTATTTTTCCAGGTTCAAGGTGTTTGAAAATTTTTCAAGTAGCAATTTTCCCTAAATTTTGGCTAAAATTTTTTTCCATAACTTTAATTGAAATTTCCTGACTTCTCCATGATTAACAAAATTCTCCGACTATTCCTGGTTTTCCAGAAAGTGGCAACCCTGTATTATATTATCGTTTTCTTCACCCCTTGTCTCTTTGTTCTTCATTTCATAGAAATACTATTTAGGGTCAATAGTGACAAATGAAGACTAAGAAAGAAAGGAGTGCCCAATTCACTGAAATAGTGACCCTCAATTATTTGAACTGCAGTGTCGGCGTGAATTTCTTCAATTTTATCCCACTAAAAATTGCTTTTTCTTCTCAGAGTGAAGATCGACTGCAAGTTCTTCAAATAGGCAAATAATGGTAATGCTCCAGTAAGATTGAAGGAAGATTAAAGCACGTTGACACGTAATTATAATTTTTTGGGCGTCGCGCAACTGTAAATTTCACTCCACTCATTCACTCTAATTATTTGTACTTCAAATACGATGCGACCGACAGAAATTAAGATTTTTTTCCATCTACTTGTCATTTGTCGCGCATTACCTTACAGCGTTTCGAATGCGTGAGAAGTACCAGTCAAGGATGTTCTGTTACGAATAAAGAATTCCTGTACTCTTATAACGTCGACTATTACAATACTCGATACAGTTTTTACTCCACGAACCAAAGACTAACCTAGATATGTACTCGCCAAATGAAACTTGTAATAATAAGATTTAGGAATCATTTGTTAGTTACACGGAGATTTACACTACCAGAAATTTCTTTTCTCTCTCGTCATTACTACCATTATTACTTTTTTTTTTTGTTATCAATTTTAATAAGCAATGAAACAGTTTTCTCATTATTTGTATCTACGACGAAAACATTTATGGATTTCCAAAAGGTCATAGACAATCTCCTTGATCTACATTACTCGGGAAAGGTGTGGAAAGGTCTTTTGTCGTCGTCGTTGTTAATATTCTTATTTATTATTTTTATTATTATTGTTTTTAAAACGCTTGAAAGCATGGATAATGGCGATTTACATTGTTTTCTCGCCTTTATCTGTGGACATTATGAAGTACAGTGAATACATGGTATTTTATGTTATTCATTAGGGCCAGACTGCGTATAGACTGAATGCACTTCGAATCAGAATTGAAACTACAATTTATTTACAAAGTATTCATTCTCATACGTTTGTCTATATGCACGCGTGTGCACGCTGTATTATTGTAATTATAATTAAACGAATTAACGCGTAATAGGTCAAACCTAATTAACCTTAGAGAAGTCATCGTTCTTCGGGAAGTATACAGATGTTTAGCTGAACTCTCGTGCACTTTGGAGTGCCGAAGTTTGCACCGAAATTGCTTTGCTTAAACATATCGCCCACCGAGGAAATACAAAAATTGTGGTACGAGCGGATTGAGGATTCTGACAGGATATCGCCAAACCAGCAAGGCTACAGTTGAACCATTTTTCCATCTACAAATCAATGGAGAATTGTTTCCTAGTGCTAGCGGTACGCACAAATTAGGGGCAAATGGTGGTAGAAGCCTGAAATTTTGAACATGAGTTTTTAAAGTATTTGCATGCGATATTTGACCGCAGTTCCTCAAGTTTTGACCTTTTCCACCCCATCTGATGGATCCAATCTCCCTCAATTTATTTTTTTGCAATAGTAAAAATACCTCAAAGTGAAATGACTGCCTACGAAATTTCCGCGTGACCCATTCAACAATTTTCTGTCTCTCACAAGGAAACTCGAAGTTATATTTTTTCAATTTTCAAACTATTTTCCTAAAAACGAAGGTACTACTTCAAAATTATTCTACGACAAATTTTATATTGAATTAATCTCCTAATCGCTCATTTGGGGCTTTTGTGGGGAGGTGTTATCAAGCGACGCTATGTTTACATGCAGTCAATTAAAACTAGGTTATCGATCTGATTATCAATTCGTTAACTTCAAAGTGGTAAAATTTTGTACGTATATTGTTAGGGAACTTTCAAGTAGAAAGACTCGTTATTCCTCAGATTTTGACCCCCAAGTCTCTTCAAAGTGATTCAGTTTCTCTCTACTCGGTTTTTTGTAATTTTCTGAAAAGTTAAGATATAGAGAAAAAAAAAAGGCCTGTCAAAAATTAACTCTCGACCAAACTCAAATTCGTACCCACCGAGTCCATCAAAAAACCATCTCGACAACTTTGGGGCCCCTGTGGGGAGGTGTATCGAACATACCTGTATATGTTACGCCAAATCCGTGGAATCGCACCTGTTTTGCCGAATTCACGAACTCAAAGCTTTCCCAATCGAATTTAGTCCCTCTCGAGTGTTTTTAAAAGAATTTCAATGGTCATAAAGTCTTTCCAAGAATATCTGATCAAATTAGACAAAGTAGTTTTTTGTATGAGTTCTCTCCTGCTCAAATCCTTTTCTGAAGTTGTTTCAGTACAGGACGCTTTGAATGGTTTGATAACCTCCTAAAACAATTTCAATGGTCAAGTTTATCAGAAAAACGGTTCTCAAATGCTGTGACTCAATTTGTGACGCCCTTCTGGAGCTGTTTCTTCTTCAGGAGACCCGAAAACGAGTTGAGCGTTGCTGAATCCGTGAATCCGGCAAAAAAGCTGCCAGATTCGGCAATTACACGAGTCAGGCTTAACATATATAAAAGATCCATTGATGGTTGACTACCGACTAAATTATCAATTTCTCATGTTCTGAAGATAATGCAAAGCATAAATGAAAACCTCAATATTAAATTCAATTTTCGAGAAAGTAAAATAATAAAATCAAGCAATCGATAAAAAAATAGCCGAAATGTGCCCTAAGCCCTATGAATAAAATAACGTGTGAGGAAGCATTACACATTAGCTTACGATCCTGACGCCCTCACTAGGGATCCACCAGGGACAACCAAACACTTTTTCATTCTCCTCTAATGGAGGTAACGAACAAGGGGATAGATGAAGTGTTTGAGGAAATAGGAATATTTTTGAGATACATATCATAATTTAGGTGGGACAATACATGTTTGGCTCGAATTGGGAAGAGGGAACTAAGATTTTAAGTTGATAATGAAAAGGAAGAAAAAAAAACGAGTTGACTATTCAACCCCAAGCGCAACGAGGATCCAAAAAGGGCGCAAATAAATTCCGAAGAAAATTTTTGAGACGCTACACCCGAACAGTTACTGTCCCCTTGAATAATTTCATAGATTAAAGAAAATTGAAATACTGTATAACAATAAAGAAGTAACCAAACGAAAGTGTTCTCAGTAATTATCGACCGTAGAAATGAGAAAAAATGGTGCAGTTATCAAGATCCAGATTCATCAGGACGTTATGCGTTTAGTTTTTTGATTGATTTAATTAAAATTTAGTTAATTCGACAGCTGGCTCGAACACAAAAGATCAAAACAAGGTGAACTATAAAGTTGAAGATGATTTTATTTTAAAACGAGGTTAAAATGAATGGTGATTACTTTAGGACGTTAAGTCGAAGTGGTACCTAAATAAAAATATATCAGGGTGAAGAAGAAGGCGTAATGTTGGAATGACACTGAATTGACGTTACGCTGAGAGTTTATAAATAATCGATTGACTTCGAGAAGCACACCACAAATTGGATCGGAGAAGATAATTTTCACTTAATTCAAGATTACGTCCGCGCAATAATCTCAATCGAATTTCTTGCACCACAACTCAACTTTCATCCAACAACAACACTATCTTGACTTGAATCCTCAAGCCTCAACTAATCCTTAACTCGACACCGCAACACTCAGTCGGACGATGAAATTGCGAGAATAATCACAATTGAATTTAGAGACAGTGAGGGCGGAAGGTAAAGACATTGATCTACCAAATAAAAACTCGCAGCTCATTTCGTTCGCTACTCGTGGAGTCTCTCTCAATAACAATGTTTAAAGAAGCGAGCAGAAAAGCTGTTTTGCGAAAGTATTTTACCATTTCCATGGCTCAAAAGTCAGAATCTCTTCCAAGTCCAATCCTTCTCATGCAGAAATAGTAAGGTTCTGGCTCAGCACACTTTTCAATTCAAATCAACTAAAAACGACCAAAATACATTCAAACGGTGCTCTAGCGTGGGTCCTTCCTCATCACAAAAAGTGTGCTGAACGAAGCACTTCACTATTTACCCATAACTGGATGGTTGAAATTATAAGCGTATGTAATTTGCACACACAAAAATGAAGCGAGTAAACTGCACACAAGGTATTTTGCACACATTGAAATAAAACAAATTATTTCATTATTGACTTAAAACATGTATGAGTGTGATGCAAGTCATCATGAATGTGAAGATATTAGGATGCGCCACAGAGTAAACAGAGTTCGTCCAAGAGAGCTCGAGATAAGGGCATCATCCAAATTTGTAGAGGTTAGGGTTCGCCTAACGCAGTTAACCGAGCGGCGAATCTGCAACACTCAACAATTTGCGTTGTGTACAGCTGTATGCAGAGCTTGATGCGCACTCAACAAGTTAGGGGAACCTAAACTACGAATTTGGATGATGCCCGTATTTCTAACGTTACAGGTGTAGCAAGGATGACTTCGGTTTACTCTGTGGGATGCACATAGACACATAACAAATACGTGTATGTGTGCATCCTAATTTCTTCGATTTAAAACATGCGCTTCTTGATTATTACACTCTCACATGGTAGTTTATTTATTTTCAATGGTTCATCACTTCCTTCTGTACAACAGTGAGTGTTACATGTGCAAAATACACTGTGTGCAGATTACTCAACCAAAAATGTGTGCGCAAATTGTAGTGTGTGCAGTTTACTCAATGAGTGTGTGCAAGTTACCAACTCCCGCATTGGGATCGAAATATTCCTTTTCGTACATAAATATTTCTCCAATTCTCCCTCATCATCCGCACGATCGTATAATTATTCCGGGTCCCACTCCTTTCCCATACGTATTTCAGGGTGTCTGCCGGTCATGAAAGTCATGAAAAAGTCCTGAATTTTAGTCAGCGGTCATGAAAAGTCATGAATTCAAATCAACATACATATTTTATTCCACCAATATCTCCCGAAAAATTATGAATTCTCTTCAAATCCTCTACAACAAAGATAATATAAAAGGTCACGGAAAAGTCATGAATTTGGCAAATTTAGAGTCAGTAGACACCCTGGTATTTATATAACTGATGGGTGAAAATCTTTTCGAATCTCTTTCCCGATATTCAAGGCTCGTAGGTTCGGACTCTGATCCTCCACATGATGCATAGGTATAGTTTGGTTTCCGAAATTTCTTCAAGTCCTCCTTCGCATACATTTAACTCAAAAGTCAGAATTGTTCCAAATCTTCATTTACATACCTCGGAGGCAAAATTTTCCCAATTAACTGAAGGAAGTCTTACCCTCCCTCCTCGTATTAGCAGCCCTCTCTCTCTCAAATGACACGGGTTTACTGCTGAACAGTGAAGAAATATTCAGAGGAAAATCAGAAAATGAAATCACCGTTTGAATTTCTAGCAAAATAATCGTGAAACAGAAATTTGAGTACGCGTAAAAAATGATGCGGAGGAGAAAAATGGATACTGAAATTCGCAGAATCAGAATTTCCGATCACATCGATCCTACTGGAGAACTTCAAAAAACTTATGATGACTCATTTCTCCAATCGATATAGAGTAAAACACTTCGTCCAGCGTATATAAAGGTGACTGCACAGAATATCTGCGAGTTTACCTATAACGCAATGCGCTACAGGTCTCCCCCCCTTGGAAGCGGAGCGTTGGCGTGCAGAGGCTTTGAATGATTAGCAGAGGTATATTAGTGGCTTGCAGAGGAATGGATTACATATGATATGCTTGCACGACTGAGGAATTGACAATGAATGCTCGTAGGCGTAGCGGATAATACTAAGTATGAACAACGTTCCTGAATATGACTGATTCAGCAGTTCTCCTCACTACTAGTGCCATGTGGGTCTTACCGTTCGGATGCTTGGAGAACTGACGCATTTCCAAGGGAGTACCCGGCGCCTCCACCACTTTTGCGGTTCATAATTACCTATCCGTAGATAAGCATCAAAAATAGACAGGCCGGTCGAGGATGATATAGGGTAAAACACTTTGTCCAGCGTATATAAAGGTGACTGCACAGAATATCTGCGAGTTTACCTATGACGCAATGCGCTAATTTTCAATTCTAGGTAAGTGAAAATGAAGATTTTCATATCACGTTACCTAAACTGGATATTGACCTCGAATGATGGCGTATAACATTTGAAAATACTCTTGTAAATAATCCTCAGTTCGTAACACTTTCAATTGACTTCACAACAGCGAGGGTAGATTAGTCCTCTAACTCTTAACCAGAATCACTCTAATGTTCATAACGCTCGACTGCTTTAATAACAGCCTATGAGCAATGCTGAAAGAGTAATATCGTATCCGCTTTGACTTTACAATCTGCAAAAACCCACCTCCCAGTCGTAAGTACGTATCCGTACCCAGATGTATTACATATACGTGTATACATCATCTCTCGTATTTAAGATAGGTTTAAATCAGTAAACTAGACGTTAAAGCTGCATCACAATAATTCATAGATATTAATTCTCCTAATCCCCGTCCAGAAAGAGTATACGACACAACAATGGAAATTGTACTTACACTCGTACATGTACCTATGTACCTACTGGACGCGCGTATACAGCCTTTTTTTTCTTTTTCTTTTTTTGAAAGTCATTTCCTACCTCAAAGTAAGTCCGGACACTTACCATCGTTTCTTTGTTCGCTACAACGACGTTATAATGTATTCAACACGGGGGCGGGAAGATATCGGTATACCTGCGAAGCTGTCTACTCACTATAACACCTCGTACGCGTACAATGAGAGAACCGGTTGCCCTTACAAGATTCAGATTTCCGAACGTTCTATAAGGAAAAATAAAACGATGTAGTACGAGAGATAACATTCTATTGCCTCACATATCAACCGCCGATTTATAGAAAGAAAAAAGAATCACTATCGCCTCTCGATCGTAGACTCAACGTTTTACACAGAAAATTGCACGTAATTTTGCATTCAAGTTACTAACGCCGGAACTTGTCGTTTTTGACAATCGCGATCCAGATTTAGGATAACGTGTCTCGACGACGCGACAATTCTCACTTAATGTGATTTAAAACAATCATAAAAAAAGAAAGGGAAACACGTCTTACAAAAAAAGAAAAAAACGTCATTAAACAAGTGTCACCGAACACACCTTAAAGAAAGAAGAGGGTTAGCGCTTTACCAGTCGACACAGGTGACGTGACGGTAATCTACCAAATAAAAATTGCGATTGTCGATCAAAGTCACCGACATCCTTTCGCCGTTTGCGAAAGCCCTCTCAAATTACGATCAGGTAATTTCGCGAGATACGCTGCTGCTTGCTATATTATAACACCGTGTACTGTCATAATATCGTCATCGATTCACGCTATCATCATAATTATACACTCGCTGGTGTACACACACGACCGCATACCTGTATTTACTCCTTGAATGTTAATCATCGTATTATATGGTCATTTCGTGTAATTCCCATCGTTACTCGTTTGCCGACCGGCATCTCGTAGTCAACCTGAGTACGCATAATAACCGGAAGGAAGACGTTAAATGCTGAATGAGCTACTGATAAATGTGTACCATCACATATACATATACGTCTAAATAATTTCGCTGCGTTTTGAATTTACTGCGAAAGCCACCATCATTCGCGCAATCAACATTCGAACGCGAATATATTCAATGGTCCCAAAGTACTGAGGCGATTGAAAGAAGTGCAGAAATACGAATTGTTGATATTGCCGTACGCCATGTTCACCGACAATCATGACGATGTTAGGTAAGAGAAAAACGTAAGCGGTATGATAATTAGCTCAGAAATGTTGGCAATGAACTTTCATGTCCGTCTCGCTACATGTACATACAAGAACTTCCTGAGACAACGACAAGAACAACTACAGCGTATTTGAAACTCGACAATATTCTTAATTTCATTTCGCACATTGAAACTATCGAATATCCGAGCGCCCGTATATCTTTTCACTCTTCACGTATGGTAATAACAACGAGACCTAATACGCGAGCTCGTTCTGTCATATGGTACAAATAAAATGCATTATTCCAGTCAATAAATATTAATTAATTGACCAATTATTCCCAGTTTAACGACAGCACGTGCAGTAATTAGACCACTCATCACAGTGGCTGGAGCGCGCTTCTATAGAAAATCGGTAAGGTTTTCTTTCTTCAGTGTGCCTGTTGAAGATTGATTTTGCAAAGTATCTATGAAACTCGACTGTTTTAAGTTCCACGACCTTTCAATATCAGGTTTGTGAACTAATTTGAGGAAAAAGTAAGCGAAATTTTTGACATCGATGACAAGAGAGATGTTCATGAGTAAAGGAAGGTGGCAACAGAGCCGAATTATGGGGCCTAGTCAATACTTGTGATGACGATTTTTGACAACAAAATCCATATTCGTCGTCGTCAAGCTTCCTCGTCATCGAGGATCCATTGCTTCTCCATCTCACGGAATCTGTTGTCGTTGCCTGTCATGCATACGTTGGTGGCTCACCAAACCAATCCTAGACCCTATTACTCATTGTCACTCGGGGCAGGTGAAGGTTTCGTTAATAAATAAGATTGAATCCTCAAAGGTACGAGCCATTATATAATTGAGGGTTAGATGGCACATAGGCACGTAACAAAAACATTACGTGCCTATGTGCCATCCAACCCTCAATTATAATTAATTAAGGTTTCGTTGTCACGGGTTCTTCTGGAGAGACCCGTGGTGCCGAATATTCCCTGGTTATTGTAACATACGGTCCTCCATTTAGATCTATCTTGGCACGTTTCTTCCCAAGTGCCAGCTCTCTTCATAATAGAGTGGACAACATCCTTATATCGCTTCATCTATCCATCGCTTAAGCGCTTTTCATGCGTCATCTAGCTGTAAAGTATTTGCTTTGGGATACGATCCTCGCTCATCCGACATACATGACTGATCCACCTCATTCTTTATTAATTGTTGAGGAAACGAATTGCTAGATTCCTGCACAAAACAACGCCTAAAGCTTGAGATCACGATCAACGAAAGCGAGTTCGCTTACGGTATTTTACAAAAGCCCACCACCACCACCGACATTACCGTTCGTGGTACATCTTTTTGTCCCCTTTCCCATAAGATGGCCGCTTACCATTATAAATGGTTTCTATCCCCCTTACTCCTCTAGCTTACGAAAAAGAGCTGGCGATTATTAAACATTTGGCCATAAAGAACGAAATCCAGGTTGTTAACATTAATGAGATGAGGATCAAAAATTCCCTTCGTATTGTCTCTACGTTGAACAGTTCCGCATCGACTCCAGTTTTTCCAAAAGTACGATCGGAACTGCTCCTTCCTCCCCCCCCCCTACTCACTAATGTCTTCGCCAGCTTACTTACGGCAATTAATCTAAAACCGACCCTCTACCTTTACCTCTAAATCATAGGGTGTCTACCAAATCTACAATTCAAAAATTCATGACTTTTTCATGACTTTGGGGGCGTCCATAAATTACGTGAGACTTTTTTTTTTGGGGGGGGGGAGGTCGTCCATTCAAGTCTCACCAAAACTCACGTGAGGGGGCGGGGGAGTGTCGACAAATCTCACGTAATTTTTTTTTTTTTTCACACAAATGCATTTTAAAATATTGCTAAACCGACTTAAATTTAATAAAAACTAGTCCTTTTTGAATAGGTATAAAATGTGATCAAGAAAATTACGTTTTTTTAATATATGTCTAGATAAACGCGATTAAGCACAGATATAAACGTATTTAAAGCAAAAATACACATTTCGGAAAATCTCACGCGAGATAAGAGGGGGGAGGGAGGAGATCAAGGCAAACCTCACGATATCTCACCAAGGGGGGTCGGAAAATCACAAAAATCGCCTCACGTAATTTATGGACGCCCTCTTTCAAATGACGTTTTCATAACAATTTTAATGGTTTTCCTTAATTTGTCGAACAACTTTTATTCGCTGTAATTTTTTTGCATTATTTAATGAATGATAAATATTTTTGCAAGAATCTCACGATCATAAACAAAAATTCATGACTTTTATCACTTTCATGACTTGTGGACACCCCGAAATTAGCAAGTTATTGTCCAATGGAAAGGCGCCCCCTTCCTTTGTCCAAGTGTGGTGTCTACCTCTCGAGGTGTAGGGATTGTCCAGGTGTGTACATTGGGGAATGTGAGAGAGCGTTCCGGACCCGAATATCTGACCACGTGGACGCTTTCGAGAACGGAAACCCAGCGAAGTCAGCTTTCGCGAACCTAGGTTAAGTCAAGTTGCATAAAAGGAGACCTTCTGCCGCAGGATGGACACTCGAAATGATCGTAGAAGAGCACGTAGACAAAAAAATAATAGCAATGTGAAAAGACGGATGAGAAGCAAAGACAAAACAAGGCCAGGCGCCTCAATATACGGGTCTCTTGCGTTTTTTTTTCATTTTTTTTTCTCTCTCTCTCCTCCTCTCTTCATTTCCTTATCTATTAATTCATTTATGATGAGTATACCAAAAAGAAAAACAATGAGGTATCGAAAAGAAGCGACTTTTTCAAAGACTGTGTAAGAATTCAGAAATTACCATGCAAAAATAAAAATCGCCATGGCTGAACAGAAATTTGAAAAATGCTATGTAAAAATAAAATTTTAGGCGACACAAATAATACTCGTAAGTATTTTAAGTCGTGACGTCACAACGTACCTTTCGGTAGGAAATTTTATTCATTTTTTTTTTTCGCGGATGCATAAGGGCTCTTGCATTGCCGAGGCAAGAGCCTCAAAAGAAAGGTAAGAGGACCAAGAACCTTTGCTCCACTCCGTAACGTAACGAAGTACCAGTGAACTCCTGTATTACTCAAGCATTTACAGGATACGGGTGCTGCATACTTGCACACATACAAATGAAAATATAAACGCTCATGTGTCCATGTAGAGGGCTTGAGAAGATCGCGGAACACATGCTTCTCACATGTCCACTACATGCCGACAAACGATACGGCAATACACCAGCTGGAATAGCAAAAGAACCTGTGTACAGGGAAGATGTAGTGAAAAAGTTATGGGCTAAAGAAAGACAGGGCCCAGCTGAAAAGAAAGAAGACATCGAAGACTAAGATCTCAATAAGTCAGTGAGTTAAACACAACCGCTTCCATTACCCCATCAGAAGCCTTGGACAGGGCAGAGTAAGAGAGAGCAACAAGAATGAGACCGAACAGACCGAGAGATACCGAATCATGAAGACTAAAGACAAAATACCGAAGAGTTAGAACACCAGAAATAGAGCTACAAATACGCCTTATGACAATGAAGAGCAGAAAAAGTCAGACTAGCAGCAACAATAAGACATGAGAAATGAAGAAAGTCCCATAGATCCCAGCACAAGGAGGGCCACTGTTTGGCGCAGTTCCTTGAGAAGGAAATCAATGTAATCAGCCAGCCATAGGTATTGAAAGATATGTCTGTAAATAATCAATTCATAAAACTAATAAACGCGAAAAGGACGAATACTCCGAAGGGAGAGTAGACAATGCAAACCGCAGAAAAATATACACGACGAGCGCTTTCGGTTAATAAACCATCTTCAAGCCTGAAATGAAAGCAACTGACGAACAGAAAAGAAGAGCAAGGTATTAAGATTGTCCAAACAAGAAATCGCGGTGTGAATCATAAACCAGTTCGATCAGGCCATCTTCCGGAATGAACGAGTTGAGTACAGTGATACCGTCGTTGTTGAGATGACGCATTATCTCTATATTCTCGAGGGCGATACGCTTACGGTAGGAATTCTCCGTATGGAGGAGCTTTTCGGATCCCTCGCGGAAGCTGTGGCCACTGTTTATCAAATGATCAGCAAAAGCTGACTCCCCTAAGTGTCCCTTCTTCCAAGACTTGAGGTGCTCAGCTACTCTAACTTTCATTTGGCGGCTGGTCTCGCCAATATAAAAGCCTCCATAATCCCCACATTCCAACTTGTAAGCACCACTTCTCTCATCAACCGGTATGGGATCCTTCAGTCTCACAAAGGACTGTGGTAGGGTTGTAAAACGCGGGTCTGAAGCCAAAAGGGCGGAGGGCCGACCCAATTGGAGGGAGAACTTCCCCAAGAAAGGGAGACTGATCCAACGCAAACGGCGATCACGGATCGTGTCCCGGGGAAGGGAGGTGGTGGAATCAAGAAGGCTCCTCGTAACTTTCCTCCGAACCATCACGTCATCATCGACATTGACCCCATTCACTCTGGCCAGGTCCCTTTTCGCGTTTATTATGGATAGCCGTAACCTGGAGGAACGGATTCGTTCATAAAACCAACTTCACCCACCAGTCAAATCCGGATTGCGATTTGTAAAAAAAAAAAAAATCCTCCGAAAAGTTTGCTTTCGTCTTCGATGACGTCATTAAGCTAGCTGCGTCAAGTTGCGTTGCTTATAAGAATTTGTCAAGGCTAGACTATAGGAATTTGTCTAGTTCATAATATAGGATTTTTTTTAGGTTAGATCACGAGAAAATTTGGATTTGGCGAAAAATGTGAACTATTTCACCCCTTAGAAAATTTTTTTCAGTTCAGCGTACGTTTCCGAGGAGGGAAATAGAAAGAAGGTGACGTAGATCAAGAGCCTGAAAAAAAAGTGTTCTCTCCATCCAAAAAACGTGTACTTTTGAGGAGCATATACTTTTAGACAAGCTGTTTTTCACGGGGTAGTGGAGCTTGTGGTTTCTCCGCTGCCATTGCCTGATTTTTTTCTGGGTAATCGCAATCAAAATAATCACTACTGAGGTGGCTAAAGAACAAAGAAAAACGGTGTAGAGAGTTCGGCTAATCGAACTTTCTCTCCTCGATTCTCCTGTTTCTCAAGTATGACACGATTTCAAAGTTCCATGTCGCAGCGGCTCTTCTTCAAGTTCGAGCTTTTACAAGATTTTACTGCTCAGGATAGGGACAGAATTTAAAATTAAGGAAGACTTTGCAAATGGGAAATTCAGAACAAAAAATGCCGTTTTGAAAGTAAAAAACCTCATCTTCTGTTCTCAAACCTCTCATTCTCTGATCTATGACGAACTAATGAATTAAATTTCGTCGCGAACAAGTTTACAACCTTTTGATGTATTTGATATTATTTTCCACGTTCCCAGTATAATTGGCATTTTTTTTCCCACATCAAGGTAACACAATTTGAAATCAAGCAGTCCGAACCAACTCTAGCAAGCTCAACTAGTACCAACATCATCACAATACAATCCTCGTGATAATATTATATTTGGCGTCTTTAATCAATAGAAAATTTAGCTATACTTTTGAAAAACATTCTCGGGCGATTAAATTTGATTGTAATACGAAAATAATCAGCTTTGAATCCATTGTCGAAACGAGAGCATAGACTTTTATAATTATGATTTCTAATTCACAAGAAACACTGTGCGATTAATAATGCCTTTTTTTCACGAGTATTTTTCATATAGCTTGTAATATACAGTACTTTATCAATACCTCACACTCGATACTATTATGAAACGATTCCCACCATTAACGATACATGATTGATAGCGGTTTTTTTCCTCTCTCTCTCTCCCCCTTTCTTTCTAGAATTGTATGATTAACGATTTCAATGAACCTGATTGCCAGTTCGCCATTGCATGTGATAAGAAAAACAAAATACTCCAATCAACGTGTAATCGCGAATATAATTCTTTCTTTACATTTTCTCGACAGGTACTGGGCTGCGACGTACTTCACCAGACGAAAACAACTGAGAAAAGTTCAAGTCTCCTCTAACGCTAATCTGACCATCAACCCAATTAGTCGATTTGCACGTGTCATGGAACTAAGCTCGCTAGCTACTTTGTACGAGGATCACTTTTTTATCGTACGCTGCCGTGACTGCATTGTACGAAAGCGTACGCTCCGAACAGATTCGAAAAATGGATCTCGTATTGTACGAGTACAAATACAATCCTTATCTAGAGGTTCGACTGTATTCAACGATAACACGAATATAATTTTACCTGTCCAATTCTTCATCCAGCTCTCTTACTCTCGCCCTCTGTCGTCGTTTTTTCTTTCTCCCTCGCGACTGTGTGATAAGTCCAGTTCTCCTTGACTGCATATGAATACTCATTCGAACATCTAAACCGAGACGCTAACCTATACAGTCTTTATAGAGACCAAAACGCGCCTATGCGCCTAGGAGAGTGTATTAACGTAGAAGCGCGAAGAGGAAGATGTAAACCAGTAAAACGACTTGGAAAACATAAGACGAAGGAGCGGCTTTATTATAGTAGGTAACTTTACGTATTAGGCAAACCAGTTTACGTTGCTCGCTATACACACTAACCACCACACAATATAACTATTACCTGTTCATTTATAATTTTATTTCTATTTTATTTATTTATATTTATTTATCTACGTAACCTCCTCTCGCTCTTTCACAAGTAAACCGAGAAAGAAATACTATGGCGCGTACATCAACCACGTTGCCAAACCGTTTTTTTTTTCCTTCCTTTTTTATCGTCATGCACTTGAATATACTCTCGTCTTTGAATAGGTAGGTACATCCGCGCCAGTGTTTACAAACTGGATAGGTCGCGATGAATTGATGATTTTCTAAAAGAAGGGAAGTGAAGTGAGCAGACAGATAAAGTAAACACGAGCGAGAATCGAAGGAGCCGTGTCTCGTTCCGAGTTCGAACAGGTTACTCGATTTTTAGCGAGTTTGATACGACGTGCCAAAACCACAATTATTATACAATGCAACGAAACTAACAATTTTTGACGAACTTCTGAAATTTTTGACGAAAATGTCCAGCAGAAGCATTAGAATCGACAAGACTCGAGATAACATCAGGAGAAACTGAACGGTCGATGACACCTTTTTACGAGGTCATTTACAAACGTTGGAACAACGCGGTACAGGGAACGGTGGTGCAGTGAGGAGAAAACAATGAATACAGTTTGGTATACATAAGATTCAATCACAACAGAGTACACATTTAAACACCATACGAACAAACGAGCTACCGTCTGTGCGTTACCTCAATCCAATGAAAGTTTCTCGATTTTCTTCTACAACATCTCAGATCACGGGTAGAAACAAAGTAAGCCAGGAATCTACAAAATCCAACAGCATACTATTCATGAAGTTCAGATTGCTTTTCATGACAAATCGCGCGGAGAAAAGAACATCTCATTCTTAAATGGAAATATTCTAAAGATTTCAATCACCAGAAAAAACTGCCAAAATTGAAAAAAATAATTGTTGATATCGTATAAAACCGAGTCAGACTGCTTTATGTTCCAATTTCTTCCTGATGGAGACACTTTACTTATGCACAGAGAACTTGTCAAGATTCAACAGCAAAAAGGCTTACGATGACATCTTTTGCGTCTCCGTTTTGTTCCTTAATACCATCACGTTCTCGAATTCAGACATGCTGCACAACTTGTAATTTGTCTGATCAACAAATTGGATCTAGATAAATTTTCTCGACAGAACAGAAAATTGAAAAGGCAGCGCGTTGACAGTATAGTAAATTCACAAGAACTCATATACAGATCAGAATTCATATTGATAATCTTGAATAATTGAAAAACCCCACAAGAACTTTTGAAACATGAGGGATCAGATCTGCCCTGTTCCCCATCACGTCATCTGAGAAAATTATTTTAATCGAGGACGGACGCTAACAACGACTTTGATTGGACAAAGCAGAGAACCAGCGCCGAGGAGAACAATTAAGAAAGATTTAAATTCTGTCTCCGCCCAACGATTATAAGACAAAGGACTAGGCGGCTAATCAGTAGACATGAAGCGCCAACAGAATTGTTTCATGAAGCACTTCTGGTCAATAGAGCACACCTACCCTATTCAGTAAATCATGCCATTTATCCAAAAGTCATTCAACTATAACTTTTTCCCACAGTAGTTCAATCAACTTGATAGTATTACAAGGAATGTGAGTGAAAATAGAGACTCGGAAAAGTTACTTCCAAGGGGTTTCAAGAAAAGACAGCAGGGAGTTTCGGACGTTACATGAAAGCTCAGTTTACTCAAGAAAATTGATCATGGAAAAATAGATTTTTGTGTCCGGACTTTCCAGCGCGATGAGGTATTTTCTGCAACTTGCACCGCGAAATAAATATAGGTGCTTTGGAGTGTCTTGATAACGTTTACAATGCGTGAAAGCCACGAAATTGCACTCTTTTTGGAGGCGTTCGAACTCTTAACCCAAGTAACAACCTTGCACCAGAAATGCATAATGAAAGCTCAAGATCAAGATTTTACCAAGTCCTTAAAGTATGGGGGGGGGGAGTGTACTCGCAGATTTCTTAATCACCAAGGGGTAACGAAAGTGAAGAGGGAGGCCACTTGCAGAATTTGAAATTAGGAATAGGGGCTCAGTAAACATATGAAACATGTCACAAATTCGGGACTTGACCAGAATTTGTACGAAACTTTTCCAAGACATTCTTCCTCTTCACGGAAAATTGAAAACGATATCAATCAAAAATTTTCTCATTAGGCTTGAAGGAAAATTTTTTAGGGTTGACCCAGCTGAGTTTCGGAGCAATCTAGGTTTGCGGTCTCTCTTTGCAGGGTCCTGGACCAGTCCCAAGTTCCGGGATTTCCCGGGACCCATAGGTACGCTGTGTACATGACATCGTTGCTGGTTTTGAGAAGCTGGCAGAATACGCCGATGAATTCTTGCGACCTGTGTTGAATTCCGTGGGAGCTGATCCGGGAGATGACGACCTCTGAGATGTTCACGATAGGACAATAAACGTTAATTCCAGAACGAAACGCAGTGGAGGAGAGCCACTAGCGATTTTATACTGAATAGGGATATTCTTATTCAACGTTCTGGGCACATGCGTTACAACGAAGTGGAGAAGGGTGAACAACCCTCCAAGACATCTCCGCGCCAAAACGGCCGCACCGAAATAAGTCGATGAAGGTTAAGGTACATTCTCCCTCCGGGGGGCACACTGGCGGGGACACAACGTGTCTTGGAACTGGTGTGTCTTCAAGTCTTACCACTGCCTTGCCGTGGCGAGGGGGCTTACGACTGGGAGAGGGGAAGCTAGCACGCAATGGAAGCTGAAAAGCGGAAAAGCAAATAGTCGCTGTCACTCTCCAATATAGTCAACTAAAAGTGGTATAGGCGAACTTCCCCTCGAAGGATGTCAATCAGGGTCCTCCCCACTGCTATGTGGGAAGCAAGGAGTAACTGACACATCCTTAAGCCCAGCTGCTACCATACTCGTATGGTGAGGGGAGTCACTCCCTCGGGAATGACAACTCAGCGGGCTCGCACAGACTTCTCCCTGTGTATGGCACCCTCATATTTTAGCATCACTGATCACCTTTCTATCCTATCACTCTTCTCTTTTCGATTAGGTTAAGGCACACCTTTCCTATCTATCTCACTCTTCTATCTTCATGGCTGTCGACTTAAGACAGGGTAGCTGTACCTACAGCAGAGGGTAATGTTTCGGGATTCCTACCGATTTCTTTGACCCATCTTCTCTGTTTTCATCCATGCTCTCTTGTATGCGTAATCCACTCCTCGCAGTACATCTAGCAACTGGGGTTACGTACTGCCTGAGCCTCATGGCCACTGAAGGTTATCGCAGGCCTTCACGTTCAACGGCTGGGTTGGGTTACGTACTGCCCTGCCTTGCACTTCCTGATGGGGCCTTCACGTCCTGGTTTGCCAGTTGCACACACACGCGAGTCTCCTTCTGAACCTAGCCTAGCAGCACATCCAATACACATCTGACTAACGTTAGAATTTCTAACCCCCCCCCCCTACTACAACTGTCCTAGGACAAGTGGAGAGGACTTCGGACATCGTTCCAACCTACCCACACCTCTTCTCTGAATATGAACGCTGAAATGAGACGGGAAAACCCTGTACAGGTAATCCCAGACCATCGAAGCAACCCCTCTCTACTACCCACCAGCGGAAGCAGAGAGGCCTCCGGAATACCATACCTATTCCCACTAACCCACTCCTTCACTCAGCTATCAGCTGAAGAAGATCCCAACAACCAATCTGTCCTTTCTAGACAGATGCAGAAATGCAATAGGGAAACCCATATGCGGGTGACCCTTGACCATGGAAGCGAACCCCTCTTCTTCCTCTACCTCCCCACTCCAGGGATGAGTAGACGGACTGGGAACATCATTCCCAACTTAGTAATAATAGTACATAGTATTATTATTAGTGTTATTATTATTACTATATCTACTTTTAGGCCTCTTACCCTTATCCTCTTAGTTTATCTTTGCATTCGTCAGCCAACCAGCTGACAATCTCCAAACTACACCTTCTTCACCCCCGAAGAAGTCGCCAAAGTGCGTTCGGGATTTGACCTGACCGCGGAAGTGTACCCCTCTCTACTCCTTTCAGGGACTTAGTCAAGTAGAGAGCCTTGGAACATAGTTTCACTAAGCCACACTCCCTTAACAGGGAATGCCGAAGTGCGATAGGGGAAACCCGTCCAGTGCATAAGTCCCCGGACAGTCTCTGCGGGCGACCCCCTGACCACAGAAGCAACCACCACATAAGCCACACAAGACACTCATCGTCTTAGAGACCAAGACACGTACAGTCAGTGTCACCTCCGATACGGTTATCTGCAACGCAGGCCTTCACGTCCAATCCTATATGAGGGATTGGGTTACGTACTGCCTCGCTAGTCACCTCCTTGAACATAGGCAGGCACGAGCTATCTACGGAATGACAGTGTATCTTGCTAATATGGGCTCTCGCGTCCGTCATAGTGGTGCCTGACTGGACCAAGTACCGTCCCATATATGTCCCTTTTGACAGTAGAAAGGCTTTCACGTCCAATCAGGTATTCTTGCTCTGCCTGTTTGGGTTACGTATCGACGTCCCCTCTCAAGCAAGAGCGACCGCTGCACTGCATTCACGTCTTGGTCAACTACCAACTTGCCTCGGCGCGAGGACCGCCCCCCCCCCTCAGGAAAAAAAAGATTAAGGTACATTTGATTGATCAATTTTGGGAGAAGTCAATACTAAAAAGTATTCCAGTTTTTGTGCACTCATTTAGTCCATGAGGAAAAATCTTCTATATTCTCATCTATCAATACGTAATCACATAAAAGACGTTGGGAAGATAAATTTTCTGTAGTTCCTTCGATTTAGACGAGTGCAAAGTTCGAAATTTTCATTTTACATACATCCGTACAAGTGCATTCATGCGTGCAAGGATCGATGACCAAGTCACCCATCCAGAAATTGATAAATACGAAGTTCAGAAGCTCGCACAATTTTAAAAAGTAAGTCTGAAATTCTACCCAAAAATTTCCTGAAAACACCCACGTAGAAGCGAACTCATCAAGGTCAATTCCTTCACATGTCACTAGAACCTTAAAATGAGAATTCCGTCGTAAACGCCAGATTAATAACTGTAACTTTATAAAACGGCTTCATATTTTCGAACTCTTCCACACGTCACAAACTCGCACGCACCACGTGAGTTAGTACGCACACAATAATGTCGAGTCCTATAATTAATAATTCGTATAGGAGCAAATATCATTTTTCTTACCGCAAGTGGTACCCATGCGTTCGTCGATTTCGTGATAATTTTTCATAAGTGATTTACTACAACTCATAAACACTTACCTAAAACCACAAAACAAATAAACCAAAAATTATAATACTACATCTTTACAAATCGTAAATTCTATTCGCTCGTAAGTACACGTATACATATTATCAGTTCAATATACCTTTCTGATCAGACCAGCAAAATAATCTCTGACCATATCGCGTAAAACTGGTTACGCGAACGTAAATTCATTGAATATAGTTTTAAGCCTTTTTCTATGGTAATGATTCGTGTCGTGACATACGATCTCACGCCAGCTAAGAGCGCACCTGCGCTTATGCGGTAATAGGATAAGATTTCGTCAAAAAAAAAATATCGAGAGGAACCATCTGAATTGTATATAAAATTACCGTACGCGATATTATGCTAATCATTATCAGTATCAACTTAATTCGCGGTTATATAGGCGTATAATTAAGACTCCCTTCGCGATGATGCGCCGACTCATCCATTTCCTCACACACGACGATCGCGTACCACGAATTAAAGATTTATACGGATGATTCATCCGTGACCTTTCTAATTCCACATCAGAGTCGGCGAATGAGAATACGAGTTACTCTTCTCACGCACTCGGGCGACAGGATACAAAAGCTTTTTACACTTTTGCAAAAACAACAAGCGGTGACAAGATATACAGTATCCACATTGTCCATAAAGAAGATCTGTCAAAAATTCGAATCGATCCCACAAACGAGAGGAAGAGAAAAGAAGAAGGAAAAAAAAACAGTTAAATACAAAGAAAACCATGCGCACGAACCGCGACTTACGGGTTTTCTTAGTCGATTCAGCCACTTTTTCTCTTCTTCAGACGAACCGGTTGTGTCGCCGCTATAATGTACTTTTTTTTTTGTCTCTTGAAAACAAAATTACCGCATTACTTCGACAGATACCACGCATTTTTAATACTTTTTAACCTTTTTCTTAAAAGAAACCGCCGTATTTCCTTTTAATTACAGTCGATAACTGGTTTATATAAATAAAAAGAGAAAGAGAGAAGCGAATTAAATGAAAAAAATGTAAGGCCTACATAGACGATAATTATGTTCGAGCCATATGTGTATCAGAATTTGAACCAAATCATTTTCTTGTTTCTCTTCTTCTCGCGAGCTGTTGGGAGATTCCTCCTTTTTTTTTTTTAATGATTTGCGATTAATCAGACAAAATAATATTATTCTTACTACTCATAAAATGCGTACATAAATCATAGTCATTCGTATAAAATCCCGTTGTGAAGTTTGGAACTTGTTCTTGTCCGATCATTTTTTATTTCTGTCTTCCTCTACTTTTTTTGGTAGATGGTGACCTACACAAGTAGATGAACAATTGACCCATCGAACTCCAACCTCACAGAAAAATTGTCACATCCATTCCTCTACAATAACACGTCCGCGCCCATTCCATTTGTTGACGCAGAAATGTACTCGTACACACATAACACGTATCTTATCCTCATTCTCACTTCCCTTAAGCAGGATGAACTGTGAAGCGTTGGAGACTAGAATTCGCAATACGTCAGCGGTCTCCTGTCAGAACTTTAGTCCACCCACTTTTCACCTGCAAATTGTGAAAATGACGATCAAGAAAGTGAAGAAGTATTTGGGCACCTTGGTTTGATTTACAGCTGATATTCAGGCACCAATTCCTGATGGCATTACAATGCCGGGTAGGGAGGTGTGAACCACTCAAGTCGCATGAAGGCAAACCTAGGAGGGCCAAGGGGAGCCAGAAGAAGGATAATGACGAACATCGCCTTGTCGCTGTCGATCCTCTTGTATGGTGCTCCGGTACAGGCCGACTCGATGAAGATAGTCAACACAAGAAAAAAGATGGAAAAGATTCAACGAAGAGTTGCGCTAAGGTATGTTGGTGCCTACGGCATTGTCTCGACAGAAGCTCTTTGCATATTAGCTCGTTTCTGAAGGGAGAGCGGTTGTGTTCAAAATAAAAAAGAGAACAAGAGGCTCTACGGGTCAAGCAGGAGGGTGCTTAAGAAGTGGAAAGCGATAATTCCTCAGAGTGAGCTAGGTAAATGGACGATCCGTGTGTCAATGTTCGACCTTGTTTCATGGTTAGCTGAACTTCCACCTGACGGAGGTGTTGAGCGGCCATAGCTGTTACAGCAAGTACCTTCATGAGAAATTAAGGAAAGTTGATCAGGCAACATGTTTGCATTGCGATCAAGGGTGGTGGAATGATAGGCCATAGCACACCTCATTTGAGGGTGAGGCGTGAGCGGGGCAAGCTTAGTCGGTCGCTGCAAGAGATTAGGGTCAACGAAGTGCTTTCTCCGAGCTCCATGCTAGGTTCCAAAGAAGTCCGGAACCACTTGTCTGAATTTACAGCCACAGTCATAAAGAAGAAGATGGACAGGAAATGAAATAGGCAAACGCAGAGGCACGCTATAGCCTACTCAACAACTATCTACCAGCCACTTATAGACGACACTCAGCACGAAGAAGAGGAAACACGGGGACTTGAAAAACGAAGAAGGAGAGAGACTCCAGCACAAGGTGTCTACTGAAAGGAAATTCTGAAAATACTTGACATTTACTTGACCTTTTTTGAAAGTAAACGAGTTAACGAGCAAGAAAAAAAAACCTCACGAGTTCTTTAACAAAGTTAAACGAGGGGTGGTAGGGAACTTGTTTCATGGTACACGTGGGCTCTGAAAAATGTAGATTGTGAAGTCACCAGGCTGACCTGTGAAGTCATTAATTGTGACGTCACAAATCCGGACTTCGTAGCTATAGGAACTTGAACAAAACTGATGACGTCATCAGATTGTGACGTCACAAGGTTGACGCATAAAGTCATCAAATTGTGACGTCACAGTCCCGGACTTTGGAGCTAGATATGATAGGAGAGGAACTTGAACAAGACCGATGACGTTATGAGATTGTGACGTCGCTTGATGTATGAAGTCATCAAATTGTGAAGTTACAGTCCCGGACTTTGAAACTGTATATACGATGGAGAGGAACTTGAAAAAAATGGATATATGACGTGATCAGATTGTGACGTCACAAGGTTGACGCATGAAGTCATCAAATTGTGACGTCACAGTTCCCGACTTTGTAGTCATACATAATAGGAGAGAAACTTGAAAAAAGCTGGTGACCTCATCAGGTTGTGACGTCACAAGGTTAAAGTATGAAGTCATGAAATTGTGACGTCACAGTCCCGAACTTTGAAACTGTATATAATAGGAAGGGAACTTGAAAAAAGTTCATCCATGACGCCATCAGATTGTGACGTCATAACTTCATAAGGTTGACGGATAGTCATCAAATTGTGACGTCATAGTCCCGGACTTTGCAGCTATTCATAGTAGGAGAGGAACTTGAAAAAAAATGGATCCATGACGTCATCAGATTGTGACGCCACAAGGCTGACCTATGACGTTATCAAACAGTGACGTCACACGCCCCGCCCACAAGCTATATATGATAGGAGAGGGACTTAGAGGTGCACTTAGAACATTTTCGAGCTCCAAGCTTCGCCGGCCGGCCGGAAAGCGGACGTTTTTTCCAAAAACTTCCGATAAAGCAAGTTCCCACAAAAAAAGTCAAATTGGCTAAAAAATACAGTTTCAATAGGCAACCAGTTTTAACGGGGGGGGGGGTGGGGTGGTGTCACAAAAAACGTCCACCATCCGGCAAAACTCGGAACTCGGCAATTTTCCAAGTCCTTCTCTAAGTCCTCTCCTATCATATATAGATTGGGAGCGGGGCCTGTGATGTCACAATCTCCATATTTCAGATCTCACGTGCCCCAAAAAACAGGTTCCCTGCCACCCCTCGTTCAACTCCATTAGAGAACCTATGAGTTTTCTTTTGCTTTTTTCAAAAGTTTTTGTCATTTTTCCCATTTTTACTTGACCGTTAATGAAGACACTTGACTTTTACTCGTTTACTTGACCTTTTAGCAAATACTTGACTTTCACTTGATTTACTTGACTTACTTGACCGTTAAAGACCCTGCAGCAGCGGCCTAATTTCAAGTCGTGTCTGGTGTTTGTGCTCAAGTTTGCGTACCTACTTGAAAGAGTGGACACCGGTGCTGAAGGAAACAAAATTAGTGCATACGCAACCCGACTTTACATCACTGTGGAGGACGGGCGCGTGGCTATCCCCAGAAAACAGATTCTCTGCATTTCACGTGCAACTTTTCTGAAGACGCGGACGATTCAGTGATTCTCTCTTGAAACTTTCAGATAGCCCTCTGCTCTCTAATTTCGGATTCGTGTTCGACCGTCCGTAAGTCCATGATCTTGGGACTCGAATAAAATTCAAATTCGAGAATGTGAGTCCTACATCTAATTATAGAAATCGTACCGGCACATCCTTCAAGGCTAGTTTGATCCTATTAGTAGCAATAGGTCATATTGAGTCAATTGATGACCTAGAATTCAATGAACCTGACTTTAGGGGCAATTGATCAATCATCTTCTGCGAATTTATTATCTAATAAACCACGCCTCTTCCCCAAACTAGTTGGTCTTCAACCTAGTATACCATGCTAGTACATTGAGCAGAGAGGCCCTACAGTGGCGTATTTGCGGGAAGAAAATTTGCTTTATTTGAAACCTCTTCCCAAAATTTCCTAGGTACGTCATCGGTGGGAGGCAGAGCATTGTCTTTGTCTTCTAGTCTTACCTCGATGATATCGATATGTTCATACCAAGGAGGGTCCTTCAGAATTATGGACCCCATCCGCGTCTTCCAAAGTGGTCTGACAAGAGAGAGACATGAAACTTGATTCCGATCAGAACATTTCGAACGAAACATGTCAGCTTAAAAAGTATATCCCCCTTAACCAGATATTGACCACTCGCTGGTACATTGCATCAAAACCAAGAGTTTGAATGATTCAAAAATTTAAGGTTCTACATGAGGTCCAAGGGCCGTGTCGATAGGTGTAGTTCAGTATTTACAATCTTGACGATAAACTAACCGGTCCAAGAGATTTCTCGCCTCTTAGCAGGGCGCTAACTTTCGTCCACAAATCTATAGAAGTGATTTTCCGCTCGTCGCCAGTACATGCAAACGCTACGTTGACACGTATACTTCTGATTCGTGCTTATTCTTTTCTTCCTCTCGTTTTTTTTCTTCTTTTTAGTTCATGGTTATAGACGCGTGAGCTAATAAAACGACGAACGAACTCTCTTCGCATGTACTCTCACACATTACAACACATTCCATTTACGTACGGTATTATGCCTGTCCCCTCCTCAGAGCTGATGGACAAGAGAGTAACAATAAGCCTTTCTAGAAAAATACAATATTATACCGTACCGATAGTGTTATATTATACTATACTACAACAGGTACAGAGTAATCAGTTTTTCAACAGTTCAACGAGCAAAGACCAGCAACATTGGCACAATATTAGGTCAATAGAAGGATTCGTCACGGCAAAGTTTCCCGTTCGCTACACTCGATATTCGTGGTACCGCACACAATACGACGACGACGACGACAAACGTACGTATCTATGGCAGTATCGCCGGATAAGCTTGAATTGATTTTCTTCTCCTCTGACTCGAGACCATTACGGCTGACTACTACTGCCCCGCACATGGACGCTACTTTTTACAGTGCCACCGAGAAGAATTTCCATTCGCCAAAACCGACAGCCAAAACGATCGTGTGTACTTGGTTATAAGGCTTTTCTTTGTTTCCTCAACGCACCACGCACAATATCTGCGCGCAGCGCAAGGTCATAAAACTGCAACGTATCCGTCCTTGGTAAAAATGTACGGTATTATATACGGATAAATCATCCGCAAGTACAGCTGAATATTTCCCAGAGTATAATTTATTGTCGTTCTGCGAATTCGCAGAAACTGTACGCGAGTAGGAAAGTGGAAGAGAGGCGATCGCGGCACTGATAGCGCTGCACAACGTATTATCATACGGTTCACTCACGTGAAACAGAAATGGACCGGAATATGAATGTAGGATTAGTGCACCACAGTACTTCTTTCCCACCCCTGGACAGGTGTTTTCTGGACTTGTCATCGTATACACTACACTTTCGCAGACGACGACGTGCGTTTCATTTCAAATACACGTTTTTAAAGATCCGCTAATCGCCCTGTAGCGCCAATAAGCACGATCTTAATAATATGCTTCCACCCTCTGACAACGGCACGTCCGACTTCGAAATGACATTCGTAGCTCTAGTAGGGCAATCAGACGTCGGATTTTACGATATGAAAAGAGAAATCGCCGATACATGTGAAATGCACCATAACGCTACTTGACTAGATCTGAAGGATATTATATACGAACTTACTTTCCTTGGTCGTTAATTCAATGTTAAAGATACGAAGCTTGCATACGTCTTTGAAAAGGGGTTTTGCTTCCATTCGAATTCGTTCCTTTGGAGTTCCAGTCACTACACTAAAATCCAACGTCTTTAATCTTTTTTTTTTTGTTTTAGCCGCCGTATAGAATTGAGAATTGTTGAGCCTATCGTGGGAAGGCGATTAAATTTTGACGAAAAGCCTTCAAGAATTCTTATATTACCATGAGCCGTACGGAAATCTTCAAATCAGAAGAGATTACAGCCGGACGAGAGAGGACTACGGACTAAAGTAACAAAAGGAAGACCGAAAATCATATTTTTCAACCTTGACAGATTATCATAGCTCTATCATAACTGGACATGCACCACAAAACTGCTCCTCTTGCAGCTAGAGAGCACTCCTACAATTGATTTCGATTAATATGAACATTAGCTAAGCTGTGATAATTTGCTTCTCCTATAAATTTATTATAAGCGATCATTAATGATTATCCTTACAAGATTCCAAACGAAGAAGATCAATCGAGTGACACAATTTCAAGTCCATTAACATTCCAACACGGCCCAGTAGGAAGTAATTGGACTCTAGAGGGTTCATAGGAGCCGGGATTCAGAACCCTTCGTTGGAATATTCGATAAATTTGAAACACGACAAAATGAGTTCAGGTTGTAGCGCGCCTCAATCACCCTCTGCAGAAACAATAACGAATTGGGGAGTCCGTTTCGCAGATTTTGTACTTTCTTACGATAAGTCCTTTGTCTGACTCATTATTTTCACTGAAGAGTAGGAAATTATGACTTTTTACACTACTTGAGGACAACAGCATCTAACAAATCACATTGATATCGAACAGTCTCAAATTCCATGTCACTTTTCCTCCCCTTCTTACGAGTATATAGCTATTTTTCGAATTTAGGCTTGGTCTGCCCCTTTCCAGGACGTCAAGAAGATTTGGACACTAGGACTGTAATTTCAATTGGCATACATTTAATCGCACGCCTCAAAAAACGAAATGTCCCGCCTGTCGATAACACGCCAAGGAAACAAAATTGCCACACCTAAGAAATGTATTACACGGATAAAAACGAAGTAAGTAGTGCACACATCTTGATACAAGTGGTACACACAAAATCAAAACACTGAAAATCTCTATTGAAGAGGACAAATACACCATCATGTAAGTAGTGCACTTATTCCCATATAGTGCACCCTTAAGAACATGCAGAACAATGTGCGATCCACATTTAATTCATTCAACTATAATATATCAAGTAAGTAAACCTGATACAGGAAGAAGAAACAGGAAAGAAGACAATGGAATGCTTTGGTTACTGACAAGTTAGCACAAGCCACAAGGCAGCATTCCAAGTGGAGTTTTTTTTTTTTTTTTCACCATCACCATATAGGTATTTCATAAAGACATTACAATATTGATACATATTAATGCAATTAACAAATATAAGTTTTCAAATAATTTACAATGGCAAAGCCCAACCGCTTCTTGAATAAATCTGAGTTCAAGACTACATGGTACCTGCCTTCATAATGACGAACGCCTAGAAGAGTCGACATTAACATCCGTCTACCACTTGACATATGCAGCGTGAAAAGGTTCCTGTAGATCGAAAGGAAGCTCCAAATGGGCTTGAAGATTAGACTCCATCAAGAACCTTGATTGCCAAAAAGGGCCTGCGAAAAGGAAGAGTGGAATTGGCAAATCACGGAAAGGATCAGAAGTGCGAATATTGTCAAAACGGCGAACTCTTGAATACAAGTCAATAATGAAACGTGCACGACTATTGCACTGACCCATGTAACTACCGCGCATCCCCTTGACATCATACTTCTGCCGAATCATCTTATTTTGACGACGAACCGCAGTATTTGACCAACCAGAGAAGATCTCACGAAAATGCTCGAAATCCAATGCATTAACCAACTGACTCGACTGACTCCTTCGGGGTGGAACAACTGGGAAAACACCTCCATCAACAGTCATACCTCACTCATGAGGAGTTTGAGGTTTATTATAGGGAGGCAGTCTATACTGTCAAGGCCATCCTGGCTGGAGTTCCTCACAATAAATGCAGCAAAATTATCTTCTTTTGAAATACGGGTCGTGTGCCAGTCCTGGCGTGCATTTATGGCGTTCGTCATGGTTTCAACGTCGTGTCGGTTTTTTTCCATGGCGGGAGGGGAAATGGCGGTCAATATAATTTTATGAGGCGTGCACTTATATGTATTCCCCATTTCAATTTTGTAAGAAATGCAAATATGGGCACCTTATGATAGGACACGAGAATCTAACAAACCATAAAAAATGCAAAAATGAACGGAAAAGATGTATTCTGAAAGCGGACACGTTTGCAGAAATACTGAATGATGGAATAAGAGAATTATGAAGCAGAAAAGAATTCACGAACTTTATAAGTTGCGAAAAAGTTCTGCCTCGTGTACGAAAAATTCCAGGTTTCCACTCCACTATAGAGGAGCAGAAGTTAGTACTTTTTCGTGGCTTATGGTTCTTACGTTCCTTTGTAAAAAGATCGTCGATGGAACAAAATTTCCAAAAATGTACTTCTTCCTCGATTAGACGTCGGGACGGTCATCCGCAAGTTACCGAAAGGAACGCTAGCAACATAAACGGACCCCGTTCAACAGAAATAGAACTTTTGCCAAATTTGAGAAAGAGATACAGGCTACGCGCGGATGAAACGGAACTGAGTTCCTCATCATCTTATTAGAATTGCAGATTTTGTGTTTCTCTACATTTTATTTAGAATGACAAAAAGCTCTCTTCTTTTTTTTTGTTTTCGTACATGATAGCGTAGCTCGTATTCCGGTCTCATTTCTAGAGAGCAGCGAGTCAGCACAGGTCGTCATTTTGAGAACATATGGGACTTCTTGACATCCATCAACCTGTTTTCTCATTTTGCGTCCTCCTATCCATCGTTGTTTGAACGATATGGGGCTTTCAACAAATTTTGCGAAGGTGTGCAATTTGTTTAGCTATTAACTATTAAAAGCTTTTTCGTGAGAAAATTATTTATACAATTAAAGGTAACTTTATTTCCGGATTTTTCTCACAATTTTACATAGGTACACATCGTGTACAAAAAAAACAGAGTCACTACCGCATCAAAGTCAAATCGTCCATCAATACTGCTGTTAACTAGAGGGAAAGGGAGCTACTGATCGTTGGAAATAGAGCCCTTACTTCTACACCTTGTCGGCCCATTTCTCGTACGGTACTTCGTTCCTCATTTCACTCTACTTTTACAAGACCAGAACCACAGAATATTTTGACCATCTATGAAATCAAAGACATTATTTCCAAGGCAGGCAGGCGAGGCCAAATCGTTCTAAGGCATCTTCAACAGCAAAGATTTCTTCCGATCGCTCTTCCATACAAAGTTGTGATCAACATCTACAATCCTCTGCACAGTTTCGAAAATCGAAAGCCTGCAATAAAACCTCATCAAGTAACAACATCATTACATGAGCACCCTAATGTTGTTGTTTTCTAAGCGCCTTTTAAATAAAATATTGCGTGCAGTTCGGACAAAATACAGCATGATAATCTACTGTTTATTGCAGTCCACTCGCGAAGGTTGAACATAAAATCTGGAATAGTCTTTATGAGGACTCGTTCCAAAGGCCAGGCTGTCCAGTTCCGGTTATGACTCAATCCTATGAGCAGCGGCAAATTATTCCGCGATTAAGAATTACAAATCATTTTCCGTATGTGCTTCGCATTTGTACTAATTTCTCCGAGAATTTCAAATAATTTATATCATTAGTGGAAATCGTTCGTTAATGTTTCTAATCAACAACTCGTCTTTTTGATAATGCGATGAAGCGTGTCCTACACACATAAATTCTCTCTTTCTCCTTACACTCGTCTTTCTTCTGCTTCTAATTTATCCGAGTATATTTCGAAAATTAAATTAGTAGCAAAGGTCTTTATTACGTAAGGAAAAGCTCGGTCGACGCGAATAAACCAATAGAAACGGTAAAACAAAACAAACATTCCACGCATTTTTACCTTCCGTTTAAATTCTTTACTCTTTCCTTAGCGAGGTATGCTTCTCGATGGAAAAGCTTTTGTTTGGCTAAACTCGTTTTGAAATTTCACTCTTCTGTCACCCACCATCCCACCCCGCGCTTTTTGAACATAATTCCTTTTCAGCTCGCGAGAGAGAAGACGGCAATATTCTCATGCTGATGCTGCTTGTCCGTGTTCATAATACCCTATAGAACTACTTGTATATAGTGTAACTCGCCTCGGTTACATGAAGTTGGGCGTTTTATTAAACGGTTTAACGAGCTTTTTAAACGAATTATGGGATTCGCGCCGAGACTTTCTCGACGCTACTACCGCGAGGCGAACGCGAGATGTGAACTATACACCTTTTTCGTAGTAATTGTACCGTGAGCTGCCGATTGTCTACCTGGCTGCTTGGCGATAACGCACATCCTGCACCCATAGCATCTGTTGACAGATACCTAAATGACCTATACTCGCACAATATAAAGGCTTTGGTCCGGATCGCTCGCGCTCGGCGACACTGGAGAGCCGTTGTGTACAACACGATTATATGGGATTTATTATTGCGTTATTAGCGATCGATTTGCATTTGTAAATGAGGTTCTCCATTATTTTGCTGTCCTCGTTCCTTCGTGCTGCGTAGAACAATAACTGCGTATCCAGTATCACGAGTGACGCGGGCTCGTTTCTCTCTCAGTCTCGGTGATTCATTCGACACTCGAGAAAAAGAATCTACAATACATCATAATACAGTATAGTAAGTCATCTTTAAAATTATCGATCAACTTCTTCGGATGATGTTTTCAATTCGTTTCACGATAGTGATACTCATTTCAACGTATACACGTCAACACGCAGGTGCACATTATTACATACGCATTATTGGATGCTATTGCACCCGATGCAGAAGACGCTCGCTACATTCGGGTTTGCGTAGTAATCGCGCGTAGCCTCCTCTCGACTGACTCATTAAAACGTGTGCTTAGTCATGCACTTTATTTAAATCCGTCATTAGCGATTGAGTCTGCCAAGCGATGTTTTATATTGCACGTGCACACATAATATTATCATGATGCATACAAACATGCGGGGGCGAAAAGTAATCACAGAGTTGCGTCTGCAAATTCGAAAGCGATATATGTATTCACTTACTTCCAAATAAAATCCTATTACGTGTACAAACAAAGGAAATAATTGTTTCAGTAATCGAATGGAACACTATTATTACTTTAAGTCAATAATTTAGGGAACATGGAGTGTAGGCAATGGTGATATGATGTTCAGTGATATGGGAGAACAATTGGTCTTTCACACCGGGGCACACGGGTCTCGTCTGGTCTGCTAGACGCAGTGAAGTCGATATCGTGATTGCGACGTTTCAAAGTCATGTTTCAAAAAGTCACCGTATACTACGAAATAAACAAACAATTTTTTCACCTCATTCTCACTCAAAAATTGATTCGACTACTATACTTTCGTTCTATTAATTCACTGCTCATGTCAAAACTAGTTGACTTCTGGTTTCCCCATCGATAGGATGTCCATTCTATTATCCTCAGCTAAAAAAAAAGGGGGGACAATGTGACTCGACGCTTTTTGAAAACTGACCAAGAAGCGACCAAAGAACTTGAAAAGTGACTGAAAATAGCTCTTCTCGTAATAATGGTTCTTCAAAATTCTACTCTTAATTCAGGAACGTAAGATATTCAAGCACAAAGTTTATTTTAAACTGGTCACTACAAAAGTAACCGTCAACATACTGCAATTTTTCGAACATTTTCAAAAAAAGTTGTGCGCGCCTAGTCTAGAGCATCATTACACAGCATCAAACTGGAGAAATTTGAATTTCTTCCCTTCTTTTCGCTGAATAGCTTATTGTAAATTATTCAATTCACTTTTGGATTTCGGACCAAGTATGAACCGAATCTACAGCTCTTAAGCTCTTCTACCGAAAACGATCTACATTCCGCGCCGAAGAAAAAAATAAAATTGGAGATGAGGGTGATTTTTATGAGGCCCTTTAGGACGTCGGTAACAAAATAAACAAGGGTATTTATACTTTATTTTCAGCATCCGTTGTTACTCTTGTTGCGGGCATACGGACTCAACTCGAGGAGGGACTTTAAAAATTTTCTTGTTATGAATTTTGAAAAGTAAGACTTGAACAAATCAAAAGCAGAGAGAGGGAGAAAAGTGATTAGGCGCATTATAACACTGCCAGCAAGTAAGGTCAGAAAAGAAACGAGAACACGCGTGAAGAAGACCCCAGCCGTACCTACTCTAACTTACGGATGTGAGGTGTGGGCCCTAAAAGAGGATAAACAGAGAATAACTGCTGCAGAAATGCAGTTCATGAGGAAGACAACGGGTGTCACTACACTAGACAAGAAAAGGTCCGAAGAAATTACAAAATCCATGGGAGTAACACCAATAATTCACCACAGGGTAGAAGCATACAGGAAGAAATGGAGATCGCACGTGGAAAGAATGGAGGAAACGAGATCGCCAAAGATAGCATTGAAATATACTCCAACATCAAAGAAAAACAGAGCAAGACCCATAAGAAAGCTGTCGATATACCGGAATCTAGCTTAGCTTCAACAACGCCACCAGGCCTCTAGGCTCACCGTGGGGCAAAGGATACGACGACGACTTCGACTCTAGGTCGACGAGACACACGAATCAAACTAGAGCTACTCAATTCGAAGTCGATCTGCATACATTCCCGGATCACTGCAAATAGTGTTTGATTTTAGGTCGATCCAAAATTTGAAGAGGTGAACTTTTAATTGACTTTAAATCAAGGTGGCATATGAGTTGTTGTGATACATACGACCAAATGTCGATTTGATACCGATATTAGCATAGTAACATTTTGATGATACCTCTTAATCGCACGCCTCAAAAAACGAAATTGCCCACCTATCGATAACATGCCAAGGAAACAAAATTGACACGCCTCAGAAATGTATTACACGGATAAAAACGAACTAAGTAGTGCACACATCCTCATGTAAGTTGTGCACTCAAGATCCAAAATACTGGAAATCCTATGATACGGACAAATACACAAAGTAAGTAGTGCACACATCTTGATACAAGTTGTGCACACAAAATAAAAACACTCAAAATCCATTGAAAAGGACAAAAACACCACCACGTAAGTAGTGCACACATTCTCATATAGTGCACACCAAGAACATGCAGAACAGTATGCGATCCACATTCAATTTATTCAACTACAATATATCAAGTAAGTAAACCTGACACAGGAAGAAGATAATGGAATGCTTTGGTTATTGACAAGTCAGCATAAGCCTCAAGGCAGCGTTCTAAGTGGTTTTTTTTTTTTTTTTTTTTTTTTTTTTTTACCGTCACCATAATATTTCATAAAGACATTACAATAATATTGATACATATTAATGCAATTAACAAATATAAGTTTTCAAATAATTTACAACGGCTAAGCCCAACCGTTTCTTGAATAAATCTGAGTTCAAGATTACATGGTACCTGCCTTCACAATAACGAACGCCGAGAAGAGTCGAAATTAACATCCGCCTACTACTTGACATGTGCAGCGTGAAAAGTTTCCTGAAGATCGAAAGGAAGCTCCAAATGGGCCTGAAGATTTGACTCCATCAAGAACCTTGATTGCCAAAAAGGGCCTGCGAAAAGGAAGAGTGGAATTGGCAAATCACGGAAAGGATCAGAAGTGCGAATATTGTCAAAACGGCGAACTCTTGAATACAAGTCAATAATGAAACGTCCGCGGCTATTGCACTGATCCATATAACTACCGCGCATCCCCTTGACATCATACTTCTGCCGAATCATATTATTTTGACGACGAACCTCAGTATTTGACCAATTAGTGAAGATCTCACGACAATGCTCGAAATCCAATGCATTAACCAACTGACTCGACTGACTCCTTCGGGGTGGAACAACTGGGAAAACACCTCCATCAACAGTCATACCTCACTCATGAGGTGTTTGAGGTTTATTATGGGGAGACGGTCTCTACTGTCAAGCCCATCCTGGCTGGAGTTCCTCACAATAAATGCAGCAAATCATCTTCTTCTAAAATGCTGGTCGTGTGCCAGTCCTGGCGTGCATTTATGGCGTTCGTCATGGTTTCAACGTCGTGTCAGTTTTTTTCTATGGCGGGAGGGGAACTGGCGGTCAATATAATTTTATGAGGCGTGCACTTATATATTTCCCATTTCGACCAATTTTGAATCCCTTTCCAATTGATACGTATTTCAAATAACTCAAAATCGATTGCAACACGACAGTCGACAGAGCCCTCAATTTGTCCACGGGATCTCCTTCTTTTTAGAGGAGTCGTTGCAAAGCTAAGCGCGGCCGATTCTCGTCAACCTATCATCAACGAACGATCAGAGTATAAAATAAAAGATACAACGACATTCTACACAGCATAATTTGCAGTTCAGCACTGACTCATCCATCGTTTCCATATTGATCTGGCGGCAGTCTAGTCAGTCGTCTCGCATAGCTTTGGAGGTTGACGTTTCATCAGTGCTATTACAGGGTGTCTACTGAAGGGAAATTCTGAAAATACTTGACATTTACTTGACCTTTTTTCAAAGTAAGCGGGTCAACACGCAAGAAGAAAAAAAGTCAAATTGGCTAAAATACTGTTCTTTTATTTTTTTTAGCGGGGAACCCGCTATCCCTCTTGTGGGGGTCTTTTCAGGAAACTTTCGTCCGCGAGCGGTTCAAGGTTGATAATGTCACGGAGGGGAGGACTTGGAAAAATTTTGTTAGGGGTACTTTCAGAAAATTTTCGTTTCAGCGGGCGCGAGCGGTCCGAGGTTGGTCAAGTCACGGGGCGGGGCGGACGGGCACTTGGAAAAATTTCCACTCTCGAGCTATATATGATAGGATTTTGTATATGTTTCACTTTTCGAAAGACCTTCCGCAGTGGAATACGGATCTTGCGGGTTCCCCACTCAACGGCATCCTAATTTTTGTTTTCAAAATTTTTTGTCATTTCTACTTAACCGTTCATGAAAATACTTGACTTTTACTTGTTTACTTGACCTTTTATCGAATACTTGACTTTTACTCGATTTACTTGACTTACTTGACCAGTAGATACCCTGTATTAAAGTACGTATGTGACCGATTGGTATTAAGTGATCTTGAAAAACGCGATCTATGTTCATCTTTGCGATTACACGTACGATGCTAAGTTACAAATGCGAAAAGAGTTTTAGTAATGCTGGTCCTTACAACCGTGGACGTCACTGGGAGGTCATCAGCTACAGTGACCGACTATCACAATCTTCGCCGTGGTGTACCGTGGTTCTAAAGAAGATGGAGGGCACACTCGAGGACCCAATTCCAGTAGACGAGTTACGATTTGCTGGAAAAAGGAAGCGCGAACGCGGCCGAATGTTGGCGGGTGATGCACCGCCACAGAGCGAAGACAAGGAGATGGACGTCTATCACGGTGCCCGAATGGACGGCCCATGGGTATTCGATTCGAAACAGGGAAGAGACTGCTGGTCATGACAACGACCCACGGTTGGCAATTTTCTTTTTGGAATGCAAACCACTTTGCTTCCTCTCAGTGCATTATGTCAACCTCAACAATAACTGATCTGATGGTAGATCGCATACTAAAACAGCACTGCTTCATCTCTCAAAGTCAACTGTATACTGAATGATCAGGAGATGAGTAGCACAGACTGTGAAAGTCTGTTCTGGAGCTCAAACTGTGCCCCTTGGCGATTTGGTCAGGGTACTTTGACATACAAACTGCGCTCTTGTCATTGGACATAAAATGGTTGATACCATAGTGTTGTCCCTGAACGAACGATGTAAATTTTCGAGTAACTCAACGTTAAGTAAGAAATGAACACATCCTGCACTTTATTCTGATAGCTACATCTTTTCGATCCAATTCACTATAGCAAGTATCGATCGACCAGCATACCAAAATAGTATTTCCGGTTGTCGTTTTGAACTTCATTTTGCATAAACGACGACATAATTTTGTACGTCGGACTATTTTTGAACACACTATAGTTTATCGCGACGATTTTCATAAATCTGTTTCAACTAACGTTTCTCGACATACCCACGTGTGTTTTACTCCTTTTTCACGTTCAAGTACGTTTTATATTCATCTTCATAGCATGAGTTCAAAGAAGAAAAAAAAAATGAAAAGGTCTCACCAAAATGAATACAAACCATCATCTTCAAGGAAATACAGCCTCAAGGGAACCCCTCTAATGCAAACAGGTAATTAATAATTTTTGGTAAAGAGCAGCGGGCTTCGTTTTGTTTTTCGATGAATTACACGCGACAAATGCGGAATGAAAACGATGACAGCCAAATAAAAACGGTGATATGCGATTTGAAGTATTAAAATTATATATATACATGCACGGTAAATGGAACACGTAAACCCTGTCAACTAAGTGGTATACGCTTTGAAGGGGGAGGTAATTAGCGTACATTTTCGACTTAACACTTCTAATAACACGTTATCAAGCCAGAATCGTAACATTTCGCATCCCCGTTTGAATGTTTTACGAGTAGTTTTATAAAACGGCTCACTGCTTCCACATTCTCAATGCCAATTCCTCTTAACTTCTTCGCACTAATAAAATAAGAATAAAATCGACAGATTCGACTCCTTCCAAGGGGGCTAATCTATCCGCTTTCGTTCGTTCGTCACGCGTTTGACACGCTCGTAATTATGGCCGAAACAAGGGACAAAAAAAAAAAGACGCCTGTTATAATTTAATTATATTTCCAAACTTAATTAATAAGATATAGGCAAATATTTTTCGATTACTACGCATTAATTTTAGCGTGTAAAAAATTAGCTGAATCCGTGGGCCTGCATAATGGGAACCTTACTCAGTGTTTTACTTTTTTCGACTCTCACACGAACTCGATAATTGGCCATCTATTTGTCAATCAGTCTCTCTTGAACACGCTAGATTACCTTGATCGGATGGGCTTCTTTCAATAGATGACGGACGAAACAGAGAGAGAAGAGAAAAGTATAATAATAATGATAATACGAGAACTTCTCTCACTTACTTCTATACAGTAGTACATCGTATAGGAAACTCGATCAGAGGAATCTATTCGAGAAATGTCGCGACGGCAAATAACACACCGCTAATCGTTTCTCGAATACGTGCGAGAAACGGTAACTAGAGCGCTATTATGTACCTCTCCCTCCCCTCGTACCACTATTAATTTAATACGAATACATACTTGCATAAATATAATACCGAATGATGAGAGAACAAGACACAAGACCACCCAAGAGAGACGCTGCAGCGATAACGATACATTATAACCCTTATAAGGATTCGTCGATAAACGCGACGCTTTTCTACCTCATAACAGTCCAGCGTGAGAGAACGAAAAAGATACGGGGGAAAATGAAAATGCACGAAAAAAAAAACGTCCTACCATCCGGTTTTTGTTTTTCACATTCATAAGGCTAATTATTACGAAAATTAGGCGCTATAAGATACATTACGAGAGAAAGAAAGAGAGATACATTTTACAAAATCATGTCCGAATAAACTATCCCAGGGAATGAGAGGATTTTCTCCACAGTTTTACGGAGATATTCCGCCTCGGGGTTTCTTCTCTTTATTTTCTAATTACAAGTTAGAAAACACACGATTATTGGCACCTTCGAACATAATTCAGTCAAAGAACTACACGAATTTTCAGGCAGACAGGCAATGGAAACACAACGAATTCTGAAAGTATTCGAACCTCGCATTCTCAAATTTACAGGCCATCGAACTCAATTCCACATTCACGCAAGTAAACTCGAAAATTTACATCCGAACTCCCTCTAATCTCTTGGATTCTATCACAAGGTGTTCAACCTTCAAATTGGATCAGCGTACATCCTTCCTATTAAACCAAATTCAGACCCTTCAATTGCTCCCATCATAATTTATGTGTTGGACAAATTATTCCAAAATAAAATTAATAAATAAGAGACTTTGGTGCTTCCAAAGTAATATAATAAAAGGGCTTTCCTCTCTAAATCCTCCACGTTCGAGATGCTTATTTTCTTGTTTGGAATAATTACAACATTTCGGGCTACAGGGTGCCTTTCCAAAATTCTACAATGTTCTTACGAGATAAATATTTATCAGTTAAAGAACAAAATCTATTCTCCTCACAGTCCATAGTCCACAATGGCGTCTCCCGAGGGCAGATTCTGAGTGTTCTCCTCTTTCTGGTTGCAGTCATCAACAATCTTCCGCTCAATACCAAGTACCATATCTCTCAAAGTTTCTGTGCAGACGACAACAGTCACTCGCACCGCTCACACAACCTGAACAAAGCTCGCAAGCTTCTACAAGAGGCCTTGATGATATTTCAATTTGGTCATCCGAATCGAATTTTCACCAAAGAAAACAAACTTACTCATTTTCCACCAAAAAATACCCCCTGTATTCTTCCCCTCCACCTTTCAAATATTTTCAAATCAAAAATATAGAGTTGGTCCAATTCCTAGGTCTCTAATTTGACCAAAAACTTTCATGGGTCACCCATATCGAATCATCAACAGCGTCCTTTGAAACCTCTTGCAATGGAAAATTACTATCTTAACTTATGCAGCAAGAGTCTCACTCGATCTCAGTTTCTAGACAGTACATCTGTTTTATCGTTACTATCTACATTACTTCTCTATATAACTTGCAACTGGAGCATTCAGAACAAACCTTGACTAAGTCTTATGCAGAATTAGCTGAACCACCTTTTTTCCACTCACCGAACTATTTTTTCATCCAACCTTCTTGTTTTCATACCTCCACATTTACAAATCCACCCTTTCTCAAATTAATGCGGTCTTTGTTCATTATCTAAACCCCTCTCTTCTAGAAACCTGTTGTTCTCGCCGCTTCAAAATTAACGCTCTTGTTCCCATCAACTCATTTTATCACACTGATGGCGGCGTAAGTATTTCCATTTCTTAGTCCACAAGGTCGGTGACTTGTTATCGATGACCGTTCTTGGAAGAATAAACCTGACGGGAAGGCCCAAGAGGTAGAAGTGAAGAAAAGTAGTAAAAATCTTACGGGTAGCCCCTCATCTGGCCTGAGATTGGCTTTGAGTTTTTGGGCAGGCCCTCAATACTTTTCAATACCCGCCCCTCTGACTAGTAAGGCCAAAAAGTTTGTTGTAACCTCAAAATCGGGCCTGTAATCGTCAATTATACCAATATGTTTCAATCAATGTGCTACTCCCGATTTTGGAGAATTCGGATGGAATGAACTGACCAATAGTCGTCATCTGATGAAATTTTCTTGCAACGAAAATACTCACAAGATTTTATTTCACATGCGGCCACTACGACGTCAAATTTAGCTTAATGATAGAAACATTATCCGAGCAGAAGACAGAAAGAGAGGGAATCCCTCAGGACTATCATCGAGAAGGAGACTGCAGGGCGTGTCCCCTTTCTAGACCTTACAGCCAAATTCAATCTCACGCTCATGCTCACACAAATTTCGGAAAATGTAACGTCAAAAACTCCCAGTGAACTTGGAATATTTCTCAGGAGTCTTCTCAGAAAAGATGCTGTTCGTCAACACCCACAAATTAAATTCAGACTCGCCTATAAAACTTCAAGAAGTGAATGAACAGTTGGAGCTGCATAAGAAAGTATTCCAGCCACTTCGAATAATTCGTCAAGCAGCAACAAATAATCGATTACCTGTTGATACAACAATGTTCGGAGAAGGAGTCGGAAGAAAAAATTCATCATTTCGAACGTTTTCAGTCTTTGTAGACTGTTGATGCTGACGACAAAATTGTTCTCGTAACTTTCGGGCAAAAAAAGGAAGTAAGAAGGAAAAACAGGAATGTTTTCAAGTATGACGGATATTAGGTGACACTGACCACCACGACTCCAACCAATTTTCTTTTTACGACACCCTTTCTATTTTCCCCCATTCCTGTTGATTGTTCTGTTCAATTTTCTCCTCCTAGATCAGACATGAACGTGTATATAGAACAACTTTGAACCAAAGATCGGGTATCCTTCGAGGAAGGGCTCACTCTTTTTTCCTCATCGCACTCGCATTTCATAGTTTTTATTGATTTTTCTCGCAGACGAAATGCATGCTTTGCGACACGTCTTTTGTCGAGGATATTTTTTCTCATCCATTCACTTCCTCTTGACTTTTTTTCTCTTTCCTGTTCTCTTTACTTCCTTCTTCAACCCGCTCAATTTCTTTTTATTGCGTAAATCTTAAGGGGGAGAATACTACTTTTATTAATTTTCTTTTGCTGCTTTTCTTTTCCTCTTCTCACCGCGCTACCAACGCGGTCACTTTTCTTCGTACGTTATACGTCGCTGTCACTTTTCAGATCTTCCATTAATTTCATTTCATGGAAATGTTAGCAGAATTTTTTTCTTCTTTTCTATATAAGCGTTAGCAGCAAACTAGGTACAACAGGATAATTGTAAGACTACACGCATAAGGTGGGTAGATCACGAATGGAAATATGAAGGCTGTTTCTGCACGTCGTTAGATATCGCGCAATAAAATCGAATTTTGGTATTTTAATTAATTAAAAAAAAGAATGATGGAAAAACTGCTTAGGCGCAAAACTCTGTCAGATACCAAAAATATTTGAAAATTTGTGACATGCTACTGTCGTACATTATTTTATAACGTGCTGTGCAACAACAGCTTTTATGATATTAACTCGATGTACAGAAGAGTCTCAAAACTGTACAAGCTATTTATTAAACAGCAACACTGTGAATACACATTTTTTCCTACTACTTGTGTAATCAAATTAGCTAATTGCCTTTTTTTTTTTTTATTCTTTACATCACGTTATCACAAAGATATATGCAGACCCATCGGAATATTTTCCCAACATAAAAGCGAACAGAACTCGCGGCACATGTGGCAGAAAAAAAAAAATTCATCTACAAAAATGATCCTCGCTGGTAAATATTTTGCGACCTACAGGCGCACTCTATCGATGACTATCTATAAGAAAGCAACCCTTCGCGTTAGCGAGAAGTGGGTTTTTGATCTATTCAAATCATATTCTTGGAACATTTCGAGTGTAATAGAGTCGGATTGAAAGCTATAAATCTACGATTACAAACAATTACAGCTCAAAACGTAAAGTAGTAAGAATGATGAGGACTAGATCACGTTGGATCAAATGGGCCTTGAAGGTATTACATCTTCAGAGGGGCAGAAATTGACCGGAAATAAAATATAACAAAATGACACATTTCCGAATTTCGGTGAGATCAGAGACTAGACGACCGAAAATTCAAGGTCGAAAAATAAGAATGCGGAACTCACCTACTCAAAATTAGTTTCCTTTGTTCGCCAAATGGACACTTTTATGAAGAAATACAAAAGGTGGCTGGTGTAACGAATGAAAAAGTGAAATCTCACAAATCTACAGCGAATTACCTTAACGACCGGTTCACACCGTCGTCATTTACACTCCTCATTAAACGAGAATGTTCAACTATTAAGAAAACCAATTAATAAAACATTAATGTTCACCACAATGTGAACTAAAAATAGCGAGAAGTATACCTGAAGATTCTTGGATCTCAACTTACATATTGAATATTGTAACACACGCCCATAATACGTTTTCATATTCTCAAAAAAAAAAATAGTCAGAAAATTATGGAGAGAAGGACTCATTTTAAGGAAGGATACGGGAGGACAAATCATGAAAGTTTTATAGAGAGGAGATGATCGAGGATAATGTTATGGGAACTGAGGTGAAGTGAATGAAACGAGCATGCCCAGAGTTGTGATAAAACTCTGTCCCATGTCTAGAGCATGTAAAAGAATTTGGAAATTTGGAAGCAAAATCATCTCAAGTTCGCAAATACTTCATTTGTGACCCCGTCTACAGAAACTAAGGAGCTCGAGAGCAGGTAAAATGGACATCCATTTTGTTTTCTAAGTGAACCGTACACCCCTTTGGTTAACATTTGGTTTATTAGAAAACAAGATGGATGTCCCACAGTACCTCCGCATGATCCCCGTTAGCTAGGTTCACTTAAAAAACAAGATGGATGCCCATTCTACCTGCTCTCGAGCTCCTTACAGAAACCTGCCCTAGTGTTAAATTACATTCAGGAGAAAAGGAATCTTCCTTCTTCTGTAAAAGATTCTTTTCTCCTGATCAATATTCAACGCTAAGGCGGGTTTCTGTGGACGAGGTCACATTTTCAATTAGTATACACGATAATTATTGCTCCTCGGGTTATTTCCAAGAGAGTCGATCTGTTAGTTATCAGACGTTCTAGAAATTGAGTAAATTAGGCGCAGGGGTCTATTACTTAAATACAAGGCTTGTGGCACCAAACAACGGTAAAGCACCTAGGGTACACAAGAGTTTGAAGGCCAGTTTGCTTTCTTGTCAATCATCAAAAATTCATTTCCACTTCTTTCCGAAAACTCAAATTTTGGTTCGTTCAGTTCCATCTGATACAATTCATGATATGGATCAATAGAATGATTTGATGCAGCACCAAGATGTAAGTTATTATTGGTAACGCTTGAACGTGACAGGTAATGTGACTACTGTTGGAGTAGGGTGGAGAACAAAGATTATTCGAAAAGAATTAAAAATGAGGAATATCAAATAGTCAAATACATAATTTAGAAGGTTTTCGGTATTCGCTAATGAACATATTATTATAGTTTTTACTGATCATTGCTGTCTGTGCTACTGACTGCAGTACTTCACTAAGTGACGTCATCAATGAATCATTCTATCGTTTTTCGGTTCGATTATGGCGCTTTCACATTGATACATAGTGCATGTAAAGTATGTTGTTTTCAGTTCGGAAGTTCTTGTCCGAAGTAATTTCCCCGGCCAAATAGGACTTCACTGTGTGACGTCATCAATAAATCATTCTATGTTTTTCGGTCCTACTATGGCGCTTTCTCAAGCTACCACCATCAGGGGTACAGCTTATATGCTATGCCGACGATACACTGGTGGTTGGCTCTGCCGACACTGTTGCCGAGGTGGAGACCAAGGTGAACCAGGCGCTAGAGGCTGTGACCCGTTGGATCGAGTCGGCCGGATTAAGCTTGGCAGTAGAAAAGACAGAGGCCATTATATTCACGACCCGTCGAAAGTTTAATCCACCCACCTTTCGCCTGCAAGGTGTGGCTATTGAGATCAAGAAAGTACTAAAATATCTGGGGCTCTGGTTTGACAGTAAGCTAAGCTTCCGTCACCACTTCAAGATGGTGGTGGAGAAAGCTGCCAGGGTGGTGACACGGTTGTCCCACCTAATGTCGAACCAGGGAGAACCTAGAGAAGCTGTAAGAAGACTCTATATGAGTGTAGCAATGTCGGTCCTCCTTTATGGAGCCCCAGCCTGGGCCGAGTCCATGAAGATTGCATATAGACGAAGAGAAATGGAAAAACTCCAACGAAGAGCTGCGCTTAGGTGTGTTAGTGCCTACCGCACTGTGTCGACGGATGCTCTTTGCGTATTAGCACGAACGCCGCCAATTGAGCTGTTTGCGGAAGAGCGAGCAGCGGTGTTCGAGGCAAAGAAGAAGACAAGGACCATCAATCAAGCCTTGCGGGTTAAGCAGGAGGCCAGGCGCTCCTTGCTTGCCAAATGGAAAGAGCAACTCGCCCAAACAGGAAAGGGTGAGTGGACCCGCGTGCTAATACGCGATCTTGACCAGTGGATGGACCGAGACCATGGCCAGTTGAACTTTCATCTCACACAAATGATGAGTGGCCATGGGTGCTTCAACAAGTACCTACACAAAATGGGGAAAGTTGAGCAACCGTCGTGTTCACACTGTCAGGAGCGGAATGATGACCCACAACACACCATCTTCAAGTGTGAGGCGTGGAGACGTGAGCGGGGTGAGCTAAAACGGTCTCTTGCTGAGATCGGGGAAGATGAAGAACTCACCCCAGGTAATCTGGTTCCATGCATGCTCAGAACAACGCAGGCATGGAACTATGTATCTACATTTGCCGCTAAGGTAATGAAGAAGAAAATGAACGCGGAATGGGAGCGGCAGATGTAGAGCCACGTCATGGCCTCTCACATCTACGTGTACCATCCCCCATGTTGCTGCTGCTGCTGCCACATCACCTCTCGCCAGCACCAGTACCGCCACATACAGGGCGCTCAGGAGAGAGCGCCCCACAGAAGAAAAAAAATGAAAAACAAAAAGGGCAAGCACAAAACAACCCAAGAAGAAGAAGAGGAGGAGGAAGAAACCCCCGCCTGAGAAGCCAGAGTCGCGAAACATTGCTGGTGAGCTTCTAGTGAGTTCCCAGTGGTGACTGAAAGCTCTAGTGGAGGAGTTGATACGCGCGCGTCCATGGTACAGGACTATCTGAATTCCAGGTTGAGTGCTGAGCGCTCCCTCGGTCAGTAGGGTAGACCCCTGTAGTGGCCTCATTGACGGACATTGCACAGCGCACGGAACCCCAGGAGAAATGGAGCCAGGCTACTCTCAATTCGAGCCCTCTGGACTACCGACGCAATGCCCTGAGGGGTGGATACCGGTGCCGGAGGTGCGGTTTTTCGGAGACCACTTTGGGCGTGCGTGCACGCTCATACGCTCCCGTCTCTCTTTCAAAGGCGACTATGGCGCTTTCACGTTGACGCATGGTGTATCTATAAAATAAGTTTTTTTCAGTTCGGAAGTTCATATCCAAAGTAATTTCCCCAACTTCCCATCACATACACTTTTTGGACTATGCATGCATAGATTTGAGCCTCTACTAGATGCATGATAAGGTGCTCCTTTCTAACCAGCATCATGATGCTTCCAAAAAGTGGACTCCTCTTTGACTCCTTGCTCATATGAAAATACAGCAATTCATAAAGTAAGGCAATTTCGAAAAAGAAGAAACCAAAATTTGCGTCATTAAAATCTCTAACCATTCTTCATGATGATGGCACCCCAAGCGAATACCACAATCGGAATCTTATTTTCAAATCATTTTTTAGTTTCCGTTTCTATCTATGATATTGTTTAATTTCCTCGCTCCATTTCTCACCTATTTTTACCTTTTGTTTTTTTTTTTTTCACCGAGGAGACAAGCCGCAATCTCAGAACAACTTGCAAGTCTTCCGTCGTCGAATTTCTACGCTAAATATCGTCCGAGAAAGGGGGAAAAAAAGAGAATAATGATAGTGACAACAGACACGGAATAACATTCGTACGGATGTTGAAAAGCCGACGAACATATCATAAACCGCGTGTTAACCAGCACTTCGTGAGAACCGTCAAAAACTGGTTCCTTTTTGTCACCGTCGTCGAGTTATCTGCGGCAGCATTACATTATACGATAATAAAATAGAAAAGAAAACAATATGAGGAAATCAACCGGTTACATACTGTTGACAAAGAAACGGCAAAAAATACTCGTAATTTGAAAGTATTATTAATTTGGATGCTATTTTTCTTCCGTTTACCGCGCGCGCTACTAAAATTTATCGTTTTCGTCGCACATCTCGGTTAGGAAACCACTTAGAAGAGAAAGAACAACAATCATCAAGAAAGTCGACCGATTTCAATTTTCACTCGCTCGTTCCACGGCGTCCGGCAGAGGAGATGCAATAAATCAGAAATGAAACTAATAAAATTGACCAGAAATAAGAATGGATTCACATTTGCAGGTTGTTTGTACATCGTTTTATATTTAGCCAATGAAACGTACCACGCTATCCAGTACAGCTCTACTCCTCGCGCATGCGGTACATATTATGGTTATTTAAACGACTCATAATTACCACAACTAATTAACATTAATCTTCGCGACTAATGTTTTCAAAACGCTCAATTGAATAGAATAGACGATTAGCAGAATTAGTAGCGAATTTACGATCACACGTTTAACGACCCAGTTTTCGAATCGAGCAAAAGGAACAAAGCTAATAGTGACCGAGAACTCTGTCGCCAGTTCTAGACGTCATCACTATTAAAAGAATGCACAAAAGCGACACATTTCAGAATGCAATTCAAAAATAAGTAAATCACCTGGCAGATATGTTGAGAATACCGCATGTTTCCGGGAAATCAAAATAGTCTTAAAGGTTTCATTTGAAATCAGCAACAATAATGATGGTCTGTCCCCTGATAACGACGTCCGCGTCCGATTCTTCTGGTGCTTCTAATTGTTCATGAGTGTCGGGAAGTTAAAGAGCAGTTCCCAAAAAATAAGAGAGAGATGGCATGCATGAGTTTTACGCTAGGGATCTTTTAAATTCCCAGGGGGACTGAAGAAGTTTCTCCTTTCGATAGAAAAAAAACAAAACAAGAATGCTCATATTTTTGTTGATAGTGGTATTATCCTTTCAATTCACCTTAGAGACATAGACAAAGAGGTGGAGAACGCTTCTGAGGGAATAAGGGTGTATCGTCCTGTTTTTCATGTGGATCAGAACAAAAGATTCGAGAAATCAGTTACAAACTCGTTTAAAATGAAAAACTTACAACAGATCCTACTTAAAGTTCGTCGATCTGCGAACTTAAAACTTCCGTAAAATTTGATCCTAATCACTGGATCTTCGTCGATTAATTTCTGTTACTTATTCATCATTTCCTCGAACTAATAGCTTTTCGTTCGCAAGGATGAGAGGGGGTTCGATTCAACCTTCCTTTTATAGGTCTGTGCTGAACTGATACAGTTCACATCACTAATTCCAGCTCCTTACAGATGGTTGGAACGGGATAACGAGTGGTGTACTTCTTTGCAAAATCAACATATTTCATTTCTTAAACACAGTCGATTCGCTCACATCTCGGTGTACGTCTCAGGTTAGAAGTCTCACTTTTTAACCGCCCACAGATTACGCGACCTCAACGGATTCAGGCTCAATGTGATTGTTACTTAACATTCGACCTGCGAGCGGCTAATAACAGCGAACCAGAGAAAGAATACTGTATCGTGTATTATCACCGCATTCGACACTCGGCGCTCCCTTAATTATGAACTACGATGAACTTTTCCAACATCCAAGGCCATTTTTGCGTTTTAAAAAACATAGGACATCAAATGAAACAATACCACGATATTATTGAAAGACGCGGCGACGTTAAAATAACGCATTATTTGCCAAAAAATAAAAAGGAATACGAGAAAAAAAAACCGCGAACTGTCGTCTCTTGCTGAAATACTGTCTTCATTATTTGGGCCATTAGGTAAACGAACGGCATCGTTAAATTGAGAGGGGAGGGGGAAAATGTAACGTCATTGCTTCGTTCACATCGTAACGAGGGAATATGTAGAAAAAAAAAATAATAATAATACGCCAACATAATGCACGTCGGCGAATGAATAATCTCGAAAGTATTCCAGAAGGTGAGCAAGTGCATAACGTGTACGAAGATTTGAAAAATTGAATCGACTATCGGCATTGTATAATAAATACCGTTAAACTTGCTGCACATGCACCATCTCGACAAATTGATTTCAATGCGGTGAGTTTCTCCTGCTGCCTACGGTACTAAATCATGTACATACAAAGACGAGTTTTACGACTTATTAATTGAGAACAATTCGCTGAAGGTGACCAATGTCGTTTACCGGATTATGGAAACGATCTTTATACGTATCATTTGTCCTAGTGTCGGACAACTACATAACAATAAACAACGTTCATTCCATTTAGCTTCAACGAAAGAAAGATTTTCATAATTCAAATAATTCCAATGTAAGAGTATAAATTGGGGGGGTACAACGTTCTGCCAAGGCACAAGGAATATAGATCATGTCTTAAACGTTTCTACCAGCTTTGAAGCAGGGAATACTTCATCGCCTCCCTCCTCGTTTCTCAAAGTAGTCTTCCTTGAATACGTGGATCAATAATACCAATATGATACATTACCAAGAGAAATGTCGAGAACAGAAAAGAGACTTACATACAGCATTCGTCGATCTGGAGAAAGCGTTCAATTCAGTTCTCAGACAAAGTAGTATGACTACCAACACATAAGCTACTCCAAATGCTGCATAAAAACACAAGGGAGAGGGTGAGGGGCAGCAATAGCACAACAGGACACTTCACAATAACTGGTGTGAAACAAGCTACAGGACGACTTTGGAGTGCAAATAAGATACTGATATATACTGGTTGAGGACTGTTCCAGCTAAGAAGACTGCCAAGGTGAAGAAGACAAAGGTATCAGAGCAGCTACAATTCGCTGACGATACGGCAATAATAACTGAAAGAACGGATAACCTGCAGAAGGCAACAGACATACTCCTTCACATAATGAAAGTGAATCTCTATAAAATAAGAGGCCATATTCAAACGACCAAGGATGAAATGAACTCGAAAAATGGAGGATATTATGCAGAACTGCCCAATTCAAGTACCTAGTCGCATGACAGAGAAAAAATGCATTCATAGTGCCGAGTACCTTGAAGGAAGCGTGCTAGACTACTAGTAGAGGCGATACAATGCAACAGAAAATCAAGCAAATTTGTTGTCAGGACTTCAAGCGAAATACGTAAGTCTTAAAGCAAACAAGGAGCACCAGCACTGAGAGCAGCATTGTGCTGAGACACGTATACCGAATGGATGACAACACAGTGCTGAAGATGATATTGCACTCGGAACTACAAGAGGCCACAAGAGCGCAAGTAGGGCAGAAAAGGCGGTACAAGGACATCATTAAAGAAACCCCAAAAAGATGTGGCATAGACCCACACAGATGGGAGGAAGAGGCCGCTGAGCACAAAAATTGGAAAGACCTGATACTCGAAAAAATTGAAGAATTTGAGAACAAAAGAACAGAGATGATTGAAGAAAAGAGAATAAGAAGGAGGAGGAAAGAGAACGACGAAAAGATACCATGAAAGCACACAAATGTGAAGAGAATGTTTCTTTCAATGCCATAGAGTAAGTGGATCAAAGATTGAACTGGTCAGCCATTGGAAAATGCATGAACAACAACAAAAACACAATAGTGACCAACAAACTGCAAACTTCATCCTTAAGATGCAAAGCCAATACTCGGACGCACAAGTAGGAAAAAAAAAAAAAAAAATAATAATAATAATAATAATAATAATAGCACACTAAATTTATAGGTCCATAACCAGAGTTCATTTACAGGAGGGGCTCTTATGAAAATTAGGAGGGCCGGGCGTAGTAATGATCCTTTGTGTTATTAGGATTGTACTTTGGATAGAGGGGCTTGAGTAACACATCTAGAGGTGCTGAACCCCCCGTGCCCCTTTGGTTATAAGCCTGCTAAATTATGTACAGTCGATGCCGACTATAACGAGGCCGGTTGAAACGAGATTTTGGGTATTGCGAGCAGAATCCGTGGTCCCTTGCAATTCACCCATACAGGCTATATAAATTACACCAGTTACTACGAGGAGTGATGCCGGTCTTAACGAGCTTTTCCTTATCAATTAGGGCTTATATCCTCGCAAAAATGTTACATCTCTTATCATACAAAGATTGGTTACGCTTGAATGGAATGTTGGAAACACCGGTTAGTCTGTTTTGGCCTCGCGGGGAAAACTTCTCTCCTTCTCCAAGATTCGATTTTTTCCCCTCTCCTTCTTTCAAACATCTTCTCACAGTCCATCAGCATTCCTCCTCTACCTCTATCAAAAACTTGTCTGGGAGGAGACAGTTTGAAAGCTTCGGATGCACCATCAAGTATCAACAGTCGACTTGTGACATTTGAGCTACAATAGCAACGGTGAATTTCATGGGTGGGCCATTTTATTTTGAAAAGTTTTTCCAGCTTTTCACTTGTGAACAGATGAACGCAGCTACAAGAGTTCTTTCTATTCATTCAACCTTATAATTATAATTTGCAGTCCATCTTCTTGCAACCGGACATTCATTTTCCGACCTGAGAATGTTCACGTTTTACATGAGGAGAGGCCTAGAGACAACGCTGGCGCTCTGGAAACAGTCGAAATAAATTCTACCTATGAAATAAATATGTACAAACTCCCTCGTTCGTTCTTCTCTACTGCATTTGTGTAAGTTTTTTTCTATTTTCGTATATAGCGAGCTTCTCGGTATATCCAGACATAACGAGAATCTCGTTATAACCGGGGTATGTCTACTGCGAGCTAAAGCGAGAAAAAGTATCAGGCCCTTGAATCTCGTTATAGTCGGCATCGAATGTATTTGCCAAAGAAGTGAACAAACTAGCATGAGACAGCCCTCCTAGTTAAACGAATATCGCGAAGATCGAAATAGTTTCAACTTCTAAAGTCATGGTGCCGATTCCAACCCTGAGGCTAGTTCAATCCATTCTTTTTATCTTGTTCTAAACAGACCTGAAGGTGGTATCCAGACGCCATGGGTAACGTAACATTAGTATGGTAAACTAGGTTATAAATTGGCTGAAGATATGACCTTCTTCAAATTAGAAGTTTAAAAGATTGAGAATTATAATTATTGGAACAAATGGATTGAATAGCGAACTAGCTTGAAGTGGGAACTCAATATAATCCAGAGAACAGGGTACCGGGGAGTAGCTGAATTTTTCCAAGTCTCAAGGTCACACTCGGACAAAAATCTAGGAAGTGGATTCATTGATAAACCCAGCCAAAAAATACGCGTCTTTCTTCAGAGTACTCCTTCAAATTTTTAGACGCATCCCTCTCCATCATTCAAGGTTTATTTAAATTAAGTGAGCAGAAAACAATCTTGTCCAAAATTTTTTCACTAGTAGAAAATCGTCTGCGAGGTGTACGACGTGATTTCTCTCACGCGACTCACAGTGGAAGGACGCGCGAACGCATTTAGACCCTGTTGCATTCACGCCGTTCCGTTATGTCGCGGGCAGAGGAAAACAACACGTGACGCCATCATTTCAATCATTACCTCTCAAACAATCGCGACAGGAATTTTTCTTAGGTACAGCAGTTCGATCTCCAAAATAAGACGCACTCAGTTTTTATTAGGTACGTTTCTTTGAGGCCGACTGGCCATAAATTACTCGTCTATAAGGATTTTCTTTCATGCACTAATCTTACGTAAATTTCTAGCATACGTAACCAAAAACTTCTATAGAACAACTATGACAAAATTGTTGGCTCTCATTTTCGAGTAAGAACGCAAAAATTACAAGAGAAATTTAAGCTATACGATCGATATTTCATGAAACTATCTCGTGTTATTTCGAACAGCCTTCTATCATATATCATCACCAAACAAGCAATTCTCGAGATAATTCAAGGTCGTATTGGCCAGAGATGAGCTAAACTGCCAACAAAAATGAAAGCAAACTTTTCTTTCTCGTTTTCTCAGTCTTCACAATACCATCCCATCATTTTCTTCTTTGGCAATGATATTCCTAAAAAAATATTCAATAGTTAGAATACATTCTATACTTGTATACATGTACCGATGGAAATGGTAACGCGTACATCAAATATAAAGCGAAGATTGACCATTCAAATTCTCGTTTCAGTAGTCGAGAACAAGTTTTGGTCGTGACGTTCCGAATTCATTAATTTTTTCATAAATTTTACCTTTGACGTCACAATGCAGTCAGCAGAATACGAGATATACAGACCTACTTCATGCTTCATCTCTGTCTGCCTCCCATCGCTCAAGAAATTCCTCTTTAATTACTAGAAACGTAAAATTGTATCCTGCTCAACAATTTATTACGAATAATAAGGGACGAGCCTTCAACCATGCTACCTAAAATGTTGACCGTCCCATGAAATAGTTCCTTTTTCTTTTTTCATTAGCACAGTTTGATCACCAAATTCAGCAGAGACATCCTGCGTTCGGTTGATTTTATTAAAATTCCAAGTAGAAAATAGTAAGGAGTATTTTAAAACACTAGGCCCGTAGAAGAGAATTCACAAGCATTCTTACATGATCCGTGATACGTTTCTTGAAAGCTTTCTAGTATGACGTAGGCTTTTTAAGAGATCTTCAAGGCTAAAACCCTGGTGTATGTCGTTTTCGGCTACGACGACTAGTTTTTGTAATTTCCACATCAAGATATTCCAATTTCACGTACTTGGATTAACATTGTCTTGATAGACTGTTGAAGTGGAAAGGACCTTTCTTCAAGATAGGTACTTGATATTGTTCTTGCAGCTTGGTACATCTTCTTGACCTGCTCAGAGGGACAAGACGCGTCGTATCAAGTTCAGTTTTTGAAAAATTGACACTCAACCGAAATTTGCTATCTTAGACTTAAAGCTCGCTACAGTCAATTCTTCCGGATTTTCCTAGCTTAATATGAAATCGTCGACAAATACTGGGACTCCTTTATATTTGATTTTTCCACTCTAAATTCCTGCATTGGTACACCTATCTCGTTTCAATCGCAAATACTTCTTTCCGTTCTGCACTCGACTTGACGCTCACTTCTATCTCAATCACTCTTATCCATTCTTCGACATTTTTCAACATCCCACAAATTGATAACATTCATGAAATTCCGCACTTGGTAACGAAATTCTCTCTATTGTACGATATAATTATATTAGCTCTCCATTCAACAATCATCGGGACTGTACTCAGATAAAATACACGCGAAACAAGAAAGCAAGACATACCGAAGAGAATTACTAATTCAAAAAAACAAATATATCTGAAACAAATAACACCACTTAGAGCACTTTGATAACATTCTATGCACGTGACGTGTCGTGCAATGATTACGCCATCGTTAAGTTATATTTATACTCTTCAATTTGAGCATCAGTCATCTTCCACACTCTAGAAAAGTATTTGAAATGAGTCTCTCTAACTGAAAGCACTTTGAAACGTCACATTTTATTACCCTGAAACATACGAAGTTTTCGGCTCTTCAGTACTGATAAGCTCACTATATACACGAGTGTGATAATAGGCGAGTTCAGCAAATCGGACATCGCCCAAAATCGGAACTTTCTGTCGCAAATTATAGTAAAACACCATTTCCCAACTTATCAGCTTGTATAGTGTATCATGACACGACGACTGCGAACACGCATACGCACGCATACAAACATATGTACAATCATACTACAATAACTTTCCGACTGAATGTAAACAAACGTGGCCAGATAATGAAAGCCCCGAAGATTAATTTCTTTACCTGGTGGAAAAGTTGTGGGTTCTCTGCGAAACATAATTTCGTCACGCTTGTAGCCGCACATTATCTGAGATACGCGCACAGCGATAACATGTCTTGCTCATCGAAAATATCACTCGATCGTAATAATGACGGAAAATATAGAATCAAATAAACTCGAAAGAGAAGAATTTCCGACAGAAGAAGAGTAGCATACGCGAACAAAATAACCGAAATTACACGCAATAATCGGAAATAATATACCGTACTTCTTTTTTCCACACCAAAAAATCAGCTGAGAAAATATTGCGCGCGAACTTACCGCACGTTACAGCGATAAATCATCGAAATTTTTTCCTAATTTTTTTTTTCTATTTTGTCAATTGTCGACGATGCGTCGTTCAGTCGCTGGCGGAGAGAGCTACTCGTCCTTATCTCTCGATGCCACTTCGCCTGCTTACAAGAAACTCGCACCAACTGATAGATCACGGTCGAAAATATAATAATCAACAACTTCGAATCTCGCGATACGGTATTACTACCGTACTAAGAAGGAAAACGTTTATACCGAAAATTCGAACAACAAAAAGATAAAAAGCAATTATAATACAGGTAGCGCATTCGATTCTTTCAACGTTCAGAACACGAACGTACACGTAGGAGGGACACCGATGCTTATGGCAAAAGAGAGACTCCACGACTCCAGTAAAGGAGGAAAAACCTGTGTACTTGAAACGTTACGCTTTAATGAAAACGTTCGTAAACGTAACACGAATCTTTTCGCAGTCAAGAATCGAGCCCGGCCGAGCACACTCACAACATATCACAAAAGGCGAGTCACATTACTGATAACAGCGCATACAGCACAAGGTACAGAGAATACTGTAGAGTACAGTACAGTACACGATATACAGTACGTATGTACGCTGCGTTACGTGCAATTACGTTTTGATTTCACGTTTACCAATCAACTATAGTTTCGCTTCGTTATATTCGAATTATAGAGAGAAGAATGATAGAAAAAAAAAAAAAAAAAAACACCAGCAGCAGCAGCGAAAGAAGGATAAAATAATACGTTGACAGATAGGAAAATGCGAACAAGAAAGGAGGGGAAGAAGAATAAAAGGTAAAAATATATCGTATTCACCATGTGCAGCGATACTAGAATTAATGAAAAAATGAAAAAGTAGAAAAAAGAAGATGAAAGAAGATACTTAACGCTTTCCATCGGCACCCTCCAATTTTTACGAAAAAATTTCTACGTAGCATTCCCATCCTCATCAAGGTGTCCAGCATCTTGAATTAGAAAATTGTATGACTTTGATTCGGTTATTTCCTACCCTAGGTTCAATAAACAACCTGATTGGATGCTATGATGGCAGACTTTCTCGAGAAATATCCCAGAAAAACTATACTGAATCTCCAAAAAATCGCGAAAATTTCCTACTGCTTGGCAATATCTAATTTTTTTACCCCAAATTAAACAGCGAGTCATCACTCGCGTTGGAAATTAATTTATTTAGCTGAACAGCTGCTTTTACCGGCGTAACTAGAATTACAAACTTAATTGTGAGACACGGTGGAATCGCGGTTCAGGGTAGTTAATGTTGAAAGTAGGTGTTACACGGGGTCGTAAAATTAAGCGGTGCGCAGATAATTTCAAGTTGAGTCGATGGTGTCAGAGTTGTTTTCTAGTGCGGAGCTGATGTTATATGGTATATTTTGAGGACAGATCGTGTAGGTTGTAAAATAGGTCCTGCAAACGAAGACGCGATGGAGGAGGAAGATCTGTACGCAGGTAAGGGCGAGTGAGACGAATGCAGTGACGAGCCAAGATGATTCCCTCTCATCTTTGACCAATTTAGAGGTTTAATTTTGATGTTTCCCAATAGCCCAGGCAGATCAGGTTTTGAAATGGAAATAAATGCCGGCAAAGGTTTTTTTCGTGGATTATGTTTAAAATGGTCTCCTGATAAACGTACTGATAGAGTGCGGCCCCTCCCCCAAAGGGGGTCAAAGTACCACAAAAATTAGTTTTCTCAGAATAAATCGAAAACTAAGCATCAGAGAAAAAAAAAGTTTTGAACAAAAGTTGTTCCTCATCAAATTTCCTATAAATTTCACTATATGTATGTCGACTTATCCCAAAAACTCGAGCTGAAAAGTTGGTTTGAAAGTTGAGCGATTTTCTAAAATTTTTGATTTTAGTGTTAGTGTAGTCAAATTAGACAGGTTTCGGGAAAAAAAAAGAACATTGCGACATAGTAAAGGTCTGAAAATGGTCAAGGATGAAGTCCAAAACAACATACTAACTTCTCCGCGTTTTTCCCCAAGAGCATCTTTTTTATGGGGGTTGAAACCCCCTCAAAATCAGTTTTTTGTAAATATCCCGCTTAATACGCATTTTAGAGAAAAAAGTCATCAGTCAAAAATTATTCCTCGTGAAATTTCCTATCGGACTACGTATTTCATTTCTAACCTACACGTGATAGTCAGCTCAAAAATTCATGGAAATTAGGCCTCCGCCATGCAAATCCGTGAAACGCGCTCCTTTCCGAGAGATGAGGTCGTTCCCGGTGGTTACGCGCGAAGGTAACGTTAATATTTCGCTAGTACATACGATGAAACGTATACTAATTTTATTAGTTTTAATTAATTGTCACAGGGAATGTGCTGCACGATATTATTTTGAGAAAGGTATAATCAACTGCCTATCATACATGAAAATAAAGTTTTCCATACATAGACGGACATTTTAAAAATCGTTTCTTATGCATGTATGATATGTAAAAAGCTGAATCGGGGGCTGTAAACATGCGAGCCCTTCCCCCATTTCGATTTTTCTAGTTGGAGTGGGTAGATTCGTTTGTACTGGGTTGTGCCGTAAAGTTTTACGTTCGTGCTGGTCTTCTTCCCCCTCAAACCTTATGCGGGGGCTGTATGCCAGGCCAGGCCAGCATGTCGTACTCCATTTTCGGACTGAAAACAAACTGAATTTCGTGTGCTACGTTTTTGCTGTATTATGCTCTCAAGTTTTCCATTCTGGTTGTTTCAAGCGATGGTGGGAATGGATGTGGTCTTCTGTTGTGGGCTCGCGTTGAGATTTTGACTTCGACCCGCGTACAATTGAAGTGGGCTAACGTAAGGAATTGTTTCAAGCAATGGAAGGAATGTCACCGAGAAGCTTGTTATTGTTGTGTGCTCCCACAAATTCAAGAAGAACCGCCACAATACAAATCCGAGAATAACGTGCTCCTTGTCAAAGTTGGCGTAGTCGCATGAGGGTTTCACGTTAATAGTCGATTGGGTCAGGCAAACTTGCTCCGCCATTTCAGGCGATCTCCCGAGAAGCTGGTTTTGCGGTGAGAGATTGACTACATGAGTCTTGCAATTATCAAAACGGAGAACCAAGAGATAACAAGCTTCTTGGTATCATTCCCTATATCGCCTGGAACAATAAGAAATTCAGCAAGTTTGCCTGGATTTCACGAGGAATAATATTTTTGACTGATGACTTTTTTCTCTAAAATACTTATTAACCGGGATATTTACAAAAAACTGATTTTGAGGGGGTTTCAACCCCCATAAAAAAGATGCTCCTGGGGAAAAACGCGGAGAAGTTAGTATGTTGTTTTGGACTTCATTCGTGACCATTTCGAGCAATCAGACCTTTACTATGTCGCAATGTTCTTTTTTTTCCCCGAAACCTGTCTAATTTGACTACACTAACACTAAAAACAAAAATTTTAGAAAATCGCTCAACTTTCAAACCAACTTTACAGCTCGAGTTTTTGGGCTAAGTTGACATACGTATAGTGAAATTTATAGGAAATTCGATGACGAACAACTTTTGTTTGAAACTTTTTTTTCTCTGATGCTTAGTTTTCGATTTATTCTGAGAAAACTAATTTTTGTGGTACTTTGACCCCCTATGGAGGAGGGCCCGCTCTCTGATCGCTGTGGACTTTTAGTATGTTCATCAGGAGACCATTTTAAACATAATTCACGAAAAAAAGCTTTGCCGGCATTTATTTCCATTGATTCTTATTTTCGAGCCTAATCTTCCTGGGTTACAACTCGTTGCTGGACTGTTTTTCCTAGAAAGAACCAAAGGTTGGAGGATATAGTCCAGTCAATAAAGATGAAGAAATGAAAATTATGGGCCATAAATGTGACAGAAGGTTTTTCTTTTGTAATGTGGTCAAGATAATCCCCTGATCAAAATAACGATGAGTCCCACACACTCTGCCCCCCGTAAAATCCCCCGTGCCCCTCTTCACCACCAAAATTCATTTTTTCGCAATTTTCTCGAAAACTAACCCTTTCGGAGAAAAAAGTTTCAAATAAAAGTTGTTCCTTATAAAATTTCCTACAAGATTCACTATTCATTTGTTACCCCAAGTTCATTGGTTGGTCTAAAAATTATTTTTCGAATTTTCAGCGCCCTTTACTAGTGGACCAATAAAATTGCCAATTTATGGAAGGACTGCAACTGTCATCGCCGGGTGTACCCGCATAGTAGAGGTCGCAAAGGGGTGCGGGTGGTAGCCGGATGTTATGGAGCAAATCATAGACGGTTTTTTTCCCACACAGCGTCTACCAAATTAAAAAATTGGAAGTATTGGTTTTTTATAGAGCTCCTAAAAGGTGTTTCACAAAATCATAATTCCAGTGGTGTAGTACTAGAAATGGTTTCAGGGAGTCCGGGCTCCTTTGAACTTGAACATTTGCCTTAAAATACTGTCAAAATTACAGAAAAAAAAACCTACTCGACCTAGGAATTCAAATTTAATTTTTTTTTTTATTGGGTCAGAAATGAAATCAATCGGACTTTTATTGGGTTTATTGGACCATTTTAACAAAAAACTTGTTCTATCGTTTTTTTTTTTTTTTTTTTTTTTTTTTTTTTTGGAACCCGCGCCGCGCCGTACGGTAGGACGGCAAAACTCGGAATTTGGGAAACCTTCAAGTCCTCCTATGATATACAGCTTGAGGGACGGGGCGTGACGTCACAGTTTGATGACGTCATAGGTCAGCCTTGTGACGTCACATCCTACAATTTTCAGATTCCGCACCCAATAGTCCGTGAACCCCCCCCCCCCTCCATTCCATTTAAATCCTTAGTACGAAATTTGAATTTTGCGAGGCTACGTGGCCGCAACCCCTCTCTAAAGGATGGCTACTCTATACGTCTAATCCCACTCAGAATTTAGGATAAATTTTCAATTTCACGATACCAAGAGGGCACTGAGCTAGAGGTAAGCTCATCTTACAGTACACAATATCTACACCACGCCTTAATTAGTCCAAGACGCAAATCCTGTGGTACATCAAGGGAATCTGCGATGTATCACCGAAAACGGATGAGAAGGAAAATATTAATTAATTTCAGGATTTTGACAATCAGACTTGAAAAATAAAAATTGTTGAAGAAAAGGATGGAAAAAAGTGATCAGGTTAATTAAACGAATACGTTCTTCTAGGATACGAGGTTAATCACATTTTTGAAAGATTCTTTTCGTCATTTCAAAATTTTGATAATCAGACTCGAGGGAAAACAAATAGTCTGGAGATTGAATAATGATCAAAAGGATCAGGGCAATCTTATTTTTGAGAAATCCCTTCATCATTTCAAGACCCTGAAAATCAAGCTCAAAAGTAAACAAGCAAAATAGTCTAGTGAGCGAACGAACAAAGCGATCAGAGACCAGGGCAATCTCATTTTTGGGGATTTCTCACGCTCAAGAAGAAATAGGAAAAATAGTCTAGTGACCGAACGAGCGAAGCGATCAGGGGCCAGAGCAATCATATTAAATTTAAGATTCCATTTGTCATTTCAGTTTTCGATAATCAGGCCAAAAAGTAAATGGGCAAAATTTTACTTTTCAATAAAAATTTCTAAATATGTGATGTACCAAAAAAAAAAAAAAAGAATCCGCCGCTGATACTTCTGGTTCCCGAGTCTTGTCAAAAAATACGTCCAACAGAAAACTGTCCTAAGGTTGGACTCGCGAACGTCAACCCGAAGAAAGATTCCATGTTTCCGATTCAGTGATATTTCTTCAAATAATTCTAGATTCTCATTCAGGACAACTTTGATTGCTCGTGGAGGTCAATGATAATAGCCGAGCTCCCACAGAAAACAGATCGCTTTCACACTTTGATACGAGTAAGCACAGGATCTGCATGATATTTGTAACCACGATTACAATACCGTTAGTAAGACTGTATCAATAATTTTGTTTACATTGAAACTTGTGCGCTCGCTAAATCTACTAGTTTCTTGCGCCAAGGTACAGGCGGTCTTCCTATTTGGTCACTGCAGTTCCTATCAACATATATACCTACTAGATCTTTTGGCCTCAAGTTGTGTCGTACATATATTGTTTTCCAATCTGTCCACCAGATAAACGTCTCGTTTAGTACCCATTGCTAACGAACGCAATTTCGCGACGGAAAATTTTTCGAGTGATTTCGAGGATAAATACAGAAGGGTGAAATGGATTGCGACCATCAAAAAGCTGAAATTCAAGTACATGAGTCATGGTAGAATACAAGATAGGAGGAATGGCAGAGCTATGCATTGGACCCCTACAAACCTGAAGACCGTCAGGAAATAGGACGAAAATACCATGAAGAAGGGTCGCCTACGACCGATCTACCTGAGTGAATCCTGGAAGAAGGAATAGGCCGATTGTACAAACAAACTATCAGCAAAATGTGACCCCGTCTACAGAGCGTTGAATATCGATCAGGAGAAAAGGATCTTTTACAGGGAAAGGAAGATTCCTTTTCTCCTGATTGTAATTGAACAGTAAGGCGGGTTTCTGTAGACGGGGTCACAAATAGTTAATACTATTTCATGTTGACCACTCAATCAGAATATTTTGCTCCATCGTATGAATCTCTGAGTCCCGGATACTAATAAGAAATACATGTAACAAATATGAGAATAAATAATGATACCAGCAGCGAGAGGAACAAAGACAAAAAATGAGGACATAGAGGAAAAGAAGACTGAAACTGAAATCTAAGATGAAAAGGAAGCAGAAAAGAAACAACGAAATAGATCATATTCACGGTGTGTAAGACAGTGATACTAAAATCGAAAGAAAAAAAATATTAGCGAAGAGGATACCGACACTATTGGTTGGTCTTTGCCAGTTTTTCCTACACAATTTCTTTCGCCACGCATCCCCTTCGCCCATACTTTTGTCGCCAGCTATCTTTGGAAGATGACGGGGATCACTAGACACAATGTACGTCGTCAAGGCATCTTTTCAATGTTATACATGTGGACGTGCGTTGGAAGGCGAACACACTGACCCAATTAACAAGTACTACTAATGCATCCATTAACGGACATGAAAATCATTTAATTCGAGTCTATCATTCTCCCTCCTCAGCTGTCTTCTACTCCCTTCGAATTTTAAGGTCTCTAAAAACGATAATGATATTCCGGTTGTGAACCAAGTTCACGCAAAACGGAAACATTAAACGATACGAATTCTTCTTCTTCCCTCTATTTCCACTGAACACCTAGGCTGACCAAAGGAAGATGTATCAATACAGTGGTAGTAAAAAATAATTTTATTTCTCTTGACGTATCTTCATTTCTTCGGGTCATTACTCTCGATTTTATCTTTTCAACGAACACAACAACGAAGACTAATAAGATGTGGTTATACTGATACGGAAATTCATACACGTATCTATCAATTTTTTTTCTACACACGAAGGCGACGGAAGACCTAAGAGTGAATTTTTATTTCCATTGCTCAATTTTTTTCGAGTCTTAAAGGAGACCTGATGAGATAAACTTCAATTGCTTACTATCTTGTGACACCGAGGAATCCCATTATATAATCTCGTGGGTTGATTAGGCGATACAGAAGTAAGATCTTGATCCAATTCCTTCCTTCCCGAAAAAAAGAATTGGCAGGTCACCACTCACAAAGTTTGGACTCATACGATGAAGTACTACACTCATTTTCATTTTAGATATCCGTACTTCGCAGAGAAAGAGAGAATCCAAACAAACCATTGGATTAGTGTCTCGCCCTCTACCACAAGCACTGTTATAAATTACACGTGTTTTCGCAGTAACAATTTTCAAAACTACTCTCGGTCTACCTAAGGTATGGTCCAAGGTTTTAAGACATATACCACACGTGTAGCATCAATTTTGCAATTGTAAATTACAGATTTATGAGATCCAAACAAGACAGCCAGCCGAACTAAACATTTTTCAACACTCAAGTCTTACTCTTCCTCTTAAAAGAATGAGAAGACGTACATCTCCGCGAAACTGACGATGTTCGACATGTACAGCACTTCATTATTATTACGATCTCGTAACAAGAAGTACATGCTGTATGCGTAGTATGCACATGCACACATCCGAAAGATGTAAACAACTATTATCACATCTCGCTCTGCGCACTTACTTTGCATACGTAAGACAATCAGAAGCTATCAATTTTATTAAATGAGCAATTTTTCCCCACCCTACTCCGCTCACCTTCCCGCATCTTTTTCTATTTCGCTATTATTAGTGACGGTTCAACGAACGCGCGTTTTTCGACAACGACAATGATGATCCTACAAAAGATTAAAAACACCGAGTATCCGAGACGTGTTAGCATACAGCAAAATAGAAATTGCGATGCATTACTTAGTAATCACTGTATTATTATCATTATATATATATATATTTTTTTTTAAGAACGTAATACGAACGCAGAAAACGAGGGGAACGAGTAATCAAATTAATAACGAGCTGGCGACGATTCGGAAGACAGAAATAGAAAACTGTGCTCCATAAGCTAGTTTGATATATGATGCGTAAATGAATGTGCAACACATTACATCGACTACCAATTGCTGGTAATGAAAATGCTGGTTCTCCAGTAAGTCGGCAATCATACGTGCGAGGGGTTCTAAGCCGACCTTACTCGGTACAATTTATCCAATTTTACGATTACCAGCGAAGTAAGAACGGTTTACCTAAATCAAAAGGTTAAATCTTTATCATATAATCAATCATTGTCTTTGATACGTCGCCGTCGAACTAGTTCTTAGATGGAGCAGTCACGCGCGCGCAGAGCGCACTTTATACACTTTATCTCCGTCATAGAGAAGTTGCAGTCTACCTGCCAGCGCGTACTAAATTAACTTAACGTAAATTATAACGCCAGAGTAAAACTATACATACGTAATACATATATAAAGTAGAATAATATAGCAAAATGTATGCCGTACCTTCGTTGGAATATGCCATAAAAACCACGGCTATCGAACTTTACTTTTATACAGTTAAGTATAACATAGAGCAGTCCACTCACCTGAAAACAGAAAGAAGAAATCGTAATCAATATAGAAATAAGTACGTTGATGTACAGCGATTGAATAGAAGTAAATAGAGAAGCTGAAAAAGACGGCGATACCAAAATGTATACTTGAATACGATAATATGGGATTTCGAGACAAACAAACTCTTGTTCCTTAGCTGCGAGGTTTCCCTTAATTCGGTTTTAGTTTTGAATTTCTTTCCATTAATACTATTTGGAAATATATGGCAGAAGGATCACAGATTGCATAAAAAGAAAAATGCTCGAGAAAATATCTCAAGAGTGACATAATTCTTAGACTGAAATAAGAATATCATTCAAACACAAAATATCAGAGTATACAGGAACCAAAGTTTTGATATTTTAAACGCGGAAGAACTTCCTTCGCATAAAGAAGCTTAAGCGCATGAATACGCGGGTACAGAAGACATGCAAATCCTCGAAAAACTACTGCAAAATATTCCTCGTCTCATTGTCTCGAACTCCACTCACCCAACAGCTACTGTCTACTTTGCATGCTGCAATCAAACTGAAGAAGATCGCCTTTGTGGCAATGAAGAAGGGCCAGCCTGTCAGCCTCGATTGATTCCATTCCGTGGCTGAAGATGTTGACAATGCCACAAAACGCATGAGCGCCAGGTTACCTACTAAGCATCATCTACAGTTGCAGGTCGAAGCAGAGATGTCTGCTGGCACAATGAGAAGGAGGGTACTATGCGGGGTTCCTTAGACTTCTGTCTTGGGCCCTAATTAATTCAACTATTCAAGACAAATCTGCCACCAAGGGTGCAGCCAATATGATATGGCGACGAAACTTTGGAGGTTGGCTCGGCCGACACTGTTGACGAGGTGGAGTCCAAGGCGAACCAGGCCCTAGAAGCTGTGACCCAATGGATCGAGTCGGACGGACTAAGCTTGGCCACTGTTTTCACGACCCATCGGAAATTTGATCCACCCACCTTTTGCTTCCAAGGTAGGGACATCGCGACAAAGAACACACTGAAGTACCTCAGGCTCTGGCTTGACAGCATTTTGAGAAAATAGCGGAGAAAGCTTCCAGGATAGTGAAACATTTGTCCCATGTACTGTCAAATCAAGGAGGAACAAGAGAAGCTCCAAGACTTCAAATGAGCGTCGTAATATCAGTCCTCTTTTATGAAACCCCCGAGTGAGCCGACTCCACAAAGGTTGAGAACAAAAGAAACGAAATAGAAAAAATTAGAAGCCATTGCAGACGTTGCAATGGCAGCTGGGAACCCGCAATCCTTAACTCGACCTCTCAGGTGGTGTGGAACTGAGTTGATAATCTTGTCGTATAATTCAAATCGAAATTATCATTCTACATTCCCTCCTATCATATATATAGCTCGAGAATCGAAATTCTTCTAAATCTTCTAAGTCCCCCTCCTATCATAGCTCGAGTCTCAAAATTTTTCTAAGTTTTTGTTTGGACGGCGGACGGTAGGTAGAAAGTCAACATTCTTCCAAGTCCCCCCCCCCCCACCCTATTATATAGAGCTCGAGACTTGAAATTCTTCTAAGTCTCCCTCCTATCATATGTAGCTCGAGACTTGAAATTCTTCTAAGTCCCTATCCTATCATAGCTCGAGTCTCAAAATTTTTCCAAGTTTTAGGTTGGACGGCGGACGGTAGCTCGAAAGTCAAAATTCTTCCAAGTCCCCCCCCCCCCCCCTATTATATATAGCTCGAAACTTGAAATTCTTCCAAGTCCCCCTCCTATCATATATAGCTCGAGACTCGAAATTCTTCTAAGTTCCGTAACCTAACCTAACCTGCGGACGCGGACGTTTTCTAAGGATGTAATCTACTAACAAAATGGATAGCGGGTTCCCCGCTAAAAATCCAACAAAGAGCAGAACTTAGGTGTGTTAGTGCCTACCGTTTTGTGTCGACGGAAAAGCGAGCAGTGGTAGAAGACAAGGACTATCCGACAAGTCTTGCGAGTCAAGCGAAAGATTTAGCGCTCCTTGCTTGCGAAAACGAAAGAGCGACTCGCCCAGACAGGAAAGAGCGTGTGAACCCCAATAAAAGTTTAATCCACCCACCTTTCATCTTCAAGGTGTAGAAATTAAGACTAAGAAGACACCGAAGTACCTGGGCCCCTGGTTCGACAGCAAGCTCAACTTCCACAGCCATTTTGAAAAAGAAGCCGAAAAAGCTTCTATAGTGGTGACACGTTTGTCTCACCCGATGTCGACCATTGAGGATCAAGAAAAGCTATAAGACGACTTTACATGAGCGTAGCAATGTCAGTCCTTCTTTAAGGAGCCCGCGAGTGAGAAGAGCGAGCAGTGATGTTCGAGCCAAAGAAGAAAACAGGGACTATCCGACAAGCCTTGCGGGTCCAGCGAGATGCCAGGCGCTCCTTGCATACCAAGTGGAAAGAGCGACTCGCCCGGACAGGAAAAGGCAAGTGGACCCGCGTGCTAATACGTAATCTTGACAAATGAATGGACCGAGACCATGGCAAGCTGAACTTCAATCTCAAACAAATGATGAGCGGCCATGGTGTTTCAAAAAAGTTCCTACTCAAAATGGCGAATGTTGAGCGACAGTCGTGTTCATACTGTGATCAGAAGCGGGATAATGGACCACAGTACACTTCGCGGAGATGTGAGTACGATGAGCTAAAAAGGTCTCTCTCAGAAATCGGGGAAGATGAAGAACTCACCCCGAGTAGGAGTTGTCACATTCACACATTGCAAATTGTTAGCCAACAAATGAGAGCAAGAATGTGACACAATTTGGTCATTCCGAAGAAATTTTCTTTTAGGTTAAACTGATAGAATCGGCGCTATCGAAAATCCTGCGTTCTCACGCACCTCTACACAATTTATCGACTTCGACGCGTGGTCTAATGTCGCGGACAGAATTCATTGAACTGTCAAGAAATTGTATTAAATTTACATCGCACCTGATCGGGAGCAAGTCAGTCGCAGATTGTATACGAGTATTCAAACGAAGCCGGCTTGGGGTATGATATCCACTGTCCATGCAAATGAAATTTTCTAGCTGGTTAAGCGGATGGAATCGGCACTATTGAAAATGTTACGTCCTTGCTAACTCCCACACGAATTATCAACTTCGACCCGTGGTCTACTCTGTCAAGGACGGACTCGATCGAGCGCGAGTGTCAGTCGTCGATTGTATACGAATAACAGAGTGAAATCAGCCAATACTTCCGAACCACTTGTTACATTTTCCCTTCAGATGTGGCAACAAAGCGAGCCCGAGCATTACCTCAAATCAACCAAAACTTATTTTGATTCGATTCTCTCTCCTGGACTTTTCTGAAACTGACGGGTAGATTTACTTCCCCTCCGTCCGCCAGTACGCTACGAGCTTGCACAAGAAATAAAGAAAAGAGAGTTCAGCTTTGCTTCCTATTTCGCAAAACTTTTCTACGGATTGCCTACACAATTGCACGGAAACAGATCGTACATAGATAATAGTAGACTTCGCCCACACATCTCGAAACCAAAAGATTTGTTTCATAACCCCATCGCCCCAACAGCGAATCAACGATGGGACTTCATACGGAAACACGATGGACAATTTGGAGCTCGATTCCATACAAAATGTAGCTTACTGAGCATCCAATGCGTTTCCACTATTTTGAATGTCGTTTCTCGAGAACAAAGAATTATTTATGATATTTCGAAGGAATGGACTCGTTTTACATCAGTGTTAATGCGCACGACGATCACAAAGAACCTCAGTACGGAATTTAACATGAAAACATCTCAGATGAGGACATTTTTGATACGAGTATTTGATGTGTCCGCAATTCACGTGGAAGAAGCTGACCTACGTATGAAGTCCGAGCACGAGATAGAGAAAACACGCTAGCTCGCGAAAATGAAACATGACCTTTTATTATAGCGAGGGAAATTTTTGTTCTGTTCAGTAAGTCGCGCAATAGATACGGAAAACGTATACGACTACTAATTATTCCGCATGCAGAATCATTATTTTCATGAAAAGACTCCGACGTCGCGTCAATAAATCAGCAACATTGAACACCATCTTCGACGCAGTTTCTTCCTTCCCATTTTTTTCCAATTCGCTACTCACGCTCGTATATGTATTTTTCATCTGGTCATTTTTCAAGAAAATTTCATGCTCTTCTACATTCTGGAGTACGTCGTTGTACACATGAAACATTTTCAACGAGATGAAAACGAAACAGAAACTGTACCTCCACAGTTTCCTAACGCCCCCTGAAACCGTTTTACATACTCGTATTTTCTTTGAGACAATTTCTTGTATAGAATAAATTCATTCACTTGATGCCTATTACGATGATAAATCGAGTTAGAAACGAACGCGACGCTGTCGCCGACTGGAATAATGTAGCATTATTTCTTCTTTTCTTTTAAATAATATACACTGGAAAACATAATTCATGTTACCGCGTCAACATCGGAATTAAACTTTGACGACTTTTATGCCACAGTATTCTAATCCAGCGCTCGTAATACGATAATTAAGTACCCTCGGCTTACATTACAGTTTTCCATAATTACGCTACCGGTTGTATCAAATACGATACAGAAATAACGCTCCTTGTTCGTTCATTCATAACGGAATTCTGGTTGATACGACTTCGAGAGAGGAAGAAAAAAAAAAAGAGGAAAGGATTATAATTTACCGCGTCGATCTATACCTATCCACTAGAAGCTAGGTTACGCGGACCGTGGCGGCGCCAAGCAGCAATGTATATAGCTTCAAAAATTGTCTTTTCGATGTGCCCAATTTTCAGGCTCTAGACGACTCCATAAAATCATTTCTTTGATTTCAACACGACTTTACACAAAGGTTTCTACTAGCTTTCATATACGAAGTTTGTGGTTGTTCACGCTTAATTAATCGCAAATATTATCGCTAAATGCGCGAGTCTGGGTGATAAAACTAACGACCCGTTCTGATACAAGAGAAATTGCTGACTTCGTTAAATTCAGGATCAGTATGCGACTCGCCAGGTCGTTCACAAAGAGTTGCTGATGTAGCATTATTGTCAATGAGTCTTATGGCAAGACTAACCGAAGCAAAATACGAACATAAACATGTGATCCATGATTTTTACAAAAATACGTTCTTGTCCGAATAAGTTTCCTGAGTAATGGTCGGTGAACTTCCAACAAATGGTTGATAATAACGAATAGCTATGATGTTTTTCAGACATCAAGTACATGAAAACGATAAATATTCACATATTTGAGCAGCTTTTGATAGGAATTCTCATGAAAACGGCTATCAGTTCTGAATGACGCCGTTTTAAGACACCGAAAGGAGTAAACTGATTTACCGTTCCATAATAAGAATAAATGAACACGAGCCAAAAAAGTTTCAGCAGCAAAAAACAATTCGAAAAAGAGCTCAGTTAAATTTTATGAGATTGATGAGAGAAGGTTTCTGAGACATAGAGATCATTGGGTTTCGCGCTATCACGTGTCCTCGGGGATTCACACAGATTACCCATCTGCAACATGTCCTCAGGAGGCTTAATAGTCCTTTGACATGGACTATGAAAGGAAAGTGACATGTCCTAAGAAACAATGTCCTCAAAACTCAAGGGCTAAAAGTTGACATACAGGGTTTTTCCTCAATGTCATATTGCATGCTCGTTTATCTGATTCTTATGGTAATAATACTTGCTTTACTTTTTGGCAGGGGAATTTATACAATGATTGCGTATCTATTCCATTGACAGAAGACTAGTTAACGTAAAGCAAGCACCGTTATGACTTGACTACGATTTTTTTTCACTCATCGACATGATAAAATTTTGAGGGAGAACCCTTCCTTGTAAATTTGACGTTCATCAGATTTGTACCGAGGTATTTTTCTCGCAGGTAGCACGTTTGGCGAGAAAAATTCAAAAAACTAAAATTGTAAAAATATTTTCAATAAATATCCAAAGCTGTTGAAATAAAAATATCAAAAATTAAAAAATACAATTGATTTTATTACTTGAAGGCTCTACCGTCATTAAAGTTTTGCTCCGAGGATGAAGGCTGTGCCCTTCAAAATGTCAGCAACTATATAAAATTTTTGTATATTTTTCTAATGACGGTAGAGCCTTTAAGTAATAAAATCAATTATAATAAATCCGTCAAATAAAGGTTTTCTTTTTCTGTTTTAAAAAATAAACTTCATAATAAATAATTAAAATCGCAATTAATAATACTACAATTATAAATAACCAATAAAATTCATCAAAAGAAAAATTTTACATTACTTATCAATTCAATTTTGATTGATAAAGAATGAGAAAATAATTTTGTGAATCATTTAAAAACTAACAATTTATTATTTTTTTTTCTTTCCTTAGTAATATTTATTTAAAATGTCTATATCAATATTTTTTATAATAATACCTATATCAGTTTTCAATTTAAATAATAAATTTAGGTTGCTTATTTTTTCGTTTGATTTAATTAATTTTTTATTAATAGAATTTGATTTGTATTACATCAATTTATATGATATTAATTATTAATAATATAATCATAAATGATAAATTGAAACTATAAAAAATATTTCACTAACAATTAATTATTAAATTAATTATAATTAATAAAAATAATAAAAGAATCAATTTGGAAGTCATTGAAGAACTATTTTTTTTGTAATAACATATATTAATTTATGCATTTTAATTTAAATATTATTGAATTTAAGTTTTTTTTTTTTTTTTTTTGTAAGATATGATAACTTCATTATCAATAAAATTAATTTAATCAATTTAATTTTCATATATATATATTTTTTTTTTTTATTAATTGTATTGACATGCCGGATTATTCAAGCTTGGCAGTTGACAAGACGAGGGACATTGTTTTCACGACCCATTAAAAGTTTAATCCACCTACCTTTCATCTGCAAGGTGTAGACATTAAGACTAAGAAGACACCGAAGTACCTGGGCCCCTGGTTCGACAGCAAGCTCAGCTTCCACAACCATTTTGAAAATGTAGCGGAGAAAGCTTCTATTGTGGTGACACGTTTGTCCCATCTGATGTTGAACCATTGAGGATCAAAAAAAAAGCTATAAGACGACTTTACATGAGCATAGCAATGTCAGTCCTCCTTTATGGGGCTCCCGAGTCAGAAGAGTGAGTAGTGATGTTCGAGGCACAGAAGAAAACAGGGACCATCCGACAAGCCTTGCGGGTCAAGCGAGATGCCAGGCGCTCCTTGCATGCCAAGTGGAAAGAGCAACTCGCCCGGACAGGAAAAGGCGAGTGGAACCGCATGCTAATACGTAATCTTAACAAGTGGATGGACCGAGACCATGGCAAGCTGAACTTCCAATGATGGGTGGCCATGGATGTTTCAAAAAAGTACCTCCTGAAAATGGGGAAAGTTGAGCGACAGTTGTGTTCACACTGTGATCAGGAGCGGGATACTGGACCACAGTACATCTTCTTTGAGTGTAAGGCGTAGAGATGAGAGTGGGATGAGCTGAAAAGGTCTTTCTTTGAAATCGAGGAAGGTGAAGAATTCTTCCCAGGTAATTTCGTTACATGCATGCTCAGCACAACGCATGCATAGAACCGTGAATCTATATTTGCCGCTAAAGTAAAGAAGAAGAAAACAGGGTGGCCAGTTTTTTCCCAAGAAAAAATTCTCTGTCTTTTCCATGACTTTTCCAGGTTTTTCCAGACTAAAATCTCCACCCCTTTTCGGCTCAAAAAGGAAAAAAAAAAATATAGACGTGATTTTTGAAGCAAAATATTATTTTTAAATTTTTCTTTCTACGTGATTTTTGAAGCAAAATAATATTTTTAAATTTTTCTTTCTATCTCAGATTATTTAGCCGCAGGTCTTAAAAAAATCCCGGACCTTAGCCAAAATTCCCTGACTTTTCCCCGACTTTTCCCTGAACACTCAAATTCCCTGACTTTTCCCAAAATGAAGGGCAAACGAAGACGCCAAAAAAAGAAGAAGAGGAGGAGGAGGAAGAAATCCCTGCCTGAGAAGCCAGAGCCACGAAACACGAATGGTGAGCTCCTAGCAGCTCCCAATGGTGGCTGAAAGCTCTAATAGAGGAGTGGATACGGGTGCGTCTATGGCATAGAACTACCTAAATTCCAGTTCAAGTGCTGAGCACTCCCTTGGACGGTAGGGTAGACCCCTGTGGTGACCTCATTGGCAGACATTGCACAGCGCGTGGACATCGAAGAGAAAATCGAACCAGGCCACTCTCCCTTCTGACTATCGACGCAATGACCTGAAGAGTGGATACCAGTGCCAGAGATAGGGACCCCCTTTGGGCACACATGCACACTCATACGCCCCCGTTTCAAAAGAGAATTGTGTTGGCATCAGTTTTCAGGCGTCAGCGAATTTCATTTCATTAAAATGGCTGCTGCACGGGCTTCACTCACGAAGCGCGTTTGTTCGATTTTCATCGTGTGAACCACAAAATAACAAGAATACATTTTTCTGGTGAATTTAATCACAATGCTTTCATTAGTGATTCATTTTCATCATAGGTTGCGTTGTCCGCGAAAGAAATCGAAAAACTAGCCATTTGACACTTACAGGCAAGGAGTTCACTGGAACTCTTAAGGAAACCACATCCGAAAAATTTGCACGAACAAACCTTTGCCGGCGAATTGCGCCAAGTTCGCCTTATTTAGGTTTGAATGGACTAATTCGGTTTTAGAAACACCATAAAAGAATACGGGAAACACCCGAGTAAAACGAACAAGCTTCAGCCAAGTAACAAACCAACGAATTTGTAGCGTGTCGACTCAGTTTTCAAGAAGTCAATATCTGTCGATAAACAGTTAATATCCTCTCACATAGCTTTAATATCACCTGTTAATGAGTATCTTTCGTTCAGAACATAGCTGGCATGGACGTGATAAGAATTTATAATCTCTTGTTGTGTGCGATCTAACGTTCTTCCATTCTTTTCCCTCTCTCGTCTTTTTCATCGTACTTCAAAACTTTTTATTCACAAATGCAAAAGAATAGGCCTCATTTTATTTAATACAGTCAAGAAAAGGGGAGAAAAAAGTGTTATAATATGGACTCGTGAAATATTGAGAAGATAATTACGTTGATTGTTCTCCAAAATAATGGTTTAGCGACGACATTTTAGGAACTTTTCATCTGTCAATGCACTTCCTTACGCGCGGTAAATAAAAAACAAGATCATGCAACACTGATTGCATTGTATAAGAGGAAGAAAAGAAGCATTCTTTGAACTTCGTCAGCTAAATTTTTTTCTGATGTACAAAAAATTTCTGCACACGTACAAACGAACGAAGTCTATCGAACTCGTTTCTGGTCGAAGATATTCCAACGAAGTTAACAACAGCCCAAATTACTTCAAAACCTATTTTTCTTCTCCATCTTTACGAGAATGAGACCATTGCATGGTACACCAAACGACACCACCATCGCTACCACACGCTCTTCACTCACTTATATGGCTAGACAGATAGAAAATAAATCTTGAATCACGTGACCGCCTTATTTCAGCATCTATTTCCATGTCAGTCCCCCGTTCACATTTCTCTCCTCTTTTCCATCACCTCAATCCATCTTTCTCTGTCTTTTTTTGTTCGCACATCTCTTTTCATCTTTTTTCTCTTTCCATTCTCATTCTGTAGCAACGTTTTGTCGCACGTTTCTCTCATCGCTCTCCAACACTCTTCTTCGCTTCGTTCTTTTATTATTCATACAACCATTGTGTCTGTAATTATGAACACCTGCGTGTTATCATCGTTATTTCTTTTTAGCCTTCGTTGAGGCACTTCTATGATGAACGCCAGCATAACATAAATCAATTTTTATCTCAAAAGAAAGTTTACCTATGTTGAAAAACTCGACCGACAACGCCATACGACAACAAACTTGAAGATGGAGGCTCGACATCGCGGATATGAGTTCGTACTCGCGAAATTTGAATTCGGAAAGCCGTTAGTCAGCCACAAAGACTGGCGCTACCCCTACAATTTGAAAGGCTAGAATAGCCGACAACACAACCCTGCCCACACATAATAGACTTGTTAAGACTCGACAGTACAAAAAGTAATTGTTCCATTCCTCTACCTGCTCCATAGGAAACCGCCGATACACAGACACCGAACTGAACCCTATAAAACGAAATATAGTCTTGGAAAAAACGGTGATGTATAGGGGGAAAATATCTTCTTATTTGCCCACAATAATATCATTAAGGATGAGATATAAACACGGCGACTGAACCTTTTAGTGACCATTGATTCCTTTGGAAGAAATATTTTACGACGGTATAGCACAAAATATTAAAATAGAACTAGTCAGGAGTAACCAAATGATTCATTGTTACTTTTCTCGCTCTTACTCTTTCTGGTTATTGTTGACCCAAATCGAACTCTGATAAATGGTCTTGTGTATGTTTTCCCCTTTTACCAATTCATCGCGATAAAAAAATCTCAAAACGTACCAGGATAAATATCGTGGATGAGTGTAACGCAGGTAATAAAACACAGAAGAAAAAGAGAATTCCAGAAGAATAATATGCATTCATAACCACCAATTATTAATCAACAAAGGTCAAGTCATTCAAATAAACACGGAGAAATCAAAAAACACAATTAATAAACTCACGCAGATTCCCTTCTATACCTGAAAACGTTATCCACATGTTGTTACAGAAAGAATCTCCACGAAATTATTTCCTTTTCTACCAACTCGCGTAGTGTGTACAGAATATCATACTGATTTTTTATCTACCTGGAACTGGAGACCGGTACGTAGTTTTCAGAAAAGTAAACAGGAACTACATTCTTGAAAATATATTGTCCGTAAATGAAGTTCGATGTTCCAAGGATATTTGTGTCCGATCTTCTACAGTAAGATAGGAATAAACACTCCGAAGAATTATAATGTATATCGAAAGGGAAGATGGAGCAATATCTCGAAAGATGGAAATACGATCAGATCAACAAGAATAAGATGTAGAAGAAACGTAAACAAATAATACCTACGTCTCCATTATCAATATTTTTCTTTCCTCTCGAAAACTGAATAAAAGTGATGACTACTTTTATACCTGTTGTTTATTTCCCTTATTACAAACTCGAAGTTTCCGGAAGATCGTATCACTGTATTTGCAAGCACTAGCGGCCGAAATGTATCCCAAGCTAGGCTAGCTTGGTACACAAGAAGGTGAGCGATATTTGTTTTTCAGATGACCAAAACAGGTCACTATATTCTACGTTGAACAGCGACTGCAATCCACGAGCCATAATGTAAAATAGTGGTTTTGGTACCACTCGGGAAAGATGGGGGACAAAGCGTCACTTCGGGATGACTTACTACAAAAAACAATTATAGATATCTGAGAAGAGTAACTATTCAAAATGGCGATTTAGCTTGGTGGTTAAAAGCAAATACTTTAGTTTATGAGAGAAAATAATATCATTCAACTTCCCGCCCCTACATCTTGTTCTAAATCTTTTTGTGGCACGTTCTAGCCCTTAAATCAATATTTTGGAAATATCTATAAAAAATTGAGCTCCTAAGTTTCGAACAAAAACTCTTGATCCGGATCGTGAAATATTCTACAAAATAGACTGTCTTACAATTCTTCCATTGTTTGTCCGAAATTCTGAATCAATTGTTTCCAAATGACGTAAAAAATTGAGCTCCAATAAGAAAGAGTTCCGAACAAAAGCTTTTCTCATGAAATTCACTACATAGCATACAGCCTAAAATTTTGTGGTCGAGCTCTTAAATGTTGTGACCTTCTGGAGAAAATTGATTTATTGTAAATGTTTACATACTTGTCAACTTGTAAATTGTGAAAAATTATCCTTATAATAAATTAGAATTCATAACTCCCTTTCCCACCATAACACACTTTCCCTGCCTAAACAGCAATTTCCAACATTCACTCCTCTCGTCCACTCATTTCAAGCGTACAGAATCTCTTCAATCCTCGTGACCCTCTCGTCCATCCTTTGCCACACAACTTTCATCCAGGTTCCCAGCCATATGGGAGGCCAAGGTAATGAAAAGGAAAATTTAGCCGTCAAAGCCGCCACAAAACTCTCAAAAATCAACTCCCGCTTCTCTTCACCAAGTCCGATCTTACTCACTCCATCCGACGCACACTTACTGAACAATGAATTACTTAAGGCAAAAGTGAATTCTAACTAATAAATTAGCTCAAATTAAACTGTTAAACTCTCGACCTGCATTCTACCCGCTGATAAAAAATTCGCACAACTCTAGAGAGCGCTATAGTAAAATTGAAAACGCATGAAAAAATTTTAAGTCAATTCCATTTTTTCCTAGCTTTTTCAAAATACTAAAAAATTTCAAGGTTATTTCCAAACTTTCTGGCTACTTTTGAAATTCCTTTTCCAATTTTCTAAACCTGTAGCCACCATCTGACAATAGAATTCAGTCTGTCCATTATGCAGTCAATTTCATGAGGAAATTTAGCACTAGATGTGGGGATGGGAATGAGAAAGAAAAAACACACGGGTTTTTCAAAGGAGTTGACCGAGGGTTTGCCCGGAACCTGTTTTATGGGGCACGTGGGATCTGAAAAATTTAGATTGCGACGTCACAAGGTTGACCTATGATGTCATCAAATTTTGCCGTCACAGGCCCCGACCTAGCTATATTATGATAGGAGGGGGATTTGGAAAATTTTCGTGCTCCCAGCTTTGCCGGCCGGCAGACGTTTTTTCCGAAAAATCCTCCGATAAAAAAGGTTTTCTGTTCAAAACTGGAAAATTCGACCCATACAACTGAGATATTTACCGCTTACCACAAACCCAATCCACCATTTTAACAGAGAACCTGTTTTATCGCGGGCTTTTTCAGGAAAAACGTCCGCCGTCCGGCCGTCTGGTAATGATCGGAGCTCGAAATTTTTTCAAGTCCACCTCCTATCATTTATAGCTTGGGGAGCAGTGCCTCTAATGTCAAAGTTTGATGACGTCATAGGTCAGCCTTGTATAACGTCATAGATCAGTTTTTTTCTACCTCCCCTCCTATTATATGTATATAGCTTCAAAGTCCGGGCCTGTGACGTCACAATTCGATGACATCATAGCTCAGCCTTGTATGACGTCATAGATCAGTTTTTTTCTACTTCCCCTTCTATTATATGTATGTTACAGTTAAAACCCGAAATCAGTAAATTCTAAAATTCACTAGTCAAAACTAGTTGCCACAAATGACTTTAGTCAGAACTAGTTTTGACTAGTTAATTCTAGAATAAAAAAATTGTTTGAATTCATCAGTAAATTCCAGTTATGACTGAAATGAATTGAAATTGTTCGAGTTCAAAAGATGATGGTGTTTCCAGACATACTTCGGCCAAATTGATAGATATTTGGTAGTTCTGTTCAACTTTGAGGATAAGTTGCTCACACTGGGATAAATTATACGAAAAAGTTCTAAATTTTTCTTCCTTAATTCACACATTAAACCGCATATCATACGAATTCGTCGGCCTATAAACGTTACAAGAGCAAATCTAACAGTGACTAATTGACGCACACCATTCAAGTACAAACAAGCTTTAAGAAAAACAAAAATTCAAGGGTGTTGGAGGCTGGAGGCACTTTGTCTCTGGAGGTACCTTACCTCCGTCTCCAATGAGGCGAAGATGGTGAGGATTTAAACCAGGATATTGAAGGCTGGAGCATTTTGCCTCCGGAGGTACCATGCTTCCACCTAAAGGCTTGGAGGTGCTTCCAAAGACCCTTTAGGAGGCACTTTTTTCAACAGTATTCTATTCCTCGAAACTTCATTCAGCCACTTCGATGCTAGCGCTGCTCGGTTCGGAGAAAAGCCAAAGTTTTAAATACACCTTGTGAGTATCATCTGTCATCTGGCAACACTGGTAGGCCAATATGCTACATCTGGTCACACTGATCAACATTACAAGTGCCTTCGGAGGCGTCTCCAAAGACGTCTTCGGTTTCTTCGGCAGTGCCTCCGGAGGCATTTTCTCCAATCTCAGTAATTGCGCTGGAGGCATTTGGAGGTACTTCCAGAGACATACTTTGGAGGTCAGAAGACGCCTCCAAACGTGTCCACTGGAGGCAACCGGAGTCGGAGAGTCATTTTCTGTATTCGTTCCGGACGCCTCTAAAAAAATATGCCTCCAACACCCTTGATAAAAATACAATTACATTTGTACTAGGGAAGAAATTCATTTTACTGATTGGATTCACCCTTCTTGTTTTCGCTAGTTAAAACTAGTTTTCCCTGACAATCATAATTTCTTCTCTATTTCACTTTTTACCAGTCAATTCTAGTTTTCACTGGTAAACTAGTTTTACCTGAAATTATTTAAGTTAAAACTAGCTCCAACGCTGAGCAGGGGTGCCGTGATCCCCCTAGGCTTACGAAGATTTCGCCCCCCAAAAATTTTTAAGAAGCAAAAAAAAAAAGAAGAAACCCCCCTATAATGTTATGAGAACAAAGGAAAAAACCGCCCCCCCCAAATTTCCTACGAAGAATTGTCTTCAAAAAAGTGGCTTCACGGCACCCCTGCTGAGGGTCACGGTAAATTCTAGAGTTAACTAGTCGAAACTAGTTCTGACTGAAGTCATTTGTGGCAACTAGTTTTGACTAGTGAATTTTAGAATTTACTGATTTCGAGTTTTAACTGTAACAATATATTATAGCTCGAAAGTCGAAATTTTAGCAGAGAACCTGTTTTATCGGGGTTTTTTTGGAAAAAAATGTTCGCCGTCCGCCGCCTAACCGGCCGGAAACCTCATAGTCGTTTATAGATTTACCTCCTATCATTTACAGCTCGGAGGTCGACAATTTTTCCAAGTCCTTCTTCTATCATATGTACCTCCACAGACCAAGCCTGTGCCGTCACAATTTAATGACGTTATGGTTCAGGCTTATGACGTCACAATCTAATGACGTCATACATTTTTTAGATCCCACGTACCCCTATAAAACAGATTCCTTGGCACCCCTTGTTCAACTCCGTTAAAGAACCCACGAATTGTTGAAATTGGCTGCCATTTTTTAAATAGCTACTTTTCGCAGTTGTCCATCATCGGTTTTCGTAGTCATTGCGAAGTGACACTTTATACCCCCAAATAGTACCACATTTTTATATAGGCCATGGACTAGTCTGAAGAAATGGTAGAAAAACTCATAACTATCAAGAAACTTGTTATGGTCCTCAGAATAATTTGTACTATAAAACTGAGTCACGGTTGATTTCACTTATAGTCGAAAAATCTAAGAAAAAATATTCACACCAAAAGGCCTATTCTAAGGACAAAGTATCCCAAAATTCGTGATGGCTGTCATGTAAAAACTATAATTGATAATCCAAATTCTCACTCACGAACTCCATAACACAATATCGTACGTACAGCCTTTTTTTGTACTTCGGTGATATAGAAAGTAGGAGCAACCTAAATACTTTCACCCTACGTCGCATAACCAGTATTGAAATCCGCCACCCAAACTTGAAACTCATGGTATGACTTTCATAACTCACTCTTTGATCAACCTACTACAATAATGTACAATGAACCAAAAAAGGGGAAAAAAAAAAGGACCTACGCGAATATTTCCAATTCTTTGAGAAGAAAATAGATCGGAACGAATATTTATTATAGGCTCAAAACCTCATCAGGCACGTAATCATATCGATAAAGGAATTCAGGTGGGTTACTCACGTAGGCGTGTATCAAGGGTGTGGAATAACTTTACACAAAATTCAATTCCGTGATTTAAAAACATGTTTTTGGGACCGCGTGAAATCTGTTTCCTTCCTGTACAAGAGGAACTGGCCGTTTGCTTCACGTCAGGGGTCCTGTCGTTCAAGAAACTCAACTGAAATTCGCAGAATAATTTGCATAGGCTCACCTTTACAAGTCTTAGACAACTGATTTTCTAGGAGATTGCACATACCAAAAAGCGAAGGATTCGCTATGGACGTGATTTCACTCATTCCGGTCGCTCTCGACTTACCAAGTCTAAGATACATCTCTTTCTTTCTGATTGTCACTCAATGCATAACTCTATAAAGTTTCGAAGGCTTTACGTAAACAATTAGAATCCTGAATACAAAATTACTTCATCCACATTTATGCGTGTAAACTAAACTACGATTACTCTAAGCGTTTAGTGGTGAACGATTCGTTCGCAGAAACCGAATTATTGCACCCTCGCGACATGTCAGCAATTTATACACTATAATTATCTGACGCATGCCTTCGACAAGTGACCCATGCATTAGACGAGTAGAATAAGCTGAATTGAGAATTCGTCAGCCATTAAATAGAAGTATGATATTCGCTTACACAGAAACCATGCTTATAAGCACAAACGATATTACAAAATCTACCACACACAGCAAAATTTCGATTGTTACAAAGATTTGCAAAGGTCACCATTTTTTGTTTTTTTTTTCCTTCTTTCTTCCGATAATAGGAATACGCATATCATAGAGAACGACGAGCACAAAATGGTCAACATCGCGTGCACTTTTCCTCTTCCACTCACAACTATGCAATTCTTTAGCGTTTGAATCTGATGAAGGCTGGAGTTCGCCTACGAGAAAAATAATTAAATAATTTTTCTATTCTCGACGATTTCATTTATACAAATGATACGAAAACTTGTGAGATCATGGAGAAACGTACGCCCGTATCATTCATTTACCCAATCATCTGTTGCGCAATCCTATTCGTGGCTCATTAAAACTGGGTTAACAGCTGATGCGATTTTATTTATTGAAATTTGCACTCCATCAATTTACTCTTCGCGAAAGTACATTATATACTGATTAGCGAACGAATCAAAATTTTCCACTTTTATCTTTCACCTCTAGAGCTAGTAAAAGGACGATCTTACACAAATTGCCTTTGAATCGCGTATTCTACTTATAAGCCCTCTTTTCAAATTCACTCGCTACCAGAATGCGCGCAGCAGTCAATTAGCCGACGGAAAAACGTTCTTAATACTTTATACGGCGCACACACGATATAACCTGGCGTTATAAGAGAGTTATTTTCGAAGTATGACTCACGCTAATGATTATCATTAGCACGACGAGATAGCATCGTATCTCGATATTAATCATAGAAAATTTAATTAATAAGCTAATCTCGCAGATAAACTCTTCCATGCACAGCGTAACGGTATACCCCCTCCCCTAACCCTCACGACTGCTCATATAGCGAGTAAGATGTACGAATAAAATACAGAGCGCGAATGCATTTTGAAGTGTCGCGTTCTGGCAACGACGTTGATTTATCCTCTGCAATCCTTTCACGTTGGAACAAAATTTACGAATGAAAAAGACAGAAAAAGAAAAAGATTCTGAGGAACGACGATACCGCAAGGTAAAAGTTTGTGGTTTGATGAATCAGCAAAGGTATATAGGATGATTTGATTAGTCGAGAGATTATAACACCAAGATAGAGGTACGTAAGACGAACGCCGGAGAAGGGAAGACGAAGAACTAACTTGTTAAAAGAGAATACAAGTTTTTACTCGAGAGTATCAACAACAACGATTCTTGGCTTCGGGCCCTGGCATCCATACAATAGTCAGTGCTTACTAAAATAATCGTCTAAAGAGTATTAATGCTCATTTGGTGTGAGAGAGAGAGAGGAAAAAAAAAGTAGCTCAATTATAATGCATCAAAAGTTGTAAATACATTAACCTTGAAACGATTTATACTACTTTTTCCTCCTCCAGTTTATATAATCGGTACTTTTATTTCTGCGTATACACAACCTGAAACACGTCACGTCGCACTCGCATCACGACATCCACATCATCAGCATCACTTTACAGCGCCAACTCTCAGCCTAAGCAATTAATGAAGAGTCGTTTCATCGAGTATTCATCATTAGCTTGCCGGTCATTTGTCTAATAACGAAGTTACACGCAAGAATATAACTAGTAAAGTAACGTTCACTACAAAGTTTTCCTAGAAATATACGATTGATCGCGATGGAAAATCCTCGGAAATATTTCATTACAACTTACATATTAGGGATTTTTTTTTTCTTTTTTTAGCTTTCACATTTAGCCAAAAGAAGAGACGAATAATAAACCATCGAGATTTACCAGAATGCTAGTCACTTCCCTAATAACTGTCCTGTCCACTCTTTAAGGTCAAGGATACAACGATGTTTTCTGACACGAGTATAATACAGTATCTGGGTACTAAATATCAATGAATATTACACCTATCTCATGCATTGGCACGGTCACTAGCTAGTTGATATTTAAACCACGCTGTCTAAACTTATGTTCAAGTTTACTTTCCTGTACCGTTGTTTTATTCGCTGTTAGAAATGAGGAATTGGAAAAAATTAAATATCATCTTTCAATTTTGTAACGGGTTGATGAATTCACGCCTCCGAGCTAATGTCTTCACACGAACATGGGATACGTTCAATATGTTTGTAGCACAAAGTTGGAGTCATGAACATCCACATCAAAGATCAAGCAAGATTTTTCAAACAGTTTTTACGAGTGTGAATACAGACTATGAAAGCTTCGAAAATCACAAAAGATACACAGGTATTCTCATTTAGAACTGCTCCTAAATCACTTCTTTAGCAGCGATTTGATACGAGCAAATCTGATCCTTCATCACCAGAGCCCGGATTCCTCGGCATTTGTCGAATCATTTTGCTAACGGCGAGAAGCTTGAAAATCAGTTGGAAGTTCAGCTTAGGGGTAGTGGGATCCGTAAAACAAATTTCATCTTGCCGAAAATGGCCGTCGGAAGTTCAAGCCACCCACCTTTCGCCTGCAAGGTGTGGAAATTGAAACCAAGAAGCAAATGAAACACCTGGGCATCTGGTTTGACTCAACGCTGAGCTTCAGGCACCATTTCCTGATGGCAGCGGAAAAGGCGGGCCGGGTAGTTGGATACCTAAGCCGCCTGATGAGGAACCTTGGAGGACCGAGAGAAGCAAGGAGAAGGATCATGATGAGCACCGCCTTGTCGATCCTCCTACACGGTGCGCCAGTATGGGCCGACTGCATGAAGATACCATACCGAAGGAGAGAGATGGTAAAGATCCAACGAAGAGCTGCGCTAAGGTGTGTCAGTGCCTACCGCACTGTCTCGACGGAGGCTCTTTGTGTATTAGCACGTTCACCACCAATCGAGCTCCTTGCTGAGGAGAGAGCGGTGGTGTTCAAAGCGACGACCAACCAAGAAGCTTTACGGGTCAAGCAGGAGGCTAGGCGCTCCTTGCTTATAAAGTGGAAAGCAAGAATTGCCCAGAGTGAGCTGGGTACATGGACAACCCGTGTGCTAATACGCGACCTTGATGAGTGGATGAACGGACACCATGGTCAGCTGAACTTTCACTTGACGCAGGTGTTAAGCGGCCATGGCTGCTTCAACAAGTACCTTCACGAGAAGTTAAGGAAAGTTGACCAGGCCACGTGTTCGCACTGTAACCAAGGGCGGGATGATGGACCACAACACACCTTATTTTAGTGTGAAGCGTGGAGGCGTGAGCGGGACGAGCTTAGTCGGTCTCTGCAAGAGATCGGGGTAGATGAAGCGCTCGACCCGAGTAGCCTGGTACCCACCTTGCTAGGTTCCAAAGACGCATGGAACCAGGTGTCTGCATTTGCGGCCACCATCATGAAGAGGAAGATGAACCAGGAATGGAATAGGCAAATGCAAAACCACGCTGTACCACCAACATCCAGATCTGCAGGAAGAAGAGGACCAAGATCTTCCCTGAAGAAAGAAGGAGATGAAGAAACTCCATCAGTGACCTACTGTATTGTGGTGGTGTTTGTTGTTGTGAGTGTTCTTATGTTTTTGTACGTGCCAGGGGGGCACTGCAGCTTGGCGGTTGCCAAAGCAACTTGGCAGTTGCCGAGTAGAAGAGGGGTTCGCCTAGGAGATTCCTCCTTCACTGAAGTTATACCCGAAAGGGTCAATTCCGGTGTTGAAGGAAACAATATTAAATGCATACGCAACCCGCACCTACTCCATGATGGATGACGGGCGGTGCTGCACATGCGACACATAAGCGATCTTGCCGAAAATGGAATAAATGCCGAAAACGGGGTTTAAAGCCAAATATGGCCGAAAATTACCATTTTGTTAAATATTGTCTAAAATTGTAAAATTTCGGACAACATTTTTTTAATTTTGATTAAAATTCACCAATTTTGATGAAAATTGGACAGTTTTTTTTTAAAATTATTTTTAGTTTAATGTTGAAAAATTCCTAGGATTTTTTATTGATGAATTTAATCCCCGAAAATCGTTTATTTCGGTCAAAATCACGTAATTTTGGTCGTAAATTGAATAATTCCGATCGTGAATTTGTCAAAGCACTAAAAACGCATGTTTTCTTCATTTTTTTTTTTTTTTTTTTTTTTTTTTTGTCGAATAATGCCGAAGCCGAGACTTTTTATTTTTAGTGCCGAGAAATCCGGTCTCTGCTCATCACATACTTCAAGGGGGAATAAGACGATTTGAGTTGTGGACGGTGGAGAAATCCGAGATCGCTTTCTTTTTCCGAGTCCAAAACTCGAAAAAAAAATTCAATATTTTGAGAGTGCACAACTTTAACAGCATTCGAATTTTGCTAATGAAGGAATATCAAACTAATGTTTGTAGAATATTGAGAAATACATCGTTCAGGCCCGAAATATTTTCTAGTGCCATTTCTGGTTTCTGAACGGGAAGGATTGCCTATAAGACGAGATGAAGATCAGAAGTAAAAATTATTTGGTTCAATTACAATCACTAGCAAGTTGACATAATATATGTATAGAACTAAGACTGATAACGTTCATGATAGGAAATTAAATTTGTGGAAAAGCATCATGTGAAAATGATCGTCTTTTGCTGTTTATGTTACGCTCAATTCACATAATATTGCTCATTACACGTATTAGGCACAGTTGCTGCCCATTACGCCGACGCGTCATGAGCAGGTGGAATTGACCAATGAGAAGCTGATTCGATTGTAAAATAATGGTATTTTCATTTTACTTGGAATACTTCAAAAAATCTTTATAATGGAAATTACTTTCTATCATCACTCAAGGAGATCGTCATTACTTCCCAAATTCAAAATCTTATTCTATTATTTATTGTGATTGTCACAACTTCTAGACTGGTGGACAAATCATGAAAATGGCTAATTTTTTCATTCCAATATTATTTCTCGAGACATTTGAGCAATCACCTGTTATGAGGATAAAAACACTCGCTGAATCCGAACCAAGTTGAATTTTGCCTCCTTATGGCCCAAATCCAAGATAGCGGCCAAACTCATTTCATTTCTATTTTGAGGTAAAACAGAAGGTTGTATTTTTTGGGATCACATACAGCCAAGATGAGGACCCAAATTTGGGTCAAATTGAGGGCAAATTTAATGGCAATATAATGCTAGAGTGTGGGATATCGTTTCTATGGTTTATTGACTCGGAAAAATCAAAAACGACCACCATGAGCTTGCCTGAGAATCATAAGTCGAGATCCTTGGGTCACAAACATGCTTATCTGTTATTAGTTCTTTATCCTTTTTCCTTTTAAGAAATACGATTCTTTATCAATAAAGTTATTTGAGCTACAATTTTAAATAATGCGCCTTATTTTACAGTTCATCTTATTTCTACGGACTAATTTTGAGGTACATATGCTTCGTTTTGATAATGTATAATGCAGTTGAGAGTAAGCTCTGTGATTTTAACCTGACCAATTTTTAATATCTCAAGTAGAGTTTGAAGATCCAATTCTGTACACCAGCAACCCCCTCCCAAAAAAAAAAAAAAAAAATTACAACCTCCTGTTCTACCTTGAAACAGAAATGAAATGAGTTTGGCCGCCATCTTGGATTTGGGCCATAAGGAGGCAAAATTCGACTGGCAACCATGAAATTCGGATGCAGCGAGTGTTTTTACCTTATTGACCAATGGTTGCCAAAATGTCTTAAGAATAGAGATGCATTTCAAGAAAAAGTCTACCTGTCTATTCGGCCTGCATGGCATGCAGAATTGCATACTATGTCATTCTTTACGCATGTTTATCGATTGTTTTGACGCACCCACAATATCCCTTCCAGTCCCCACTGAACCAAGCCGAAAAAATTCGGATTGGTTCATAAGGATGCTCAATACGCGTAATGGGCAGTTAGATTGCTGCCCATTACTCGTAATAGGCAGAAAAATATTGCTGATTACGCGTAATGAACAGCACGTCTGCTCATTATGCGTATTGAGCAATTACGTGAATTGAGCGTAACATTTATACCATTTGGGACACGGGAATATCAGACTTCGTCACCAACAACGTAAGCATGCATGAGAAAATTCAACTTAGAAAAATTGCTCCTGGTAAACGATAAACGAAAAATTTTCTATAAGTAAGCAAGAAAGAATAGATCATGTTTCACGTATTTGAGGAAGAGACTCTCACACGCACAATTTATCGGAGAACTCCCGTTTTTTCAGTGCAGATGTATCTTGCGGAAGTACAGCACACTATTTTGAGGACTGAGAAGGGTGGCTGGAGTCGTTCGCCAAGGGCGGAGAATCAAGTGAAAACGATCCTGAATATCAGAGAAAAAAAACATGAAGACAATTGATTTGATTGGGGGCTACGCTCTACCCTGCCGGGACGATGATCGGGTAAACTAATTTGAGGAGCGTGTCTAGAACAATTTTACGCTCAAATTTACGCAAAGTCTGGAATCAAGGTTCAGTAGAAACCATTAATCATGTCAACCAAGCATGTCGTGAGACTTGAAGAAATTCCAAACTCCTCATCCCTTGGTAGAACTAACTTCGATTCTTCTTTCGCTGAAGAGAATGTCTCATTTAAAATCCATAATTTTTCCACAATTCTAGGAATAAGACTGGTTGGATTTCCTTTAAGGGAAGGTACTTCCAACTTTGTTCCTTTAGATTTTAGAAAAATTAACCATTTTTCGCTCGCAGTAGGCAGTTTCTCATGTTACCTCACCTTTCAAGAGGACAGAGATCGAAAAAATTTTCGTAAGAAGTACTTTTGTTTTATATGTTTCCCAAATTATTCATCGTTCGACGAGTATCGCGTTCGCCTCCTTTGATCGTCGATAACAGAAACAATATGCATTCAGGACAAATCTAATTAAATTACAGACAGAGAGAAAAGCGACCTGGTGCTACAATGCAAGCCGTAGACCTGCAATGGAAGTGATTCCCCGTCGAACAGCGCACAGAACAACATTATAAGAGTACTTAGCTAAGGAGTAAAATAATTATTAGTTTATCGATCACATAAAAGAGAAAGACGAAACGAAATTTCATTTCGAGGAAAGAAAACAAAAAGTTTATTGTAACGATATCGTGTTTTCTAATCTCACAGTATACTTTCGTGCATTCCGTACCACGACTCAACTTACATAGAATATAAATACTCATTTCGATAACTTCTCACAGCAAATGATCAATAAACATCATACAGAACTGCGGCATGGTGTCGATAACAAATTTGCATCGTGCGTTGAAATTTAGAAATTATCTAGAGACTTCAACTCAACAAAAAGAGAAAAAGTTATCCTTAGTTTTTGGACAAGAAAATTTGTCACGTAATCCCCCCATCGAGTTCGGATGACGAGCAAAGTTTTTCAGAATTGATCAATTTATTTCACCTTCTCCACTTGTATCCTTAGTGCTTACTGTATATCGCTCGTACTATTGCGCGGAATATAAAATAAAAGCACACTTGTAAAGCATCGATGACTGAGCACTGACTGTAAACTTGGCCTGAAGCCAATATTGAGAAGTATATTACAAAAATCACTCGAGTACATTATAGTCGTCGTTAGACACGACATAGTGAAATTTTGCAAAACTGCTTTAAAAAGGATTAACCTTTCCCCCTCCTCACCCGATGAGCTCATCTTATTCTTACCCCAGCGAATTGTTGAGCGTAAGAACCACCCAGCATTTCCATCGATGCATAAATCATATAGTTCTTAGAAAAGAACAGAGCCTGTTGTGAACTTGTTTCTCGAAAATACGATAGAAAAACTAGATTCGGGAAGATACTAGTTGTAAGTTATAAATATTATACAGTATAGCGTATTATGCACCTATAAAAACGCGATATACGAGTATTTTTCATGCGGTGTAGGTGATACTACAAATATTACGCTGCATTGAAGTTTATATTTGTATTATCGTTAACAAGTCGTAAACACGACAATGTTTCTTCTTCACGGAAATAACGAATTTGTAAGATTTGAATACGCGTACTAACGAAGTCCGTAAAGCGAACAAAAGATATGAAAATGAACGGCAGACTCGAATCCTCAAGTAGGACGAGAAATCAGGCAGTGAAGAGGAGTTATTTTGAAGAAAATTTAACCAACGTGGAAAGATGATCGTCATTCCGCACCTACGGTTTCATCAAAAACCATTAAACCGAAACTTAGTACACACCTGAAGTAGTTTGTCTTCGGGTTTTAGACGTGTATCTTGAGACAACTATTCCAACACACGAAGTTCTACAACAAATAATATCTATCAAGTATAGTTCCGTTAATTGAGAAATTATTAAACGGAAAATAGGGCCGAATAAGCGGCCAGGAACTTGGCGGAAAACCGAGAGGATAGGAAGAGATTCTAAAAATATGTAGGTCAAAATACGCTGAAGAATGAACGGAGGAATCACCGCAAACCTAATGAGTCAATCAGCTGAATAATAACGACTACCATCCTCATTCTTAGACATCACAAATTGGTGAATTTTTTGACTATTTACGAAATTCCTGACCAACTTTTCAAATTCTCGACTTTTACCAAACAAATTTTCAAAAGAATTGAGGAAATCGTCTAGAGCAGCGATGGTCAGAGTGGGTTTTGCGATCGACTGATCAGGGTGAAAACAGAAAATGTAACATTATAATGCAATCTTTTTATTTCTAATTTTTCTGATGGTCGATCGCGAAAATTTTTCCAACTCACTAAGAGATCGCGTGAAACAAACTTTGGTCATCACTGCTCTATAAAGATTATTTGCAGACGTGATGACATTGTAGAAATCGAGTATTTATTATTAATTTAGTACTTCGTAGAGGAATTAAATGCAAGGAGCACGCTCTCGATTTGAGTGATTTTCCATCATAAAAAGAACTTCGAAATACGACAACAGGCTAATCAAACATCCTGTGCAATCATCGATCTGCCACAATTTCCTCGTCTAGCTTCGTAGTCTTTTATGTCATTAAAATACCCGATACAAATCTTTGAGAGAGATGAGAAAATGGACCAAATTCCTCATGAAGTCACTTCATGATCTGAATGAAATACAGGGTGTCTACCAAATTTGAAAATTAAAAATATTGGACTTTTATTGGACCTTTTTGTCGCAAATCTCCTGATTTAACAAGCAAAAAAAAAAAAAAAAAAAAAAAAATGTTAGAACTTTTATTCTCGATTATTGATTTTTATTGGACTTGCATCAAAATTAATGGACTTTTATTGACTTATTGGACCATTTTTGAAATAGTGAACTTTTTCAATTGGACTTATTGACCTGGTAAACACCCTGAAATGGGATACTCTCAAAATCACGGTTTTTCATACCACGGTTTCTTAATATTTCCATTCATAAGATGAAAACTCTTTTCATATTAGTCGAAAAGCATAAACAAGAATTAAAAGAAAAAAGGACGAATAAATATCCTTGACCTTAGCTAAGAAAGAAGAGGACAGGGATAATTCTAAAAATATGTTGGTCAAAAAGCAATGAGAAATGATGCCTCTTGGAATGAAAAACTGAGAAATTAAGGGACTCTAAACCTAATTAGGAGCTCGAAGTCAATCATCTGAATAAAAATTAATATTAGCATCATTCTTAAACATCACAAACAGTTGAATTTTCTGACTATTTACGAATTTCTTGACATACTTCCTAAATTTTCGACTTTCATCTCAAAAGTTTTTCAAAAATTCCTACAACAGCGCCAATGGATTTTCTCAGAGTTCTTGAAAAACTTTTTATCGAGGAATCTGGAGATCATTCGCAGACGTGATATAGATTCGCAGAAATTGGGGATAATTCATTTAATACTCCATAGAGGAATTAAATGCAAGGGTAGCACGCTCCCGATTGGACGATTTTCCATCATAGAAAGGAATACGAAGTTCGACAACAGGCTGATCCAACAACCTTGTGCAATCATCGATCTATCATGATTAATATCAGCAGCATTCTTAAACATCACAAACAGTTGAATTTTCTCACTATTTACGAACTTCTTGACATACTTCCTAAATTTTCGACTTTCATCTCAAAAGTTTTTCAAAAATTCCTACAACAGCGATACTCGTCAGTCGGAAACATACAAAATTTTCCTCACAACGTAGAAAAAATATGTTCTGAAAATTTGTCAATTTTTACACGTCATAAATACGAAACGAAAGGAGATTCACTACAGCTTCATAGTTTGAGAAAGAAGTACGGAAGTTTCCCTATTATTGTTTTCAAAGGTACCAGAGGTTTTACAAGACAAAAACTTCTCTTAGGTGAAGAAATTAATTGATTGGAGAACGAAAGTAAAGGCGATCGTCACTAACTGAACTGAGTATCATTAGCTGAGAACTGATTCAAAAACCTCACTAGCTGGCTTTGGACCTTTTCTAAAATGTTCGAAATAATGGCTCGTACTCGAGTTTTTCATGGCTCAAACGGTACACACTTCAGAATATCTTAAGAATCACAAACGATGACGTGAGAAAGTTGTCAAAATTCTCACATTACATTCCTCGATATTTAATAGTCTAGAGAAATTAGTTCACTAATTAGGCGACTGGCCTATTTGAAGTACAACAGAACTGCTGAAAAGAACCTTTTGAATTCGTGAGAAAAATCTATTTTTCCAAATTAGAACTGCGTTAATTCCAGTACTAATGATGAATCATTCTTTTGATTTGGGGTTTTACCCGACTTGGTCATCGAAATTCGCTTTCCAGAACAAAACTCGTCAAGGTATAAAGAACCCTACTAGTTATGAAGCGTGCGAAATCAAATTCTCAATCATCGGTCACCAAAGTCATTCAATATCATTTTAATGGGAACATTTGGTCATCGACAGAATTTTATACAAAAAAATAACTACCTAATTTTTATTTGAAACTCTCATGTACGCTAAAATTTGATTTTTCAGAATTTTTCATAGTTTTAAAAAATATAACATCGTCGCTTTTGGCAAAAATTTTTTCTCATACCTCAGAGCTCTTTACAGATGCTCTGAAAGGCGGATATTTCAGTTTTATTCGACTTCTAATTCATTTACTTGAATTATTTGACTGGTAGACACCCCGTATGAGGCGGTTCTAAATGAATTTCTAATTATAAAAGTATCTACAACAACCACATTTAGAGAATTTAAAGAAGTAAAAGACAATAATTGATACGAATATGAATTCTGGAACGTGCCTAAATAATTTGCGGTGATCTTGAATCTATGTACAACGAGCATATTCAAAAAGTTCGTATGTACGAGTACGTAAAGCAAGGAATTTTCTGACGCCAGTAAATTTTTTACTTCATTCGTCAACTTCAGAAGTCTTTTATTGACGTACAAAGGAATGCAAAGTTTGGCGAATGTTCGTAAAGGATACTCAATGTATTCGTATGCAGTCACTCATCTGTGAAAGATACCCTACAATCCAACTGTCAAACTTGTGTGTCATTCGCATTCGTACACAATAAAATATCAAGACGATGAAATGAAAAATAATAGGCACCTAATCGTTCGTTAGAAGAATCCTCACATTACAATCCTCAGTATGTAACAGCTTACAGAGACTACAAAACTGAACTCCTAAACAATGGGTGCAGTGTACTACAGCCGTGATAGTAACAATAATAGCTCGACAACGAGGGTAACAAAACCTTGGTGAACTACAGGAGTATCACACAGTGCGAGCCGGTACAATTCGATGATTCATGCGTTGTTCGGTTTCTACCTACACGATTACACCATGGTCCAAAAAGGCTGTAACTAAATCGAAAAGGTGCGAACACAGAATATTGCCTTGTATCGAAAATTGAGCATTTCAAACATTGATGTAGTAGCGTTCCGCAATATATATTCGTCGAAATTAATACTATGGCGAATACGGAAATGAGGAAATAGTAGCGACGATATATGGATAATAATTGATCCAGGTGTTCGACGCGACGCCAAAATCGAATATAACCGTAACTTTATGGTGTTCACGTACTTACTTTGCATTTGATAAGAAAACTCATCGAACGATTATAGGAAATATCATTATTGAAAAATGGTTAACGCGCAAGAAAAACATACGACATAATTATCATAGCGAAAGCTAAAAAGGATATCACATTCCGTAATTTTATAAAAACGGTAACACTATCGCGTAAAATTTTCAAATTATCGAATTGAAAATACGTAAAAAATGAACTTTCGGACGTGATGAAACGACACCGCAAACACGATGAGAAATCGCGAAAAACACGTACAGAAAGGTGTTTTTTATTAATCTATCATTTTCAATTTCTCAACACCAAAATATTATCAATTTTCGCACTGACACACGAATAACTAACTTAAATTCGTACCTACAGAGGATGGAACAACCGATCACCGGAATCAAGATATTATTGAATTCAAAACTGACCGCACGATTTTCGAACAACGACGCGAGAATCTCGAATCGAACAGAATTAAATGCAAAAAATATCACGTAAAATCGAAAGAACGGAAGAAAAGAAAAACGAAAAGCGAATTCAAAATAGAAAATTAATACTTATTATATTATCTACAAACGTTAATATTTCTGCTCTGTAAAAAACGTAAACAGTAACGAACTTCTTTGAAGGCAGCTGATGTGTCGCCGGAAGCTCGCATATACGTGAACACACAAATATGTAAAGTATTACAAGAATTACGCTACCATATTCGCTATTTTGGCGCCAATTTCGAACTCTAAACTAGTTAAAATTAAAAATTAATTAAAATAATACGAATATTACTTACCAAATGAAAAATTAGAAGCCTATTCGGCGAATTTCGACGAATTTACACGTTATTAAATCAGTAAATAAAGAGAGGTACTCCGTTTTTGGAATGCGAAGAATGGCACAAAGAATCTAGACAACGCGTAGATCTGTTGCGCACCTCGTCTTGCGCAAGTGATGGAAGCGAAAATGGGATGTTGTTGTTGACGGTTATCTTAATAGGCAACACAATGTACTTATAAGTTTACGATTCCCCCGTAACCTTATAATACCGTATTGAAGCGATTTAATTACTGTATATCTTTACGAAAGCTCAAAATTATTTCCTTTTTTTTCTCCTCTCTCTTTCGGTCTTTTTTTTTTCTCTTAAGAACTTTTCGGAACATTCTGTTACTACTTATAACTACTGCAGAACCTTTTAATCATTTCTTTCGTACGATAATTTTCGTATCGAAAACACGCATTTCTGTCGGTTTCATCCGTAGAGGGAAAGTTTTCCTCTGTTTATCAATAGAAAAAAGAAGAGGAAAAACTACAAAACAAATACTTTCTGAATGCCGGCATGAAAAGACATTATGAGTACCATGTTTTTTTTTTTCAACCAACTGCAGAAAGTTGCGCTTGTTGCGTTCGGAAATTTTTCAAACGCGTGTTGAGCTTTTATGCGAATTTTTCTCCAATGTTTATCTGAACATTATCCATCGCGCCGCTCATAGCATACAGATTCCTAGTAATTAATATGAAGAACTGAGCAAAACTTTACGATTGTGTGAGTTCCATGAACTTACAGCTACTAGGTACAGCGTAGGTCGACCTAAGTTGGATACTTTCAATATTCAGGGGTGTTGTGAAGACATTTGGATGAAGACGACTCTTCGTATTCGTCATTTTAAGGGGGAGGTAAGGGCATTTATACAATTTTTCTACTATTTTATCTTTAAATTTTTTTTTGGATTCAAGAAATCAAAGTTTGCGAGGGGGGTTTCTTCATTGAACCTAGGGGATCACAACTACCCTGATATATTGGTCTCTTTAATTAGGCCTAATTCGATTAACGTATTAATGTTTATGACAATATAGTATGAAAAAAGGAATGATTATTCTATTTCGACGATAAGAGAAGCTGTAGATAAATATTTCCAACTTGTTTTTTTAAATATGATCAGTTCTTTTCTTGGTCATAATTTCGAAGGTGGTAATAAGACTTGGACCTTCCATTATTAGTAAAAACTGCATTTAGAAAAAAATAATGGAACTGTTTGCGGCATAATCCTCTGTATTCCAGAACTCTTGTTTTCCATTTATTTTTATCAAAATCTGTATACAATGCTTATACGTACTACGTAGTAAGTACATTTATCGGTATTTTTATTCGATCATCTTCTTTATTCACTGAGAAAAAAAATAGTTCAAATGACTAGACTACTAATTATAATTCCAACGCCCTCAAAAATAATAATTGGCCTAAGTTATATGTAATTTACTGAAAGAAAGAAAAAAAGAAAAAAAAAAAAAAAAAGTTCAACTCGCAATAAAAAATTGTAAACATTAATACAATTTAGTGACCTTTACTACTTTTAATAGTAAATTTAACCATTTTTTGCCAAGCAGCACGTTGGAACTATAATCAATTCGAACTATTTTTTTTTTTTTTTCTAATAGTGTTCTAACTTTTCAACGGATTCTCCCCATTGAGGAGCTATGGAATTATTCCTAACACCAGGGACCTCTTTCTCTAGAATCTCCTGACTTCTTGACTGTTGTCAAGAAAGTCTATCGCCATCAGTCTGATGCACAAAATAGAACTGACGTGTTCGTATATCAACGATCTAGAATATACGAGTAAGATTTTCAGCAGGATCGAAGGGTGAGACTGTGTGCGTGTGCGAATGCGAGTGCTATCACGCTGTGTATTTACGAGAGCCGATTTGTAGATCATTCAAATAATTTGAACGCATCATCTTGCATTCATGAAGTTTTCTGAAAAACGAATATCTTTAGTATCCTAAAACTAACTTGTACCTACGTTGAAAAAAAATACTTCTCAGAATTATTGTGTCTACTTTATATTTATTGTCATATACCTATCAGGAATTTTTCGAGGAAATTAGATCGTAACGTATTTTTTCATCATGATCCTTAACTCGGTAAATAGGTACGTCAATTCTTCTTTGTACGGTTCAGCAGTGGGTTGCTATGATTATCCAGACGTCTCCCGTGTTTCTCGGCTTGGCGGGCAATTTCTTCTTTTTTGTATGGTAGACCAGCGTATTCAAGAAGTTCAGCCGTTTTTATCAAGCAGAGTGACGGGCAACGATATGATTTTAGAATTTTATTTCAAAGTCGTTGAATGGTCTCAATATTGCTGTTGCTAGCTGTGGGTACCCCACACTTTAATTGCGTACAGCCTGCACATTGGTTTGAACTTTTGAAGATTATTTTACGAATTGAAAGCTCATTTTCAAATGATAGTACGGAATTTTCACCCACCAGTTATTAACATTTTTAAAAATGGAAGTTTTCTTTTTATCTTTTGATATAGTTCTTCTATGTTATCCGTCGATCAATTTTGACTCCTAATGATTTCTGCCTTCGTCGTTTTTAGGGCACAGTTTCTGTGTTGAGTACCAAAGTTTATTTAGATAGATTTGTCATTCTTCAGCACTATTCTCTTGTCGACTAAAGACTCCTAAAAATAAACCAGCCTTCGAGTCATGTTTTTCTGTGACGTCATAGCGAATCAAGAGAAAAGTACTTGCTGGTTTTTCTTCAAGCTGATTGCTCCATATAAGAATAATACAGAGAGAAAAGATCGTTAAGTATAATATTATTAATGGGAAAGAGAAAAGAAATGAAGTACCTCTATCCCATACGTCTTTCTTCAAATGTCAAAAGTCTTATACATTCTAAAACTAAACTTTTGATTTATAATTATTCTATATACGCACTGTAAGAAGTGGCTCATTATGAAACAGTTTTCTGAGGAGAACGTAGCGTTTTCTTGTCGAATGATAGTGTTCGCGAAAAGTGGGAGAGAAAGAAAAGAACCGAGAGAGAAAGAAGAAAATAGGGAGAGAAAACCCAAAACAGAGAATGAAAATGGTGTTTGATGAAACAGTATCAATGAACCACAAACCTTCGTTTTTTTTCGTATTTATGGCATAAAATAGTGTAAGTATGCACCACGGGAATGTAGTGATCGTTTGCACTCATCGAGAAACGATCACATCACATCTCTCCCTTAATGTATTTAATATACCATTACCACTTTTAACTAATGACTCGGTGATTTTTTCTCTCTGTGTTTTTCTCACCAGAGCAAAATATCCCAGAGAAATTTTATGGATACTGTTGCACAACCTGTGACGTCAAACAAAACATTCCTATTTTCTATAATACGGTAATTTATGACTAACCACGTTCTTATGACTGTGAGTGGTTCTTCAAATTTTGATCTGTTAAGCTGTTCGCGACCCTCAGTACAATCTAGGATATTGACCAACCATCGGCCATAAGAACAATGTTGTCAATTTGACGCAGAGATGTGATAAGAAAATTGGGATAATGGAATAAAAATACAATGATAAAAGTTATCACATCTAGGCGTCATGATTTTTGTAGTATGGTTGGTCTATATCCTATATGGTACTAAGTCGCGACCCTACCTTCAAAACCTCGTAAGTCCAAAAAACCAAAAATTTGTTCTACCAGTCTCAATTGATTCAGAACAGTGTAGGAAATAAGAAAATGCAAAAATCCCAAAATTGATAAAAACGGACTTACGAGGTTTTGGAACTAGAGTCGCGTGTTACCTATTAGTAATTGGAATAGGGAAATCTGAAGATAAATGATGGCGTAACGACTAAATATGGCGATCCATCCATGGTCCTCACTTGTAATTATTATAAATAATGGCTTTACTACTCTACGAAATCTTTTCTGAACTTTTGTAGAAGTTTTCTCGTGACAAATTATTGTGAGTCGTCACAAAAGAACCACATCAAAAGTTTGAAGATTATTTCAAGATATTTTCCATGCATGGAGGATATTGTGATTAATTGAAAAGCATTCTTTCTCCTGATTAATTTTTCGGACCCTAAAGGAAGAGGGGTATTTTTGTGACAGGTCACAATCTTGTACAATGAAATCTACATAGTTGAATATACTGGTACTATTCTCTATAAATTACCTCTATTGCGCAACAAAATAAAAATAGAATTTCCTCTTATACATCGAAATTTGGAAATAACTCACACCCTTTCAGTGAGTTTGTTGTGAAGAATGATGAACTTCTTATTAAACGTTTCCTAAATCGGAATACCCGTGCAAGAATTCAGTCGCGCATAATTTTGACCCGATTCTAATTCGGAAACAGGTTTCGAGTTGGCAAATTTTTTACGATTAAAATAGGTACCCTAAAATAATAATGACCGATTTGATGTAGATTGAGATGACGTCATAGAAAAAGTGTCACTTTCACGAAAACGAATGCCGGATTTCGAATACGATTTATGTTTACTCCTGAGTGTCATCTGAAGTATATCAACAACCCACTCTATCTCGTTAAATGAGATATTCGTCGCGTGTAAAGCAGAACAAGCGCTTTTTGATGCGTCGCTTATGCTTATATGTATCATGTGGGAGGTATGGTGAAAGAAGGCTTCAGAAAAATATTATGTTTGGAGGAAGAGTGAAAAAACAAATTCAGAGAAAGCGATGTACATCACTCGAATCTAGACTGTTTTCCTTAAAGTGGTAAATTAGTATCGTTTTTCTTTTTCGAATTCAAGCCGACCGCCTACAGTTTTACTATTCATCACAATAATTTTCAGTAGCTTACGAAGAACTTACTTACTTAGTTCACAATCAACAATAACCTGATTTTTGAAAGAGTTCTTCGAATTCTCGCTTTACAGCACATCATTCTATAATTATGAGGCATATCCAAACGATACGCCGCTGTAGATTTACAAAATTTCTCCATGGTAGCTATACGCGATCATATAGGTACGATCTCCTGCAAGTTTTTATTAGCTGAAATAATACACGAGCATCTGTCGAAAAGAATTAATTTGGCGAAGTTTTTCTTTTTCTTAATAATATATAAAAAGGTTATCAATTTTTCTTTATCTAGCTCTTCCTCGTAAACTCGTAGGTACCTTATTAAAATTATTATCGATGATATCACCGAAAAGTATAACATAATAGCATTTGTTTATGTTCTCGCCGTCGTAATTATTACTCTGAAGAAGTATAAAAAAAAGCAGGCAAAACCAGATGGTGATGACGCTATACGATCATAACACAGGAGGCTTAATAAACGCGCGAAAAAATTTATATATTCTAAAAACCGAAGATAAATTATCCGAAATGATTGAAGATCGCGGGACATGGGAGTTTTTATGTTGTTGGAAGAGTGAAAATTTTACTATGCGCATGAAGACAAACGTTATCTTTGTTAGTTATATACAAAAACCACGCTGCATGAATATTTTTTATTACCTGCATCCTGGAGAATTTATGTTTTGGAGAGGATTTGATGAATATAAAGGGGTATACGAGACGTACGTCATGTATACTATCGTACAAAGAGTCTACAGTCAATATTTCCGTCTTAACGTTTTACCATCCATTATCTAGGTTAGTTCAAATTTCATAGATTTGATTGTAAGTGTGAATATACGCTAAATTCAAGTAGGTAAATTACGATTTTAATTGCGCAAAAAATATGGATATTTACGGTTTCTGATTACGTGTTGATCTCGGAAAACTATCTTCCAGCTTCAAAAACAAACGCATTTATGGTAACGTGGGTCGCTAGCTGTTGTACATAGTATATCTTCGACCCGATAGCATAGCCTAAAGATGGATGGAAATGCAGAACTTTGATTAAATCTTCTTAATGACTTGACGAATTTTTTTTATGTTTCCGGAGTAAACTGTATACTGAATAAGTAAAACGAGCAAATTCTCGTGCTAAAGTTCATCGACATACGTTTTAGGTTAAGAATATCCAATGAGCTTAAAAATGAATGAGAGAAAATGGGTTCTCTTCAGGAGTCTATTACTCGGCAATGATATGATATATTCAAGAAGATAAACTATCATATCTGAGAACGTACTGCTGCGGATTTTATTTATTTTTGTTGCTCACGTGTTCATTCAACCGCATTATATAATCGAGCTATAATCTAACTACGTATCGAGTGGAGGGATTAAGAAAATTTCGTCGATCAGGCCAGTTAACGAGTAAAAAAACATGGAAAAAATGTCGATAAATTACACTGCTTACATGGAAACAATGTGAAACTAATGATTATGTCGCTTTTAAATTGAAAGGATAACCTAATAAACTGAATTCGTAGGTACCGTAAGCTAAAATAAAATATTTTATTTTAAAGGAAATTGTAAAATGATGAGTGCTTTATCAAAATATTATGTCTAATTTAAGAAAAATTAAACGAAAGGAAATATACCTATTTAAAAAAAAAACAAATTAAGGAACATTCGGTATCCTGAGTATAAATAATAAGATTTGCAATCTAAAATTCATCTATTTAAAAGATCCTCTCAAGTCACAAAATAATAATAATTGGGTATGTTCATCAACAGAGTGATATTTTATTGATCATTAAATTTTGATGATCAATTACTATCCAACAATTAATCGATTGTTTCGAAAAGTTGAAAGTTCTACATCTAAACTCGTGAGTTTTTTCAAGCCCCACCTATGTACAATTGGCCCAAACCATTCATATCTACTACTCAAAAGTCAAAATTACTTATTTAACTCAGCAGCGAGCGACATCTTTCAAATTCACCAAAATCCCTTATAAATGTAACTCAAAAGTCGCAATTATGCCTAGTCTTTCTCTCTCTGTATAGCCCACTGATGAAATTTTCAATTTCCAATAAATCAATATATCCCTTCCTGTCCAATTTAACTAACGCATTTTTCGTTTATACCTTTAGGCCTCAAAATAAACACGCGGTGTAGAACGTGGTTGGAAGGATTCGAGGGAGGTGAATTTCTTTCCACCCCTTCTTGAGAGTCTCAATTTACTGCCGATGCGGATGTTCTAACAATCAGAAATGAGTCTAAAAGATTCCTTCCGCAGAGCCTTGTCGATGACCCTTCTCCTTGTGCCCCCTTTCACAACTTCCTGGCTCTTCTTGGTAACGCCAATGGAACGACCAATAAAACATTCCACTTTGATGAGAAATTAAAATTATTTTGGATTCAAAATCGAATGCTTTCGTGATATCTCCCCTACAAAAATTGAGAATACCATCAGGTTTTCATTTCATGTCGATTTCGTTGATGAAGTAAACGTTGAATTCTTTGTCGGCATACGAGAATAAAAATTGAAGTTACGATTTTGTAGTATAAGACTGAAAGACGTATACGAGAATTCTTATTAAAAATATGAAATTAAAATTTTCTGGCCTAGCCAGACAAAGATCGTGTTTCATACCTATTTTCGTGATTCTCCAAACCCCGCTTTCTACTTAATCTAAAGGAAGGCCTACCTCTATCTTGTTGATTAAAGGCATTCAGTACTTTTGGCTCGTGGTTCATTGATGGGTTCTTAGCCCAGCCTTGTATATCTTTGAACCTTAGTTTATATGGGAACTTGGACCTATTTCAGCCTAGTAATATTAAAGGCATACAGTATACTGCGGGCTCATGGCTCCATTGACGGGTCCACTTGCTCCGCTCACTCCCCTCTTCTGTCTGTTAACCCTGGACCTTACTTTATGAGAACTTAGGCATACAATATACTAGGCTTGCAGCTTCATTGACGGTTTCTTAGCCTCGTACAGTTGACATGTTCCATGTCTTTTCTCTCGCCAGAACCCGATTTTGAAACTCGCGAGTACACCCCCCTCCCCCCCCCCCCCCCGTCAAGAGAAATCTCTACCCCGTGGGTGATTATGAAATTCGTGAGTACACCCCGCGTAATAATAATAATTAATAATAAATAAATAAATAAATAAATAAATAAATAAATAAATAAATAAATAAATAAATAAATAAATAAATAAATAAATAAATAAATAAATAAATAAATAAATAAATAAATGAATAAATAAATAATTAAATAATTAAATAAATAAATAATTAATAATTAGAAAGTCTGTACCCCGTGGGTGATTCAGAAATTCGCGAGTACACCCCGAGTAACAATAATAAATAATTAATTAATTAATAATTAAATAATTAAATAAATAAATGATTAAATAATTAGGTAATATAATTATTAATTAGAAAATCTCTACCCCTTGGGTGATTCAGAAATTCGCAAGTACACCCCGCGGAATAATAATAAATAATTAATTAATTATTAATTAAATAATTAAATAATTAAGTAATTAAATAATTAAATAAATCAATAATTAAATAATTAAATAAGTAAATAATAATCAAATAATTAATATAATTAATAATTAGAAAATTTTGTAAGTCCCTCTTCCTATCATATATGGCTGGATAGTCGAAATTTTTCCAAGTTCCCTAGACTTGAATTGTCTCACACCATTCCAATAGAACAGCGAGACAGGGGGCGAACGAGCGGAGCGAGTTCGCGCTACCTCATATTTCTCCTAGAAGACTTGAATTTTCTCATACCATTCCAATACAACAGCGAGATCGGTCGTTCGCCCCACGAAAGTTGATACCTCAAAATATAGAACACCCACAATTACCTCAAAATATTTCTCATACAAGACTTATACGACGCCAAGATAGGTAGAGGGGTAAACGAATAATATCTCACGAACACTTGACCTAGTAGAAGAATTAATAATAAATAAATAAATAAATAAATAAATAAATAAATAAATAAATAAATAAATAAATAAATAATATTAAATAATTAAATAAATAAATAAATAATTGAATGAATAAATAATTAAATAAATAAATAATTAAATAAATAAATAATTAAATAATTAATATAATTAATAATTAGAAAATTTTCCAAGTCCCTCTTCCTATCATATATGGCTGGATAGTCGAAATTTTTCCAAGTCCCCTAGACTTGAATGTCTCATACCATTCCAATACAACAGCGAGATTGCTCGTTCCCCCCACGAAAGTTGATACCTCAAAATATAGAACACCCACAATTACCTCAAAATATTTCTCATACAAGACTTATACGACGCCAAGATAGGTAAAGGGGTAAATGAATAATATCTTACGAACACTTGACCTAGTACAAGAATTAATAATAAATAAATAAATGAATAAATAAATCAATAAATCAATAAATAAATCAATAAATCAATAAATAAATAAATAAATAAATAAATAATATTAAATAATTAAATAATAAAATAATAAAATAATTAAATAATTAAATAATTAAATAATCAAATAAATAAAGGCTGGATAGTCGAAATTTTCCCAAGTCTCCTAAACTTGAATTGTCTCATACCATTCCATTACAACAGCGAGTTCGCGCTACCTCATATTTCTTATAGAAGACTTATACGACGCCAAGATAGGTAAAGGGGTAAACGAATAATATCTCACGAACAATTGACCTAGTAGAAGCCTAGACTGAAATATTTCAAGATGACTGATAAAATATAAAAGACATGGAACATGATTTTCATTTATTTGGCTATGCCAGAAAATTTTTTTTTTTCTTTTCTTTTTTAGGCTCCCCATTCCGGACGTACCCGATGGGGCTAATATGTTACGCGTATTATCACATAGTTATAACATAGTCTAATACGAGGTAACGAACCGGAATTGGCGTCTTTACAAACGTCAGAATATATTCAAGTCTTTCCCATCAGGGGAGGCCAGCAGAAATGTCGTTGAGTTCCTGGACTGGTATCACCTTCTGAGAGTGACTCTGAGGGGGGTACAATGTGGGTAAGACGAGGCTGGGAATGCCTAGTGGACCTCCCAGCCTTTACAGTTGGTTATTATGAACATATTAGTATTTCTTTATAAAGTTTTGGTTCTCTTCCCGCCACAGTTTTTGGACTATCCTTTCTATATACTGTACACGATGGTTTGTAGTCTGTGCCCAGTCGAGTGGCCGGTTGTTGATACGTCGACAGCAGTCAAGAAAAACAAGATCTGCCGTCCCCGAGGCTTCGGTGCAGGTGCACCATCTGCTGTCTCTGTGTTTCCTCCTTTTAACAGGGAATCTGTTTTATTGGAGGGTAATTCGATGAAAAACGGCTTATAATACATTTTAGAGTACACCACGGAGGAAGAGAACGAGAGACTGCGAGTCACCCCTGTAAAGTTACCAATTACTGAGAAAGACATAAAACATGACCTTTATTCATTTGGCTATATACTACGCTTATACTAAGCCTAAGTTTCCTCATGTTTTATAGGCCTTTGCCTTCCACTACTTGATTTTGACTCTATATCGATATTACGTATTCTCGGTAACGTAAAGAGCCTCCGACTCATACCTTGGGAACCAACAGCCTGTCGATTCGACGTCAACATCTATACGTTTGCCGTCGATTTACGGTTGACATACCCAGGCACTATATTGCCTGGAAATCGACGTCAAATTTTGAGAATCGACATGGTGCAAAAGGGCATTGCTATATTCTTCAGTTAAGTTCAAGCTCTACTAGTAAATACCACAACAGGTTCCCTGTTTGCCTCAATTAACAAAGTTAATGAAGGCAATTTTTAGATAGTCAGCTAATACCCCATGTGCACACAGTGCTTGACAGCTCCAAAGAGATGGAGTCAGCCTTGAGGCCAGCCTGGAGTGGACATCTGGAAACAGATACTGGGTCCAGTCACCGTGTATATCCTGCTGCCACTTCAGATTCCAGCGGTTGATAGTTGCTTTGTGAATTAGTTTTTTTGCATCTAGCCCTGAGATGGGTTGGTTCTGATGACGTAATCCTCCTTCCTCATCGAGTGTTAATATGTGTGACTTTGTACCCATGACCTAATAGCCATCTAATGGAGCGGTTGGTGATTGTCAGGTGGAGTGGAATGCAAACTGCCAGGATACCTGCAACAGATCTTGATACAATCTGGTACTGATTATATCGCACCTTCTTTGTACGCTTTCAAGTTTTTGCCTATTATGTTTTCAATACCAGTCGATGGTAGTATATGGAGCTGCACAGCATCCTTAGAAAGTAGATTTAGCCCAAGAAGATACTCTCTGGGCAGCAAACTGGAAGGTATTGCGACAAAGATTCCGCAGCGGGGGGTCCTTTGAATACATTTCTCTTTGATGTATTCCATGTGTGCTCGAAAACTCATCTTGGGATCCAGTATCACCCCAAAGTACTTAATTGCTTCCAAGGGAGTGATTATTATACTGTTGATATTGAATATGAGTGGTGACATGGTGGCCCTGATCCTTGGTAGTAGTTTATTGCAGACTAGGATCTCAGTCTTCTTTATGTTCAGGAAAAAGTTGTGCTCTTGAATTTTACTGTCGATGTACTATATATGCATTTGCTGACAGCTTTTTGCAATTTAGCAACAGTGTGAGACGCTGTTGTAGCGTTGTTCTAAGCTGTTGATTATATTGTCGTATAAAATGTTCCAGAGGGAGGGGTCTAGTACTGATCCTTTCTCCTTCACAAGTTTACTTCCCTACCTTGGAAGTAGGAGGCAATACAGCGGTTTAAGTATTGGGGGGGCCCTGCTGCAGAAAGTCTACGGAGGATACCTCCCCATTACACATGGTCAAACGCTCCCTTGATGTCTAGGGACAATGCAGGAACTAGTTTGTAATTTTTGCGGGTCTCCTGGTACATGTTCACGGCGTCATGTACTGCTTGCTCTGTGTCCCATAGTGTCACCACCTTTGACCAAAGGATGGCCTCGTAAAATTGAATATAGGTGTTTCCAAATACTGGATGTTGAGCCCAGTATATCCCAGTGTACTGCATGTCAAGTCTAGTGCAGAGGCGACGGGCCCGCAGAATTCAAATTTTGTGCTGGGATTTTAAATTGGGTTGGGGGTAGAGAAAAGTCATGAAAAGAAGAATTATAAAACGTTGATCTGCTATCGTGTAGTTTTTCATCCGCACGTTTCTTAACCGCACACGACCAAGAAGGAAGAAGAAAAAGAAAAAAATGAAAAAACATCTCAATCGCAGATCTCCTACATGCTATAACTTGACCGTTTTTGACTGAGTCTGGTATTTGCAAGTACATACAGCAATAAAAATTGTGTAGTCTCATGGAATATCATAAAGCATATTTTTTTTTTTGCCTTTCAATATAGATACAATTTCAGAAAATTTTATTCGTACAACCCTTTGTCCCTATTAGTGAGGATATCCGAAATCATACACATCTGTTGATTATTTAAACGCTCTTAAAAGATAAATGTAAAATTAGTGTCGAATTTAATGACTCTTTTTGTTTGACAGATATAGGTAGTAGTGACCTGCATCAGTTTTTTCAATTAGAGTGATATGAGTGGTAAATAAATGTCAAATCAAAGCTGACAGAGACAACATGAGAATCTGAAAGAAAAGAACCCCGTCCAGGTTATGAGTATAGAAAAAAGCGACTTGAATGGATAAGTTTGAACTCGCTTATATAGGAAGTCATAGTTTTAATCATCTCAATACTCATTGAATACGAGTCTGGATTAGGTAGGCTATATAAACACTTTTTGCACTTTTCGTATTCCTTTACACCGAGGTTCAAGCACCGCAAAAGGCAGGAGCTAAGATTTAGCAAATACAGGACGGTCTGTTCATACTGCAAATTATTTACATCGGAATGGAATTTGCGGTGGACTAAAACTTAGGGTTTTGTTTTCGCTTCTTCAGTCCACTTCAGTAGGGTCAAGAACATGAGAAAAGGTAAACTACGAGATGAACACATAGACGTCACGACGCATTCACATAGAGTACACAGAACAAGGGGCGCAGAATTACGGACAACTGGTGCTACAGCAAAGCTCCCCCCTTCCACTGCAGTCCAGCCGTACACTTTCGACGTCACAATAGCGTATGTATGCACCGTTGGATATTAACCCCAGTTTATGTTTCTATTAATTCATTCTCTCCCGCGCACTTACGTATTATTCGTTTTTATTTCGTTGTTCGTTAAAGTAATAAAATATTATTTTCCCCTTCTAACGGAACGCTCATGCACAGAGGGTTTCCGAAAAGTACCCTCACCCATTTTAAAATTACATTCCTGCTTCTTTTTTTTTCGCTATTTTTTCGCTGTTGTACTCGTGTTATTTAAATTTTATTTTTCCGAATTACGTAAGTGTGTTTAGCGCGCGTGCTTCGTCCCTTACCTCTGTACGCTTTTCATCATCGAAAACTGTTCGGACTCATCTTTTAGACGCTTTAATGCTGATGGTCGAGGGTTCTCGTATTATGTCGCGCTAGTACGTAACTCTTTTCCCTAATACCTCTGTGTCTATTATACGACAATGTTAGACGATCGAGCGCCTGATATTGAATACTAATAAAAAATAAAAGTCGCTTGATTATCGCGACTGCGATACAACAGACAGATAAGTATAGGTTTTAAATTTCTTCCTTTGTTCTCTGCTGTTACCAACGTTCGATGCTACGAGCCTTGCGACAAGTCCATATTCGAAGAAAGGACACTAGGTATATGGAACGTATAATTTACAACTTCGATGAAATTTAAATATAAATCGAGAAGTCTGAGGCCTTAATAAAGGAAAATAGAAATGAAACTCATTAGCATATAATTTGCCTCTGGAGTTTGAATCCGTACACACATTTAGCGGTGTGCTTTGATAATAGAAGAAGACCTGACCTACATAAGGTACAAGATGAGTAGAGATCTGTATTTTACCGGAAGAAAGAGGCTCACCAAGGATATATAAATGCTGAAGAGATTTACCAATTCCGGCAAGGAGGTCATCAACATCGCCAAGGGGATTGGCACATTGTACAGAAACAGAGTACTGGACCTGCAGTTACTAATGTACGTAGGAATAAAAATAAAAACGACACATTTTGCTGTTAAATAGCTCTTAATGTAAACAAATGATTGACACTATATTCTCAGGAATACAACAATTTTTTCATTTTAGGAATGCAATTTCGTCAATATTTCAACAAGGAACAAATTGAGCCATCTTCGGACCGAGATATGAAAGTGAATAATTCTAGCATGATTTTTATGAATGGATGAGCTTTTGATGTATAAAAGGTTTCTTTCTCGCATGCGTATTAGTGCTCAAGTCATGACACACTTCTTTTTTGTTGAAAATAAATGTCGTCCGTGATTTTCTGCTTGAATGTCCAATCAGTCACTTCTTTTGCTTGTGCGTCGAAAGTGAGCCTGTTAGAACTTTCTTCCAAATAAATTTTTATTACTTGTCTGTAAAAAAATCTTTTTCCTTACTTCTTCATATGGCTCGCACCTTCGAGGACTCTATACAACTCAGACTTATCAATTTTCAACTAACTAATGGAGCTTTTTTTTCACCTCGCCAGAGAGAATTTCTAAATACTGCATTGTTGCTGATTCGCAAGGTATTTCCTTGAAGGAGGAGATTCCCTACCGAAGACTATAAGTGGTTGATGTCAGTAACCAAAAAGACGGAATGACTACCAATAAATCAATTCCCTTGTCCACCAAGAAGATGAGATTCCTTTTTTGAAATCCAGGGAAGGAAATGGAAAGCCAATTAACTGAACTGTGACCATCTAGTTTTCACTGGGGCTTGCAGAAAGACTAAAGAAAGTTGTTTTCTTTCTTTTATTTACAAGTTATGCGACTGCTCGAAACGGGTCATTGCCGCGTTAATTTGGTGGTACAATATACTTAATTGTTACATGTATGATTTATAATTAAAGCAGTTGGAAGAAGTAGGCAGAACGAAGATAGTTGAAGGAGTTTGAACGGTTTCAGAGTTCCGTTGAAGGCAGAGCGTTGGTTTTGGAAGATAGGACATAGGCAGAGATTTTAAACTATAAGATTATCCGAGTGGCAGTAGTTACATGACGGAGGAGAGTGAAGTCTAGGAGGAGTGGGTAGGCTGGTTGTGGCCAATCCTGAGACAGGAAAAGATGACTTGTTCGTACGGAAGTTTCGATTTGGAAAGGACCAAGGGATTGGGAATCTTTTGATTGATCTTAGTTTGTTGTGAAGTTTGTTTTTTACAGAGGTCATACCAAGAAGCTATGATTTTGGACTGGTAGTAGTTTTCATGGTCGTATGCTGGTGAGTGGGTGGGATGAGTAATTTTCCATCAGAGGATGAAGTTTTTGGCCGAGCGGTCAACGTTTTCACGTTGAGGGTAACCGATGTGACCTGGAATCTATATGGAGGTGACTAATGATGTAATGGAGGTTAGAGTATAGAGATTGACGTAAAGACGTTGAGTGAAGGGATTATTCTAAATGGGATCTTGGAGAGGTATAAGGGAGGAAAGTGAGTAGATAGGATGTGGTTGAGTCCAGGAGGACGCTGAGTAAGTTTTATAAGACAAGAGTGAATAGCGCTCAACTTGGCAGCTGAATTCCTTCAAATATAGACCGTAATTTTGTTTTAAATAGAATATGCATAGCCTCTTCCATTTTTGTTTTAGAAACATAAGTATACATATTATGCGGCTGGGGGATCGTGCGATAATTTCCATGATTATAATTCACGGTAGACAGTGTTATTTAATTTAGGAATGTTGGTGAGATCCAATCTGATAGTCGGAGGAGTGAACAGCTACGAAGGAATGGATGATGTAATGGAGAAGAGAGGTTTGAATTTGGGGAAGGAATCAAGATGAGATTGAAGAAAATTTAGTAAGATTTTATGAGAGAAGGAAAAAGCAGTGCGGATAGGAAGTTCCAGAAATAGAGGAACTTGGAAGTTGAAGGGGTAAAAAGGTGGTGTACGAAAGTGCATGAAGGGGAAGTTCGGCTACTCCTGTACAGAGGCTGAGATTAGGACTGGTACGGAATGCCTCTAAGTCCCAGGATTGATGACGTGCTGATGACGTCACAAAGTAATGAAGTCGCACAGATTGTGATGTTGCTACAAGTTTAATGACGTCACAAGCAGATTCAACACATGATGATAACGTCATAAAAAGGTTTGAGTAGATATACAATGTATACTCGGTTAAAAAACCGATATATTTTCATACCTTTTTTTTTCACTTTCGCATCCAATACTTTTTTCATCACTTAAATTACTCCTACATAAAAAACACTTATTTTTTAGAATTTAATATTGGCTTTTCAACCGAGTTTGCAACGTGATGAAAAACATACTTTAGGTGTCTCAAAAAATTGAAAAAAATCACACAGAAAATGTGAAAATCTCACCTAAATTTTTCATAGAATTGAAACTATTTAATTCTCTCGAATATCACCTCAAAAATTAGAAAAAATGAGCAAGCTCTTCCATATGTGTTAAAAATGAAGAAATATAACAGAATAAAGTCAAAACATGCTAGAAAAAGAACGAATATGATATACAGTTAGAAATTACATGTAAATTTTCTATCTGTCCTATTCTTTCAAATATCATCTAAAAAATAAACGAATGAGAGGTGGGCGTGAGGTGGCACAGAAAATTTGATAAAAAAATGTTGAATATAAAATATTCAAAATCTCTTGAATCTAATATATGAAGCAGAAAGTTTGTCCGTCTGTCGTCCTGTCCGTTTATAACTCGAGAACTACTGGGCCGATCGCTTTCAAACTTTCAGGATATATTGTCCTCATCCCAGAGCAGCACATAGACTCATAAAAATAAAAATTTGACGGGGAGGTGCTGAGTAATTTCAAAAAAGGGCGAAAACAATGACTTTTTTCAATATAAAAAAACGTGGTGGTGTAGCTTGCCATCGAACGCGTTGTTCCAACGTTACCGTTCAAACGCGTTGAGCGGCGCAGTTATAAAAATTAAGTTATGGTGATAACTCGAGTTTTACTCATTTTTATGAAAAATTGAAGAGAACAAAAATTGTTGCCCCTTTAATTTCCTTTCGAATGAGCCCAATTCCAGATTTTTAGGAGGAAATTTTGGAACTATTGGTATTTTGACTGATGCGTAATTAAGATCATTGTGTTTACAGAGAGAGAGCATTCAAACCGGTTGCTCTGGATGAATCTACAGAGACTATTCGAGTTTTACGTATCCAATTTTCGATTTTGAAAGGAGACGTTTATGTAAAATAATTTCTTGAAAATTTGCTCTTCTTTTGTGACGAGTAACTATACATTAGGTAAATATCGTCGTCAGAGTTTGAAACTACCTAAGAAAAGGTACTGGGTTCGAGAAAGAATTAAGAAAATTACATCCGGTTTCTCATATAGGAAACGACTGAGTTCGTCTCATGCCTCTACACAGACTGATGTAATGCTTCGGGGATATGGCAGGCTTTTTACCTACTGTCCATCTATTTCCTTAATCATTGCGACGGTTCAAGAATTAGTCCGTTTTTTGCTGCAATACAGCCCTTACCTGTCAACTCAGCTCTTACCATGAAAGTGACATTTTCCTCGTGAGTACGAGTATTCGAGATCATTATTAACAGTTTTTATCACACTCGTAACAGATTGAAAGTCAATGGTGGAACACAGGTTGTAATTTTGAAACCGAAATTTTGAATTTTACAAAGAGTCGAAATTATAAAAATTTAAATAAAGATCAAAATTCACAAAATTAAAATTAAAATAAAAATACACAAAATTGAAATTAATATTTTAAGTCCACAATTGACCCTTTATTCTAACGCGACCGGTTTCGTACAAGTGCAGTACATCATCAATTACAACCTGTGTTCCACCATTGACTTTCAATCTGTTACGAGTGTGATAAAAACTGTTAATAATCAGCTCTTACCGTTAAAATCGAAATATTTACGAAACACTGATATCTACTCAACACACAGCTGGCGGTCAGGCGCGCCGGAGGCGCGCTGCCAACCGCTAGTCATTCTATAAAAATGGGTTTTATTGGTAGAAAAAATTCTAAAGTGATAAAAAAAATTTCGACCCTCGAGCCATATATGATAGGAGAGGGACTCAGAAAAATTTCGACTCTCGAGCTATATATGATAGGAGGGGGACTTAGAAATTACGGCTTCCTTAACGAAGTTAAACGAGGAACGCAGGGAACCTGTTTTATGATTCGAATGAGATTTGGTATTGAAAATTCAAGGAAGCCTAGATTTGGAGAAAGGTAGTAAAAAGAAGGCCTAGACCAACTCCAAATTTTTCTAAGTCCCCCTCCTATCATATATGGCTCGAGAGTCGAAATTTTTTCTAAGTCCCCCTCCTATCATATATGGCTCGAGAGTCGAAATTTTTCTAAGTCCCCCTTCTATCATATATGGCTCGAGAGCCGAAATTCTTCTAAGTCCCCCTCCTATCATATATAGCTCGAGAGTCGAAATTTTTCTAAGTCCCCCTTCTATCATATATAGCTCGAAAGTCGAAATTTTTCCAAGTCCTTCTCCTATCATATATGGCTCGAGAGTCGAAATTTTTCCAAGTCCCCCTTCTATCATATATGGCTCGAGAGTCGAAATTCTTCTAAGTCCCCCTCCTATCATATATGGCTCGAGAGTCGAAATTTTTCTAAGTCCCCCTTCTATCATATATGGCTCGAGAGTCGAAATTCTTCTAAGTCCCCCTTCTATCATATATAGCTCGAAAGTCGAAATTTTTCTAAGTCCTTCTCCTATCATATATGGCTCGAGGGTCGAAATTTTTCCAAGTTTTTCGCTGGACGGCGGACGGCGCACGGCGCACGGCAGATTTCTCAAATAGCCCCCCATAAAACAGGTTCCCTGTTAAAATATTGAATGTGAAAACTCTAAGATCTTTTGAATAATTTTATAAAGAAACCTGATTTTTTTTTCATGCTGAAAGTGATATAGGGCCTCCAAAGCGTCGAGTAAGTTGACTGCTTCCTCACCCTGTCAATCTTGCTACAGATGTAATACCTCACTTTCCGAGCTAGAAAAGTCGGTAAAAAAAGAGCTTTACATTCACTTTTTCCTATACGTTATTCTT